>CM046333.1:33339368-33889521 GCA_025403435.1 Artocarpus heterophyllus | reverse complement strand
ATGAACAATAGATCTAGGGAGTTCTAGAGTTTCTCACAATAGAGTACTCATTCTAAACTTCTCAACTAATCTAAATAATTGAGAAAACTCACCCCCTATTTATAGAGGTCAGACTTGGGGTTAATCATTATCAGATAAGGCCTCAAGAATTCGAATTGGATTAGCTTCTAATGAAAATCGCATCTAAAATGTGTAATCAGGTAATCGTTAGATCAGTAGTTCAAACTTGGAGATCAGCCTGCCGAACTTGCAACAATATGATCCTTGAGAATCTTTTATTTTCCATCTGAGTTCTCAAATAGAGCCTCAGTTTAATTCAGATAACTCATAAGAAGTTATCTGATTAAAACAGTCATATCTAGATAATTTCATAGAAAATAAATATTGTCTCAATAATTCAACATGTTTATCTTGAATTAATTCATAAATTAATTCAACTGATAACTAGAGATGAATTCTCTGATCCTATCGAATTTCAGCCAATATAATAATTTAACATAAGTCACTAATATGTTGGAAAAAGCACACCGTATCATTACAAGATTTATTATGAGCTAACAAAGATGGAACCTGATGGACTTATATAGTTCAAGCTCCAATAATTATAAATACAATATCCCAAATATATATTTTATAATTATCAACTCTAACGCTACTCCACTAAAAGCTTAGTGCTGCACTCTTAAAGTATATAAAATTACGAAGCTGACAAATAAGCTAAGTGTCCATGGCATATCATGACGTATCGTATCCCCATAGGATATTCATAATCGGCTTGAGATAAATTCTGTCTTACCTTCTTGATTATTTTTATCTTACGTTCCTTTATCTTACCATTGGAAAACTTACTATCCAAAAATGGTATACCATTTGCTTACACCTATGCACTAAATGGTTAAGCGCCTGTCTTCCAATTACAGGATAACGCATATAAGAGAATATATTAACTCTACCAAAGGCTATGGATTCCATATCTATGAATGACAGGCCTATGCTATCAAGAGTCATGTCTCCAATGTATCGGTGTGTGTATTATCATAAAGTCAGGATGTCACCCTTGCTACATCAAAAACATAAGTTAAGATAACGGCCTATTAGTCATTTTAGGATTAAGACACAACACATATGATTGTCTAAAGTGAATTGATTTACACGAACGGAATTATTAATCCAAATTCAATTCAACTTTATGTCTAGATCTAATACATCAGTCACATATGACTAATACACCAATGTTTCTACTCACAGAGTCCAACTTCAATGGCCAAGACAAGCTATATCTCGTTAGGGATGTAGACAACAATACAAACTTAGTGTAGTGCCAGACTTTATTCTCTTGATTGCGGATCTTATGATTTAGACCGTTACCTTTAAGATTCATGTCTTCTGCATAATTTGTTCATCATATGCTTGATTCTTAAAGGTTTAGACCGATAGTCTTAAACTTCTATTTTGCTTATCATACATTTAATAGATATGAACGTAAAGACGACAACATTTGGTATATGAATAAATAAATAAACTCTTTATTGATAAAATGTCTCCAAAAACATGTTACATATCTTGCATCCCTATAGCTTCCACATGCCTCTCAAAACCCTTGCAGTTAGTGTCTTTGTGAATAGATTAGCTAAGTTATCCTCAGATGTGATTTTGTATACAGCAACATGCCCACCCTGAATGAAGTCCTTTATCACATGATACTTCTGATGAATATGCTTACTCTTCTTATGAAATATTTGTTCCTTAGCATTAGCTATTACTGTAGTGTTATCACAATACAGTGATACAACCTTATCTATACCAGGAACTACCTTAAGATCCCCAAGGAACTTGCGGAGCCATACTGCTACTTTCAAAGCATCACTAGCTACCACATACTCGGCTTCCATTGTTGAATCCAAAGTGCAATCTTGCTTGACACTTCTTTAAACAATGGCACCGCTGCCTAGAGTAAACACAAAACGAGAAGTTGATCTTCTGCAAATCTGGACAGGATTAAAAATCCAAATCAATGTATCCTAGAGGCATTAGTTCCTCACATGAATACACAAGTATATACCCTCGAGTCTTTCTCAAGCACTTGAAAATATGCTTGACTGCAACCTAGTGGTTTTGTCCTAGATCCGACTAAAATCGACTTACTATCTCGACTACATGACAAATGTCTAGTCGTGTGCAATGTATAGCATACATAAGACTACCCACTGTTGAAGCATAAGGCACATTCTTCATGTATTCTCTTGCTTCATCAAACTTTGGTGAGTCTTTCTTAGAAAGAGTAATTCCAAACCTAGATGGTTGCCTACCTCTCTTGAAATTCTGCATTGCATACTTCATGAGAATTTTCTCTATATAGACCACTTGGGATAAAGCTATCACTGTGTTATTCCTATTTGGAAAGATCTGGATACCAAGAACATAATTAGCTTCACCTAGTCTTTTATGTCAAATTGCTTAGTCAATCATAATTTGACTGATGACAATGCCCAATGTCATTGCCAATAAGCAAAATGTCATCTACATAGAGCAGTAGAAAAACCACCTCCCTATCCTTAATGTGTTTGTGAAACATGGTTTGTCCACATTTTGTTTGAAACCATAAGTCTTGATCACTTGACCAAATCTTATGTTTCAAGAAGGGGAAGCCTACTTAAGTCCATAAATTAACTTTAGCAATTTGCAAACCTTACCTTCTTTACCCTTAGCCTTGAACCTGCCTGGTTGTACCATATATATGGGTCATCAAGATAGCCATTCAAAAAAGCCGTCTTGACATCCATCTGTCAAATATCATAATCAAGAGTGGCAGCTATGGATATTAGAATATGGATGGACTTAAGCATGGCTATAGGCAAAAAAGTTTCCTCGTAATCGATTCCTTCTTTTTGCATGTATCCCTTAGCTACCAGTATGGCTTTATAGGTTTTGACTTTTCCATTTGCTCATCTTTTCCTTTTATAGATCCACTTATACCCTATGGATTTTACCCCTTCGGGAAGATTCATAAGTTCCTAGACTTGATTAGTCTCTATAGACTTCATCTCAATGATCATGGCTTCTATCTAGAGTTTTGAATCAACATCCTCCATAGCCTCCTCATAAGTGTAAGGATCCCTATCATGTTCAACTGATTCATCCAAGAAGCTTCACCATTGAACATATACCTCTCGAGTTGATGCTCAATCCTCCCACTATGACGAAGCCCCTTACGTTGCTATTCAGTTAGTTTTTCTACATTGATTGGATTGGTTTTTACCGGAATCGCTGGAGTGATCGAATCACTCACCAACTCCTCTAGTACCATTTTACTTTGAGGCTTAAAGTCGTTTATGTTAATTTCCTTAAGGAATGTTGCATTTGTTGAAACCATGACTTTATTTTCCTTTAAGTTATAGAAATAACCCCCTTTAGTTCCTTTTGGATATCCTACAAACACACAAACTTCCGAACATGCTTCCAACTTGTTCGCTTCCTTATACATGATATGAGCTAGACATCTCCATATGTGAACACGGTTTACAGATGTCTTTATCCCTGTCTACAGCTCGTAAGGAGTTTTAGGAATTGACTTTGAAGGCATATTGTTCAAAAGATGACATGTGATTTGTAGTGCATATTCTTAAAAGGACAATGGTAATGTCAAGTAACTCATTATGGACCTAACCATGTCCAAAAAAGTCTTATCCTTTCTCTCAGCTACACCATTCTGTTTCAGAGTGTCCAATGCAGTTAAATGGGATAAAATCCCATTGTCTAATAAGTGTTTCAAGAACTCATCAAAGAGGTATTCACCACCTTGATCAGATCGAAGTGCCTTTATGGGTTTATCCAGTTGCTTTTTCGCTTCAGCCTGAAACTCCTTGAACTTGTCAAAAGTTTCGCTTTTATGATGCATGTGGTAGACATACCCATACCTTGAGTAATCATCAATAAAAGTGACAAAATACTCATACCCTCCTCATACTCAGACGTTCATGGGACCACAAATATGACCATGTACAAGTTCTAGAGCCCCTTCGGCCCTATTGCCTTTAGACCCAAATGGTCTTTTGGTCATTTTGCCCTTTAAACAAGATTCATATTGTGGTGTAGATTTCACCTTTAAGTGACTTAAAGGTCCTTCCTTTACTAACCTTTGAATCTTATTCAGGCTAATATGACCAAATCATAAATACCAAAGATAGGTCTTATTAGAGTGAGAAGTATTAAGCCTTTTAGAGTTATTATCATTAACTTCAGTGTTAAGCAGTATGTCCATCTTAGGTTTGATAAAATATAGATTATTTTGCATCCATCCATCACAAATAAAAGATTTATTTTTACGAATCACCACTTTATTATTAAAAGAAATTGAAAAAGAATTTTTAAATAAACAAGCTACAAATATTAAATTCTTTTTAAGTTTAGGAGCATAAAAACAATATCGTAAAACCAAAATCTTGTATTTATCAAAGTAAAGATAGACGTCTCCCACTGCTTCAGCCAACACTAAGGATCTATCGCCCATCTAAAGTATGAAGTCCTCATGCAGTTGACTCCTCATTTCTTTGAACCCCTATAGAGAAACACGAACATGATTAGTTGCTTCGGAATCTATGATCCAAGTGACACTTGATTCCTTAACTAAAGAAGTTTCAATAACCAGAAGATCACACCTATTTCCTCGAGAAAGGAAGTCCTTACAATTCTTCTTTATATGCCTGACCTTCCCATAGTAAAAGCACTTTAGCTTCTTTGGGTTTTTTCTTCTTCTTCTTCTTCTTATTCTTGCCATTTGTAGAAATAGAAGATTTTTGGTTCTTAGCCTTTTGCTTTCTTCCATTCCTAGGATTAGGACTGGAACCTGATGTAGCCGCCAAGTTGGCCACACCACTTGTAGGAGTTTCTCTATCAGATTTTCGAACTCCTGTAACTGCTTCATCAACTCTGCTAAGGTCACATCTTGTCTTTTGCCTAAATTGTATGAAGCTCTAAACGGGATGAACTCCTTTGACAAAGTTTCAAAAACCATAATCATCTATGACTCAGCATCGATATCAACTCTATGGGCTTGAGCCATAGTGAGGTAACTCATGACTAACATCATATGCTCCTTCATAGGAGTCTTTGGTTGTTGTTTGCAGTTCAAAAATTTTGGAAGTGCTCCTTGACGTTTTGTTATGGCACGGCCTCCAAATATGTCTTTAAGATTATCCATGATCTACTTCACAGTCTCATAATCTTCATGTTGAGTTTGCAGCATGTTATTCATGCCAGCCATAATATAAAGGCGGGCTTGATCATTAACATTTTTTCAGTGATCATACGCTTGGATTTGCAGATTGGTGGATTTCCTGATAGGTTCGGGAGGACACGGTGTTGTGAGTACAAATTTCAGTTTCTCAAAGGACAGGACAATATTCCAATCATTATAATTCTCACCAGTTAATTGGTTTTTATCGAGTATCAAAGATAAAGCGTTTTTAGACATTTTAATCTATAATAAAGATTCATATACCAAATATAAGCAAAGATTCCATAATAGTCCAGTAAGATAACATAATCAAGTAAACATACAATTGTGTTTATGTGTCAAAACCTTGAAAAAGTCACATCGTTACAATGATAATTCCTAACTCAGAATTCAACAAGCCGTCTAAGGGAGACTTGTCAAATTTAATTAGGAACACAAATCCCCTCCAATTAATATATGCCATCTAGGGCCCGTCCGATCTGGCATATATTAATAATCGTTTTCTTCGGTCATTAATTTTATTAACGGAGCTCCTAGGGGAGGTTAATAATAAAATTAACTTGAATGTATAACCATTGTTTCAACTATTTTATGTATGATTTATAATCGTCACCTGGGGGTGTATAATGATAAATCATGCTAAAATAAATTATCCTTTCAGAGATCCAACTTGGTACATGATGAAGTCCTTTACTAGGGGTTGGAATCACGATGTGTTACCTAGAGACCAACGATTGAGGCTGTAGGTTCTCTCTTTGAGAATCTTCTCCCACTCAATATTTTGAAAATCAAGGTTTATGTTAACATGCATAAACAATTTTTAATGAGTGGCACTCCCAATTCTATATGTCATGTTATTAACATACATGGCAAATCACATTATAATGCAAACAAGCAACACAAAGCCACAAGCAAAATAATAATAAACAGCTGTAATATTATGGTTTCATCCTAAAGAAGAGAAAAATAAAGATTAAAAAGATTAATCGAAACATATTATCTATTCTTCGTCGTTGCATCTTGAAGTTGTATCATTCTTTATGTGGTTTCTATCTTCAAGTATTCAATCCTGCATAGATCCAATGCTTCATTTTTCTAGTCATCATAAAATTTCATGTTCCTCATAATTGTCTGAAAAATAAATCTAAACTACACCAAAATATGCACCTTTTTTGAAAACATACAGCTCTTTGCTGGCTTGTCGATCTATGTCATCAACCATCTATATGCCGAACATGATAGTTCAGTCTGCTGCTAGAGCTGGCAGAATTCTGCCCCGTGGATACCCTATCGAACTACGACTATCGGCCTACTGAACCTGAGGGTTCGGCCTGCCAGCCAAGCAAAACTCACAGTTTTTCAAAAAAGATTTTTAAGCAGTTTTTCAATCTTATTTTCAATAATTCAAAAACATAAAATTTTAGAAACTTAGGTAAAATCATGGAACTGCTATCATCCATCTCCACTTTGAATGATTATTTAATTGCAAAATTTTTTACAAATTTAAAATTAAATAATAATTCCTAGATGGTAATGATAGACTGCCACCTAATTACATGAAGAACCTAGATGCATATTCTAACCTCTAAGGAATCATAACCGACATAAATTAAATAATTAATAAATAATTAAATAATAATTTAATCAACAATAATTAATTAATAAACATTCACCATATAACCTTATGACAACATATAAATATATAGAAACTCTAGAGTTCTAACTCTCTAAAAATTAAATTCAAGCATAGGAGAGAATGAGATCACATAATCTATATATATTGCATGATCACAAACTCAAAAACTTACTTTAAAACCTGGCTCTGATATTGGTTATTGGAAAACGAGTATGGAGCAGAATTTTAAAAATTTTTGAATCAGAGTATTTTCTAAAACACAAGTTTGACATGCTATATACAAAAATTAATCAGATCTTACTAAACTTTGTATGCCGAAGAGCACCTATAATCAGTGAAGAGAAGAACGTTCTAGAAGAGCCTCAACCAACTGGTCTTCTTTGCTATTCTCTATCCACTATTAGAGTGTGTGTGGGCATACGTTGTATGGCTCTTCCTCTAGTGATTTTCCTTCCAACCAATTGAGAAGACCTAGAGCTAAGGTTCTTGATTATGAACAATAGCTCTTAGGGAGTTCTAGAGTTTTTCACGATAGAGAACTTACTCTAAACTTCTCAACTGATCTAAATAACTGAGAAAACTTACCCCCTATTTATAGAGGTCGGACCTGGGAATAATCATTATTAAATAAGGCCTCAAAAATCTGAATCTGGATAAGCTTCTGATGAAATTTGCGTCTAAAACGCGTAATCAGATAACCATTAGATCGGCAGTTCGAACATGGAGATCGGCAGCCGAACTAGCGATAATTTGATCCCTAAGAATTTTTTATTTTCCATCCGAGATTCTCAAATAGAGCCTCAGTTTTAATTCAAATAACTCAATAGAGAAGTTATTTGATTAAAACAGTCATATCTAGATAATCTTATAGAAAATAAATATTATCTTAATAATTCAACATATTTATCTTGAATTAATTCACAAAATTAATTCAACTGATAAACAGACATGAATTATCTAATTCTATCGAATTTCAGCCAATATAATAATTTAACACAAGTCACCAATATATTGAAAAAGCACGCCGTATCATTATAAGATTTATTATGAGCTAGTAAAGCAGGACCTGATGGACTTATATAGTTCAAGCTGCGATAATTATAAAATACAATATCACATATATGTATTTTATAATTTTCAATTCTAACGTTACTCCACCAAAAGCTTAGAGCTGTACTCTTGAACTATATAAAATTACGAAGCTCCAAATAAGCTAAGTGTCCATGACATATCATAATGTGTCGTATTCCCATAGGATATTTATAATTGGCTTGAGAATAAATTCCGTCTTACCTTCTCGATTATTTTTATCTTATGTTCTGTTATCTCACCATTAGAAAAATTACTATCCAAAATAGTATACCATTCGGTTACACCTATATATCTGGATAATTGAGCGCTCTAGTATTTGAATTATAGGATAACACACATAAGAGAATATCATTAACTCTACTTAAAGAGCTATGGATTCCATATCTATGAATAATGTATTGACGCTATCAAGAGTTACGTCTCCAATGTACCAGTATACATACCATCATAAAGTCAGGATGTCACCCTTTAGTACATAAAAAAACATAAGTTAAGATAATGGGCTCATTAGTCATTTTAGGATTAAGACATAACACATATGACTGTCCAAAGTGAATCGATTTATACAGATGGAATTATTTATCCAAATCAATTTAACTTTATATCCTGATCCAATACATCGTCACTTATGACAATAGACTAGTGTTTCTACTTGTGGAGCCCCACTCTGATGGCTAAGACAAGCCATCTTCCGTTGGGGATGTAGATAACATAACAAACTTAGCATGAATAAAGCACCCAAATTTATTCCTTCAATTACGGATCTTAAGATTTAGACTGTCACCTTTAAGATTCATGTCTTTTGCATAATCTGTCCATCACAGGCCTGATTCTTAAATGTTTAGATCGACAAGCTCAGACTTCTGTTTGCTTATCATACATCAATAGATATGAATGTAAAGAGGACAACATTTGATATATGAATAAATAAATAAACTATTTATTGATAAAATGTCTCTAAAAACATATTACAACATTTTACTCCTTAGGGCATCATGCCTAACACTAGGTGCATTAGTTAATCCAAAAGGCATAACTAACCATTCATATAAACCATATTTTATTTTAAAGGCAATTTTCCACTCATGAAATTATTTCCTTCTAATATGATGGTATCCACTTTTAAGATCAATTTTAGAAAACATACAAGAGCCATGCAATTCATCTAGTATATCGTCTAATTGAGGAATGGGATATCAATACTTTATCGTAATGTTGTTGATGGCTCGGCAATAAACATACATCCTCCATGTCCCATCCTTCTTTGACACTAATAACACTAGAACCACGCAAGGGCTCATGCTCTTTCTAATATACAGCTTCTCCATTAGCTCATTAACTTGCTGTTGAAGTTCCTTCGTCTCCTCAAATTACTTCTATAAGTAGGTCGGTTTGGAATTGTTGCATCAAGTATAAAATCAATTTGATGTTCAATTCCTCAAATTGAAGGTAAACTAAAAGGCACTCTTTAGGAAAAACATCCTTAAATTCCTGCAAAAGAAAAACAACGTTGCTTGGCAAAGAACTGGCAAGATCATTAGTACACAAAGGGCCTCCTTGTACATGAGCACTATAAGGGGCAATTGTGAAAGTAAAGCTCTCTTGACCTCACTTTTCTTTGCAATGAAATTGTATTTTTTCTTTCTTGCACACACCAAGACTGTCATTCTTTCCTTTTCGCTCTCACTCTTTTTCACGTTTTTGCCTTTCACCTTTTCTCTCTACTCTTTTTCTTTCCTCTCAGCTTCGGCCTGTCTCTCTTTTTCTTTTCTCTCAGCCTCGGCATCTCTCTCTTGTCCTTTTCTCTTTTCACTCGCTCTTTGCATCTTTAGTTAGTCTTCGAGAACTTGTTTTAGAGTCAATGGTACAAGTGATATAGGCTACTTTTTAATGATAAAGGAGCACCTATTGGTGAAACTGTCATGTGTGACTCGTTGATCGTACTGCCATGGTCTTCCCAATAGGATGTGACATGCGTGTATAGGTACCACATCACAAAGCACCTCATCCTCATACTTGCTAATGGAAAACACCACCAACACTTGTTTGGTTAACTTGATTTCTCCGCAATTATTTAGTCATTGTACCCAGTACGGTCGTGGATGTTTCAAGGTAAGTAATGCCAATTTCCCTACTAGTTCGGTGCTGGTTATGTTGGTACAACTTCCTCCATCTATTATAACACTGTAAAATTGTTATTCATAAAACATCGAGTATGAAACAAGTTCTCCTGCTTGTTATTTTCTTTTTCCTTAACTTGTGCTCTGAGAGCTCATATTGCCACTAATGATTCTCCTTCCATCGCATACCCATCATAGGCATCTTCAGAGGTGGCATGTCCTCTACTTCGTCTCCTTGTTCATCTTTCAACTCAATCTTTCCTTGAGCATTTATCACCATCACCCTTTTATTCAGACATTGGCTAGCTATGTGACCACTGCCTTAACATTTGAAATACTTAATGTCATGATTTCTAGAAGTAGAGGACTTGGTGATACCTTGTTTTGGTGTCACAGCTTGTTTGGCATCCTTAGAGGGTTTGAATAGGCTTGGTTGATGGAAATTTGTCCTGTTTAGGGGTTGTTTTTCATGAGTTTGTAGTAGCCATGCTTGTTCCCCTCTTAGCCATGTTTCTTTGCTTCAATTGTTGCTCAACTTTGGTGGCTTGGTGCACTATATTCGTCAACTCCATATAATGTTGTATCTCCACCACATTTGCTATCTCACGGTTTAATTTATGCAAGAACCTAGCCATGGTGGCTTCTTTGTCCTCCTCTACATGTACTCAGATCATAGCAACCTCCATCTATTTGCAGTATTTATCTATGCTCTTGGATCCTTGGGTTAGATGTTGCAACTTATTGAACAATTCTCGATGGCAGTGGTTTAGAAGGAAACGTCTTCCAATGATTGTCTTTATCTCATCCCACCTTTCAACAGGACGTTCGTGATTTCACCTCCTATTCCTCAACAATTGATCCCACCAAAAAAGAGCATAATCGATGAATTCAATTGCAGCATGTTTTACCTTTTTAATCTCAGAGTAATTGTGACAATCGAAGAGCATCTCCATTCTCTTCTCCCATTCTAGATAAGCCTCAGGATTGTTTCTACCTTGGAAGGACGGAATTTTCACCTTAATGCTTCTCAAATCATCATCCAGCCCATCCTAGCTTCTTTATTCCCATAACCACACCCAAACCTGCCCCGGTTCATTGGTGCTTCATCCAACTCCTCCAACTCCTCTTCATCTTCAACATTACCCCATTGTCCTTTGGGTTGTACTCGCCTAAGTGGTTGCCTAATGGGAGCGTTTTGAGGCTGCCCCCTAGTTGCCTCTTCTTCCAACCTCTCTATCCTTCCATGAATTTGCTCCAATTTAGCCCTCATCAATCATCTCATCTCCTTCAACAATGCCTGCAATTGCAGGTTTAGAATGGTTTGCTGTTGGATCTCTTCGGTTGAGTTTTCTTCTTGATTGTACAACATATTTAGGATCTGCAAAATAAGATTAGAAACCTCACAAGCACTGTCTCACGTGTTTCACTCAAAAAAGATTCACCTACTCTCGTGTTTGTCACTCAACGACTTTTACCCTCTTATGTTCTCACCACTTTTGCCCTTTTCTACTCGGTGTGTCTTCTTTAATTCTTAATTAGACTCAACAACAATCAAGATTCAAGTAGCAATTCAAGATGAGAAGCAAAAGATACAAACCACAAGATTCAATAAGCAATTCTCAAGAAACTGATACAAGCAATTAAAAGTGACAATGATGGTTCAAGAGTAAGGGATGTTAGGTCAACTCCACAAGGAAGTTATAGGAATAATGAGCAGCAAGAGACCTAATTTTTTTTCTTTCTTTTCTTTCTTCATTCATTGTTTTTTGTTTTTTGTTTTTTCCCTTTTTATCTTTCTTTTAAAATATGAATACATTGCTAAAGAAATCAAGAACGAATCCGAAAATTGAAAGAAACCAAACTCCAAAGAAATTCGTTCCCAAAAGAAACAAGGAAATCCTAGTTTTGATTCGACTAGGAACAAAGAACCCTAGATAACCCCAATTTTAGAATTTTGGCCAGCAATTTTTTTTTCCAGAATTTTAATTCAAGGAACAAGAAAGAAATCAATAAAGCATAAAGGATAATCAAACTTGCCTTGGAACCCTAAGCTCTGATGCCAACTGATATAAACCTCGCCAATGATGTGACAAAACCCAACACCAAACGTTGAATCAAACCCCAAGATCTTCAAGACATAAGTTTGTTGAGTCTTGACTCGTTACCTAGCAAAGTAAGAACCAAGAACTACGGTTGTTTGAAAATGCCATACCAAGAATCTCAAGAATAATTCAAGAATTTAAGATGATAAGTTTGGTTGTTTGAACGCCACAAGATTAACTTGATAAGTTCAAGAGTCCTTTCAAAAACCAAGAAGAAATACACTTCTTCGATTGAATAATCTAAATTGTCCTTGAAAATATTCTAAGCACTACAATTATATGGGCCATGAATTTTCCAGCGCAAACTCTAATAATAATTCCCTAAAATTCAAAATTAATCTTTAAAATTTAATTAATATTTAGCCAGGTAATCTTATCCTAAAATTATTCCTAATTTGAATAGGATTCAGCTAGATAATCTATTCTAAAAATAGTCCTAAAACACGCCTATTCCTAAAGAAAAAAGGCAAGTTTTTTTCTTCTTGAAATTTGGACTTTACAAATCTAAATTATAAAAGAAACTAATTAATAGATTTGCTGACATGGCGAATCTTGGTTTCCAAGAAGCTGATATGCTTTGCTAACATGGCGAATCTTTGTTTCCAAGAAGCTGATATGCGCAAGGCCACATCATCTGGAACCTTCATGAACTTCAATCTTGGTGACTAATCTATCTTGAATTCGTGGATCACTCATGCTGGGCCTCCATGTGTATGTCTCAGCCCAAGCTTGTTGGATTAGTCCATTTAATAGTTCTTTGAAATGTTTGGCTCTAAGCCTTGTGATCAGCCCCCTTGGCAAGCTTAATGGATCATGTGAATGCTGCCTTTGAGTTCCTCCACGCCCACGTGAATGTTGCCTCTCTTGTATGCATGGTTGTGCAACTTCATTCGAGTTAGAAGAACATTTCAAAAGAGCCTCAACTAACTAATCTTCTTTTCTATTCTCTATCTATGATTGGACTATGGGTGGTTATATTGTGTACAGTATTTCCTCCGGTGACTCTCCTTCCAACTACTTGAGAAAAACCAAGAGCTAAGATTCATGATATTGAACAATAGCTCTCAAGGAGTTTCAGAGTTTCTCTTACTAGAGTACTCATTCTTTCCTTCTCAAATGATCTAAGGAACAATAAAAAATAGTTCATTTTATATAGTAGTCGAATCTAGGGTAGTCCTTATCAAATTAGGCTTCAAAACTCAAGTCTAGGTCAACTTTTAATAAAAAAGTGTCAAAAACACGTAATCTGATTATCACATGTTTGGCATACCGATTTGGGAGAGCGGCCTATCGAACCAGCTCCACTGGCCTGCCAAACTAACTGTACCAGGCTGCCGAATTATCTACATTGGCCTACCAAACTTGACCATCTGCCTACAGACCAAGCAATAATCTAGAGATCTTAGAATACTTTATTTTCACACGAGAATCTCAGATAGAGCCCTAGTTTCAATTCAAATAACCCAATAGAGAAGCTATTTGATTAAAACAATGATATACAGATAATTCTATATGAAATAAAATATTATCCAAATAATTCAATATGTTTATCTTGAATTAATTCACAAAATTAATTCAACAATAAACTAACATGAATTATTAAATCCAGCCAATATGAATTAATTTTGTGAATTAATTACGAGCCAGTAAAGAGGACCCAATGGAGATATATAGATCAAGCTCCTATAATTATAAAATAACATATTCCAGACATATATTTTATAATTATCAACTCTTAACACTACTCCACTAAAAGCTTAAAGCTAGACTCTTGAACTATATAAAATTACAAAGCTCCAATAAGCTAATTATCCATGACTTATCATAATATGTAATATCCTGATAGAATATTCATAATCTGCTTAAGGATAAATGTTGTTTCACCTACCTAATTATTTTTATCTTATCTTCTATTATCTCACAATTGGAATACTTAATTCATAAATAGTATACCATTCGGTTACATCTATGTATCTGAATGGTTGAGCGTTCCAATATTCGAATTATAGGATAATGCTCATAAGAGAATATCATTAACTCTACAAAAAAGCCATGGATAGCGATGACATAAAAATATTGCTACTAAATGGTTGTTTTTCTATCGTAATCACGAGTTAACGCTACTTTTGTCTCATGAACAATGCAGTTAGCCTTGAAGAAATGGGGTTGATCAATGGTCAATGCAATATCCTCAACTATAGGTGCTACATCTTGTTGCGCACATAGAGTCTTGACAACGCTTTGCAATTGTTCAATTTGATGTGGTTAATGCAATACTCCAAGATTCTCTCAAATTTGGTCTACCAGTGTCAAAGTATTGAGATTGCCTGATGCATTTAGATTGAGCACAAAAACATCCTGAATTTTCGAGTCTCCCTAATGATTTGGTCAATACATCAACATTATTAACGGATTCGAAAATTCCTTGAGATTGTTGCTAGTTTTACGTAATAAATAGGGAAAAAAATGACAGAATTTAAAAGCCGACAAAAAAAGAAAAGAAATAAAAATAGTAAAGGCAAAAAAAAGAAAAAGGAATGAATCTTTGAAACCCAACGTCGGTTGACGCTTTTGTACATGCAAAAAATAAATATTTAAATACATCAAACTCGCGGTTTTGCGTATGGTTATGTAGAAGTCAACAATATTTAGTTATATGAACACAATATTGTTACGACCCAGAATTTGCAAATATTAGATTAAAGATCATAAGATCCACAAATAATGATATCACAATAAATATTAACTGTTTTTAGGATAATTATATGAAGCATTTTTTTTATGACTGAAGGCTCGTAATTAAATATTTGAATAATCTCTTTTTTTTTTTTTTGGGCTAGAATGAAAGCTTTCCTTTTCTACCTCCTTATATTCGTTCCCTCTATTACAGAGGCAATCATTGACTGCACTTTCCAATGCAGTATCATGGGGGGCAAATTACGTCAAAGAATCAATGCAAATCGAATTTTTGCAAGAAAAATGAGAATCAGCTTTCAAATTCAAAAAAAATATGACAATCTCCATATTAACTAGCATTGAATTCTTTAAAAAGATGAAAATATTTTTCCGTTATTAGCACAGATATGGAATCCGTAATCTAGAAGGAATTAGAAAACAAAGAGGTTATTACCACTAATATTACAACTGAAAAGAGATCTTCAAAATGATTATCAAATCACAAAAAAGGAAACAAATCATCAAACACCGTTTTTAAGAGATAATAGTAAACAAATACCTCTTCTTTTTTTTTGTAAAAAAATGAAAAAAAGTAAAGCATTAAATGGTACAGTTAAAAAAATAGAAAAAGTAAGCGATTAAATTAGATAAATAGAGCCAAAAAAAAAAAGGTTAAAAACTTAAATGACAAAAAAAAAGCAAAAAAAAAAAAAAGGGCACTAAAACACTGACTACCAAAAGTGAATAGTGCAACAATATGCATTCTTTTTTTGTTTTTTGAGAATCAATATGCCCTCTTTTAGTACACCCAAAGGGAAAAAAAAAAAGAAAAAGAAAAAGGATTCATATGTAAGAAACAATAATAGTATTGAATATACCATGTACATTATTCTTATCCTTTCGAAAGTAGGGCAGATTTTTTTAGCAGTTGAAAAACCTCTTCTTCTTTTTTTTTTTTTTTTTTTTTCAGAAGACATGAATTAAACCAAACTCTTAACTAAAAACGTTACGAATGTTTTAATTTTTAATAGAGTTTCATATTCATCTTTTTGAAGTTTACTGTTCACAAAATCATTAATTCACATAATGCTGTTGTTAAATTTTTCAACATAAGTATAATCCAAATTTAAAACTTAAGGCCATTTATCGAATGGATTGTTTTTTTTTTTTTTTTTGTAAGATGAGGTGTGCTATCAGTGCTTCTAAAAAAAATCACTTATCTTCAACACAAAGAGATTATTACCAATAATATTACAACTGAAAAGAGACCTTCAAAATGATTATCAAATCACAAAAAAGAGAACAAATCATCAAACATGGTTTATAAAAGACAACATTAAACGAATAGCTCTTTTAAAAAAAAAATGAAAAAAGGTAAAGCACCTAATGGTATAGTTAAAAAAATAGAAAAAGTAAGAGATTATAGTGGATAAATGAAGCAAATATTAATAAAAATCAAACGTCCTCTGCTACTAGCCGCTTGGAACGATAATGTAAAGCAAATATTAATAAAAAAATTTCTAATAAGGTGTTTGGCAAATCGGTTCAAACCAATTAATTTGAATCAACAATAATGTAAAGCTCTCATATACTGTAATGTATGCCAAAAAATGAGTTACAGCGTTAAGCACTTATGTGCTACAATTTTTAAACCAAAATTTTCGATTCAAACTAGTTTGGTAAATGCCCTATAACACTTTCCAATGCCTAAACTAGAAAATTATTAAGAAAATACTTCAGAACATCTTTCAGAACAGTTCACAAAATGTATTATTCAAATTAATAAACAAATAAAATTTTTAAAATTGCAAGTACTCTATATGATGTTTGTGAATCTTTAATGTCTTTTGCCGTGGGTCATTAGGTCACGGGAGAACAAGAAAAATGTCATATTTTTAAAATTTTTTAAAGTAAATGTCATATTTTGAAAATATTTGTAGTAAACTTTTGTATTTACATTAAATATAATATTTTATAGAAATGTTATATTTTTGACAGCCACCACCGATGCCAGCAAAGGGAACATGGGAGAGAAAAGAAGAAGAAGAAGAAGAAGATATTTTAAGATTTTTATTTTCAATCCCCCACAAGATAAAAAGCCTAATTTTTTTGTGACATGCTACGCTTTGATGACATGTGACATAATTTTTAATTTCTTAATCCAAATATGTTTATTAATATTTGGCTCTTTCCGTTCTCTATTTTAAGTCGTTCCAAGCGGCTAGTAGCAGAGGACGTTTGATGTCAAGAGGAAGCATGAAAAGGGTCTTTATCCAAAATGAAATGCCACCCGTACCATACTTATAACAACCCCATCGTAATTACAAATACCAAAATATGAAAGGAGTCACAAGAATAGAGAGCGTACCAGTCGACCTTTAGATCATCTCTACTGGGATATATCCTCATCTACATCACAAGATAAAAAGAAATGAGCTAATGCCCAGCAAGTAGAAACTATGTAATTCAATGTAGTGGCATCATGTATGAGCTCATAACATTTTCATCGTACATGTCATATCATAAAAACATTTAATGTGCGCATAATTATGTACACCATGAGTTGCCCACTTAGTCCTATTAAAAGCATGCATGTAAACTAACGAACCTTTACCGAGCAATAGTGCCTCAGGCAACCCCATGAGACACTGCAGTTCCTCGATCCTAAGAATGCCCAGAAGGTCCAAAAAATGGTCTCAGGCAACCCCATGAAACCACATGAGTTCCAAGCTACCCCATGGAACTTAATCAAGGCCGCTTACAAGCTCACTACATAGCGCACATACAAACAATCTCTTTCTCCTAGTACGGTAAATTTTTTTTTCTGAAAACTATACATGTGCGTTTATGCCATGAATGCAAATAATATAGTAAATCATACATATTACAACAACAATCTTGTAATGCAGTTGAAATGAATTTCTACTTACCTCATTTTCAAAGAAAAGCTGATTAGTGGAAAGTTGCAGTGTCTTTGTCAAGCTAGATGTGCTAGTAATCCTAATGTCATTAACAATAATAACATAATTACATCTATATGTCATAAGTTAATATACATATAAGTCAATAACATAAAGGTATTTAATTCAACCATTGATACGGCAAACTCAACAAAGCTACATGTATAACCGTTGAATACCACACATTGGCCAAATACAAATAATACTAGCATAAAACTATTCCTTCATTGGTTCTTGTTAAATGACTTTTTTCTTTATAATACGTTAATAAAGCAACAAAATATATATATATATATATATGTATATATGTGTATACATATAAATACGGCAACATATATATGTGCAGCACAATTTACACATCCATATTTAAAAAGTATAAGAAACACAATTTCATATCTATATATATTACATATGGAAGAGCAAAACTAACTAATTGAAACGACACCTTGTAAAACAAATAATAAAATGCATAGAACTTTCACATACTTTTAAAACAATATACTTAATACAATCTGGTGATTAAATTTATGTTCATAATGAACTAACATTATATATTTATATGCATGTATAATATTCCAATATTGAATAGTTGAATTAGATAGATAACCAAAGTTGAATATTGCCATCCATATTTCAACAGAAACATGTTTTCTTTTGACCATTGCCTACAGATGTAATCGGTTAGATAAGCTTAATACATGTGTGTCATCAGTACATAGTAAAATTCATAAAAAAAAAAAAAAAACAACTTGTTAGGTAAAGGAAATTGAAATAAAAAGAAAACACTAGAAGCTACATAACTAACAGTTAATATCTGATTCATCATTATATACAGCCAAAATTTGTGGTTTATGTTTTCGAAAAAGAAACTTGATATATAACCCCTTCATCCCCATATACAATAATCTATTGCAAATCAACATCAATTAAAAGCAAAAGAGAAAAGCATTATTTACCTTTCCTATTTGAAAGTATATAACTTGAAGATTCAATAGATGAAGATGAAAGTGTAAAGCGGTGGAAGTTTGGAAGTTTGGTGGAGTGTGTCTGTGAGTACGTAGATATGTATATCTATATTCACATATTTAGAAAAAAAAAAATATATATATATATATACATATAATAAACCAACTTAAAAAGATTTTTTTTTTTTTGGCATGCGCTGGAAGATACTAGACTAATAACAATCCCTTGTAACCGACTTCAAAAGAAACACACGACAACTTTTTCCTTTCATCAATATTTAAATATAATAAAATAACAACAACAACAGCAGCAATAACAAGATTATTAGTAATAGTAATATTAATTATGACAATAATAATAGTAACAATAATAGTCAAATATCCTAAATGTTATTAATAGTAATAAGCAATCAATTCAACACCAACTGCTTAATAAGTGATAACGTATTTAATCTAGCACATTAAGCTTTTAAGTCGAGAAAACTAAGCCTTCACACTGCACCAAATAATTTAAAAATAAAATTTAATAAAATTAGACATCTTAATAATAACTATAAATGCAATACAAACATGTTATTATTACTAAATTTATATGTGAGAATTTTAAGGACACCACAACTTGGGGGATTTTTAAAAATAACCTTTTGAAAAAAAAATTTTTTGGTCAATGATCTTTTTTTTTGGATAGTTTTTGACACAAAAAAAAGGTTTTTTAGACATCAAAACAGTTTCATTTTTTTTTTCATCATGTTGAGGTTCCTTATCCTGCTACAGTCATTTTCTTTATTTTTTTTAAAAAAACTGAGACAATTTACCTGTATAAAAAATGTATTTTTTTAGTTTCAAAAAAAAAAACTTATACTCAATTTAAAATTTTTTTTTACCCTTTCGTCAAAATCTTCCCCACAGCTTAGATTAGAAGGGAGAAAAAAAAAAGCTACATTCTAGGGTTAAAACAACAATAATTTTTATTTGAAAAGAGAAATCAAACACGCAAATGTACTGCCTAAGGACCCCTTTGTTACACGGAATTAGGATTAGGAGTATGATAAATAATCCTATTCTCATGTTTTTGTGTCACATTTGGATTGGCTAATATAGTCAATGAACCCAAAATATTCTCATGTACAATTAATAATCCCCAAAAATGGTGGGAGATAAAATCCAGAGACTTAGGATTATCTCCAGCACAAATCACCTGCGTCCAACACCAACAGATCTGTCGTTCCTAACCTCCGCTTTCGGCAAGCAAGCTCGCCATCACACCCAACTCCTGCAAGAAAAGTCGTTGTCAGTCCCACCTCCCGCGTGCGATGCTGCCGCCCCAAGGCCGACCACGAAGATCTGTTGCTCTCACCACGTGAGTGACGTCGCCATCACGCCGCCCCCTCCAGTGCGCAAGATCGCTGCCTCCGACACACGAGATCTCCGCCATCGCCTCCCCTTGCTCACCCTATGCTTCGTCCAATGGAAATCTGTCGGCCCCCCTCCGTGTGCGCCTCCCCCAGCGAGGTCGTTGCGGCCACTCGCCACCCGTTGCAACTCCACGGTCAATATGCGCCGTTGTCACAATTATCGCCCTCCCCATGTTCCGTCGTAAGGGCTTGTGCCCTTGTTCATTTATATACCAATGATCAGGAATGCATAAAAAAATGATTTTTGCTTTTTTTTTTTTCCTTTTAATTTTTCTTTTTTTGCTCAAGTAAAACAAAATAAAAAGGAAGAAATTGTTCCTCATAGGTAAGAACTTATACAAATTATAAATTTGCCTCCTAAATTGCTTGATCGTGATGAAATAGAAATCGATGTGATTCTAAATCTGGGTATGTTAAACTTACAATTTGGTTTCTAGATATTTAATCAAGGAGTTATAGGATTATACTTAATCCTATTAAATCCAATCTTACTTGATCCTAACTTGGTAATAGTATCCAATTCTACGTACCAAATGGGACCGAAAGGTAATACCAAGTTTCTAAACTCCTCGATTAAAAACATTTGATGTTCTAAATACAAATTTGATTAGAGACTAATAGGGCATAAATATTTCTTTCGCTCTACACACTAATTGAACACAAAAACTACAAAACTCAAAACCAGTTCACAACATAAAAGAGAATTGAATGAGGAACATCTTCAATGCTGATAAAAAAACAACAAAGAAATTTTGGCAGATCATAATTTTTCCGAGTTGTGAAGACAATTCAACTGAAACAAATTGGCATTGAAAAGAAGAAAAAAATTAGTAAAATTGTCCCCCCATTTTTTTTTTTTAGTAAAAGGAGAATTTTTTCGTTTTTAAGTAATTTTGGTTGTTTGTTGAGCCCAGTTTTTGTCCGTTTGTATCGTAGTAAATTCCTTCCCCCCGTGACAATAGTACCTACTTATAAAACTCTTAACGGGAAGAGATTAATTATTATAAAGATCAATGGATTGCCAAGAAAAAGAAAAAGAGGAAATTTAAAAAAAGAAGAAAAAGGACTAGAAGTACCACTTTTTGAAAAGGACACTTAACTTGATGTGGATGATTAAGATGAAACACTGCAACAATTGAATGAGCTATACCTTGTTCGCCAGATAGCTTAACAATCTTAATACCTTATTTTATTGCATTATTATTTTACTTACTTCAGATTACTTTAGATATTACTAAAACAAATTTAGCATGAATGGAACAAGTTAAGAATATTATAACCATGAGTAAAATCTAGTCGATCCTTTTCTAAAGAAGGACAATTAAATGGTATAAAGGACAATTAAATGTGATTCATTTAAATTTAATTGAGCGAATAGAAACTGCTACTTGCCAAAAAAATCACCAACTTCAAAATTCAAAAAGGATGACAAAAATCCATTTCATCTCTGCGCTATGGTACTGCAAGAAAAAGAACTACAGAAAAAGAGCTGATAGTAAAATGTAATTTCCTTTCGTGATGACGAAAGGAAATAAAGATCCAGCCACTTGTGTTCAGTGTATTTTCTTTATATAATAACGGGAAAAAAGGCACAGATAGCCTGTTTCTAAGATCTTTCTTTTCTTCTACTCAAACCTTTATTTCCACTTAAAGGTTCAAATAACATAGACTCGTCATATTTACCTTTTATGAAAAAAAGAGCTCTATTTTCAAAAATCTATCAAGAAAGTTCAGCCGCTCTCTTGGAAAGCAATTTAAATTCCTACCATACTTCAAGCTAGAAGCATGAGAAACATCAATATCTTAGTCATCTTCGAATTTCAAATTCCAATAGACAACAACAGAAAGATCACCTGGTGTTGAAATCGGTGGTGGTGGGACAAAAGGTGGAGGAGGAGAAAATGGGGGTGACCCTGGGCAAGGGCGCCCAGTAACTGGGCCACAAAGATCCAAGTTGTTGGCAAAACTGCAAAAATGGAAAACAGCATGATGGTTAAAAAAGTTACAATTGTCGGGGTGGCTGTGAAGGTGAGGAAATTCAAACAGGCTATAAACCTGATAGGAGTAAATAAGGAAAAAGAACCATTGTCTGGCACTGCTCCAGAGAGATGGTTATTTGACAGATCCCTGCAGGTGGCATTGCAAAGTCAAAACAAAACTTGTAGTAAGGATACGAGTGTATGTAAGAAAGGGGAAGAATACTAAGAGAAACTATTCACTTACAATACTTGAAGCGAGGAGATGTTGGTCAGAGACATAGGAATTGGACCCGACAAGCTGTTGTTATTAAGCCGGCTATCCTTACACAAACATTTCAAGAAAATAGTGTTAAGACCTAAAACCAATAAAGGAAGATAACTAAAATTAAAAAGTTATTAAAAAGATAACAGTGCAAATATCGGAAACACTAAATCTAAAAGTGGGCCTATGCATATGGAACGAGCAAAAATGAACAGTGTGGTTTGAAATGTAATATGTTTAAGACATACATATGACCAATAGATTTATTACATTTAGCTATATGCTTTTACAAAAAGATCTATAAAAGCTCATTGAGTCACCAAACAATGCCTAGAGGAGTGAGATTTGATTTTTAAAAGTTTCCATTACATACGCAATGTAAACTATAGAAAAGGCTTCCAGTGTTTTCATCATTCTTCCATAACGAGAACTTCTAAGTAGTGTCACCCCTCTTATTCACCATAACTTACTTTTGTATGTTGAATTGCAGATAACTTATTCTGATTTCTTACGTTAAACTGTCAAGTTTTTTCACATCCTAAAGAAACTCCCAAAACCCCTATGCGGGCATGAGTTTGAAGTTGGATCCCCTTCACTCTTCGACCTTGAGGAATGATGTGACTGACATGGTAGATTTAGGATAAATACCAATCCATCATTCTGAATAAATAAGCTCCAAGTATGCCATCATAGAGAACCAAAAAAGGGAAAAAAAAAGGGCAAAGAATAAGAATAAGAATACTCACAGAAATCTCAGTTTTGACAACTTGCCCAAAGTGTCGGGGATAGGACCAGTGAAATTATTCAAGTAAAGATCCAAGCTTACCAAGCTGGTCAAATTCCCCAAGTCACTAGGAATTGTTCCATTAATGTTGTTACTGTAAAGTTCCCTGTCATTCAACGTTAATAGGGATAAATTATAAGATTAAGAAGCTAACTATTTTGGACAATGTTAGAAGATATAAGCGTCCATGCTCAAAGACCCAAAACTACTATCATGGAAACGACAATCTAAAGTGAATAGCTTCACCAAATCAAAATCGAAATGCTTGAACGTTTGAGTTCGTTTTTCTACACTCCTTCATGCCAAAGAAATTGTTCTTAACTAAAAGAATGTGCAAGAAGAAAATGGATGTGTCCTTTAAGATATCCCATATTGTTAATCTAATATTCCTCCAATTATTTTATGTTTAAACAGACCAATTTAATTGCACAAGTGTTTTTTTTATTTTTTACTTTTTTTTTTTTGGTCCGTGTGTGTGTTTTTTCCCCTGCACTGTATTCATTGCACTTTCAAATTTCTTTTCTTCCAAAACAAACCCCCCAAAACTTGGGGGGATACTAGCGATGTCCCAGTTCAAAAATGTTAGTTCATACGACCTTATTTTTTAGTGCCCCAAGATGCAAACCAAAGATTAACCTCAACCAGCCAAATAGAGATTACTGATCCAAGGACAACAGTACAAAAATATAAGAGAACCAAATAACTGAGGAAAAAATGGTGAATACAAGAACAAGGTTAAGATAAAGAAACTGAACTGCATAAGCAAAATTTAAAGTGCAAGATTGTCTTACAGATATTGTAAATTCTTCAGCAGGCCAAGCTGTGGGACAAGTTGACCCGACAAAGCAGCATTTCCTAGATCACTGCATGAGATGCGCTTTTAGCAACCAACAAAAAAAAAAAAGGCAATACGAAAATTCCTAAATGTAGCCCATGGGCATGCACTGAGAGGGTAGCGTTATGTCAGACACTCACACTCTTATGACACTGTTATCATTGTTGCACGTAACATGGAACCATGTGCATGGGTTTACAAGAGTCGGATCCCAACTCTGCAGAACGTTATTGGGGTCCTGTAAATTGGTCCTCAAGCTGTGCAAAGCATCACCTGTTTCAAAGTGCAAAAAAAAAAAATAAATAAATAAAATTCTAGCTAAAATGAATATTTGAAGAGAGAGAATATGCACACCTACACCTCAGTTTGCGTGATAAACAGATGAGATCAAAATGCATAGAAACTTCATGACACGGTGGTGAAAATAAGAGATGGTAAGTTTCTCAACTTGAAATGCAGTTAACATAAAATAGAAGCGTCTTCTTTTGGTCAGCATATGAACACATGGGTGGTAGTCATGAGAGTCAACCAGTAGAAAAGGAAATTTTTAGAAGTTCAAGTCCTATATAATCAAGCATACAAATATAGAAATATGAAACTAAGTCCGCACCAAAAAGAAGCAATTCCAATGCACTAAACCATTGTGAACTCAATGTCTAATAAAATCCACACTGTATACTGATGCACGACCAAACCATAAAAAAGTAGCATTTGGGGAATCAAAAGAGGCACTTAAAAAAAAGATCTAAATAAATAAACAAAAGACATTATGTTGAGATACTTCCAACCATCCATTAACTTCCGAAACTAAATGCTACACCAAATGATCAGCATCCCGACCATCCACAAGTACTCCAACAACTTTCTTCTACAGAAGTAAAGCAGTATAAAGAAGTAACACTTTCTAAAACATTCAAGAGTATTTATTTCAACACCAACATAACTTAATTAAGCCTGCCGATTTCCTCATTTTCTCTAACTCCAAATAAAATTCCAAAAGAACAAAAATCCCATTTCAGGGAACAAAAAAACAAAACAAACCAAGATAAAAAACGGAAAACACAGACGCACAAAAAGACCATCACCAACAATCACATACATGTATACATACATACCTTCCATGTTAGCAGATACCATTGTCACCATCATCCATAAGGGATGTGCCACCAAAACCAACCAAAGGAAAAATGAAGACCCAAACTTTCTCTCCTTTCTCTCCATTTCCGTAATTTTTTGTGTGTTTTAAGTGACCAAAAATCTTAGATCCAAATGGAACTTCACTCCCAAACACACCATCACAGAAAATTCGCAGACCCCAACCTCCCCTCCACCCAATCCAAATTACCAAAAACCCTATTTTCCCGCAACTCTCAGACCCCCCAAAATCCCTACTTTTTACCCAACCCAATAAAGAAAAAAAAAACACTACAAAAAACACAGACCCAGCTAAATCAGAACCAAAAGTTCGATCTCATCTTACCCAGTACCCCAAAAGAGAAGAAGAACAACAAGAACCCATTAAAAATCAAACCCCATTTTCAAACAAATTTATTCTTCTTTAAATTTCGATTCTTTTCTGCCACCCTTTTCGCCAAACTTGCCCTTTTTCTCTCTCTCTCTTCTCTCTGGAACTGAGTGTGTTTGTGGGATTGTTATCTATCTTTCTTTATTTCTTTTGTTTTCTTTTTCCTTTTTTTTCCCCCCCTTCGAGTGAGGCGTGCAGAGAGTAGAGAGAGAACAGGTTGGCTTGGCTGCCCGAACGGTGCTGACCGGCTGCCCGGCCGCAGTCAAAACACCTTGGCGCTCTATCGTGGAAAGTGACGTGACCGGGGGCAAACCCCGTTTCGGTCAAATTCGGGGCTTGAGTACGTGGGGGCCCACCTTAGCACCCTCAGATTCGGTCCAAATTCTGCTCCTCTCTTTATTAGTATACATTAGTATAATATAAATAGTAGAAGGGTTTCAGAAGGTTAAAGCTTATTTTAACCTTTTGATTAATATATTGCAAGATGTGTAACTGTTTATATTAGATATTTACAATATATGATATAAAATTTTTTTTAGTTATAGATTAGGGTGTTAAAAAATTAACCTAAAAGTTAAAACATTTATGCTCCGTTAGTGATACAAAATAATTTTTTTCCTCATACAATTTTCCTATAAAATATATATATACATATGTATATTTTAAGAATCTTTTATTGATATTATTTATGTTTAATTATTAGGTAAATAGTAGATAAGGCAATTTTACTCTTTCAATAGAGCATGAATGCTATAACTGTTAGATTAATTTTTTAACAGTTTAAACTGCAACTAGGAGTTATTTTGTACTATGCATGTAAATTTTTAATGTGAACAATCGTAGATTAAATTGTTAAATCCTAATCCAATGGTTAAAATACTTTATTCCTCTAGTAAGACGAAACTGTCATTGCCACCATAAAAATTTGCTAATTATTAATTCCTTTATAGTCTAAAAACTACACTTCATCAAAGAATTATTGTTTTGGCCATTGATTTAATAGTCTAATTTATTAATGAGAACAACTTTGAATAAAAGTGCATCATACTCGTAATTGTCAAGTTCAACTGATTTTTTTTTGGGTGTAATAGTGCTTCTATTTATGTGTTCCAAAATTCCATACTAGGGTATGAAAATGATACCATATAGAATTGTTTGTTTTAAAATATAATTTGTATCAAATTTACGAAATTTTGTTAATTTGCATATGTTTATGTATTACTTTTATAAGATTTTTATGCATATTTGATGTTGAAAAATATGCACTATAGGTAAAACACTCAATAAATAAAGCGAAGTAAAATATATATTGGACGTAGTATCATGACTTGAACTAAAGTTTGAATTGATAATTCTATAACTACTTACAATTTGTGAGAGAAAATGTTATAACAATAGTAATTTGAAACGAAACTTGTTAGTTTAAATTGATGAAACAAATATCTTCATAGTCTTTTGATATGTGTCTAAAACCATATTTTTTAAGAACTTATTAAGACAAGAAGAATAATATAGCATGAGGAGTGAGGTTGGGGAAAGCTTTGCATAAGGGGTTGTATGTTGGAAATTACTTATAATTTTAATTTCTTATTTATGGAATAGAACTTAATATAACATGTGCTAACTCTCTAAAAAGAAAAAACACAAAAAAAAAACTAGTACACATTTTAAAATTTTCTAAAAACAAACTTCCTTGACATTTATAAGGTGTTTGACATTGTCAATTTCACTAAACTTTTTTGTTGTTATAGTATAAAGCTCTCACATATTATAATGTCAAAAAAAAATAAACTATAATATAAAGCTCTTATATGTTACAAGGTTTTTAGCTAATTGGTTTAAACCATTGATCAATACTCTCAAACACCCTATTAAAAGTAACTTTTGTATTAAAAAAGCTAAAAGCAAAGCAATGCCAAACATGCCTTAACTTTGGAGTAAATACTTATAATCATGTTATTTAACATTTGGTGACATTTGGTTTGCCTAAAAAAAATAGCATTAGAATTCATTAGTATTGATCAAGTATGATTTCATTGACAATTCGAAAACATTCAGTGTGAAATTAGTTTGTATTTTTTTTGGGGTTTTCTTTAATGAAAAGCTCCATTGATAATGCATGTTTTTAAGTTACTATGTCTCATCCAAATCATTTTTTTCTTCAAATTTAACCACTAAAAGATTAATATCTATGATAAGTTACATTTTCAATACTAAAAAAAAAACATATTTTATTGGTATTTGACATATTATTTGAGAGATTAAGTAAAAAAAAAACTTATATACAAGATTTTTTTTTTTTTGAGATAGTACACAAGAATTAAATTAGTCAGTTTTTTATTTGGTAAAAAAAAAAAAAAGGAATCAAGTAAGTCTGATATATGGACCCACTCAAAATAATCCGCAGGTCCCATTGTTAATATATTATTTTGTATTGGTTAAGAACTATAATTGCAGTAATTGGCATTATTCTTTGTTGGAAGGCCCAGTTGGTGCTTAGTAGTGGCATCGTCTGTCACATGATATCAATAATACTTTTTAGCATGTTATTTGACCCTTTTATAAGAGTTAGAGGTAGCAAACTGAATAATTCTTCAATTTTGTTGAAAAAATTTCACAGATATAATAGAAGAGTTTTCAACTGCTTGCTTCAAGATTAAAGGGTAATGTGGCTAACTAGGATGATTTAAAATAAATATAAAAAAAAAGAGAGATGACTTGGATTTGTCACATTATTGGGAAAAAAAATTACAAAGTATAACTTTGTGCACGCTTTAGGGAGTTCTAGGATTTTGGATGAATAAACCAAGCCGTAGTAACTCGGTATATACTTGGTTTGACAAGGACATTTCCTATCGATTTTCATTTTTTTCTCTTGGAGTTTGGCTGCTTTTTTGTATGCAATTTGTTTTTGTTGACAACGCGTTTGTTCTGCTGCCATGACTATATGCGTAATGGAATTATTATGTTGTTCTCTTGTCCGCTTTTCATGTTGACAAGGAGGCAAACCAAAAAAAAAAGAAAAAAGAACTCCAACATTTCTTAGCAAAAGAATTAGCAAGGTGCTTGGGAACACCATTCAATCCACAAATTGCGTTCGAAGCTAACCTTTTTGCGGTTTTTTTAACATATTACAATATTTTTGGTTTTAACTTACAGTTTCAACTAATTACTAGTTTTTTTTTCTCTTTTTCTATTAACTAGAGAGTATTGTATATTATTTTCCTCCTTCAACTCGATTTTGAGATTTTTATCAGTATAAAAAAGTGTCAAATACTTGCTTCAGTTATGTTTAATTATAGTAATTAGGAACCAATAATGATAGTTATTTACGCTATAAAACGCAATATATGTTTTCGAATTTCAAGTTGTATCAAAATAGCATATGTGACACATGTCTAACTTAATCACACTGCTAATACATATAATCAAGCTATACGGCACAATATTTTGCTTAAATACAAATTAATTATTGTAACGCCCCGAAATTTATTTAATGTTAATGTAATGTAAATAATGAATTAGTGTGTCATAATTAATGTTTTAACATTAATTAGATTATTTGGTTGGATTTTGAATTTTTAGTTGTTTTGTTAATTTGATGAATTCAAATAATTTCATATTGTTTTAAAATAATGTTTTGAGTTTTAAAACACAACAATTTGTAAAATGTTAAAAATACTCCGTTTTACAAAACCGTGGGCGGCACATGGTTTTCTCACAGTAAAACCGCCCACTAATTTTCTCTATTTATTGTCTCTCTTCCTCCTCTCTCCTCACTCTCCCGATTTCACTCTCTCTCTCTCTCTCTCTTGATCTCTCTCGGTAACCCCTCTCTCTCTCTATCTCTCTCAAAATTTTTGAAACCAAATTCAAATCCAAGCTTCGGGTTAGCAAGGAGGAAGCTCAGGGACGTGATTTAGCAACCGAGAACGCGGATTGAAGCTTCGATTCGAGGTTAGTTTTGAAATTTCTAAACTTTTTTCAAAATTTTCAATTTTGTGCATTTTTGAAATCTAGGTTTGTTTAAACTTAGAAAACCTTGAATTTGAGTTAAATGGACGTAGAACAACTAAAATCTAAACTTAGATTGAAGAAAAACAAATTGAATTCAAGATTTTTCATTTTTCTCCCTATTTTTACATTTTTGAATTTTTGAGATTTTTGAGTTTAAATCTTGTTTAAATGAGTCCAAATGTGTTCTAGTATGTTTTTCTATCAACTATGATTATTTTCTATGCCTGGGATTTGAGAAAACACAGGTTAGAATCAAGATTTGGGTTTTGGGGAAATCGAAACCCGTGGCTGGAATTTATAGGTTTTCCCAGTTTGGCAGGCCGAACTGCGTGTTCGGCAGGCCAAAACGGGGATCGACAGACCGGTGTTCTTCCGTCCGACAGGCCGAACCTGGAGAAATGACCGGCCGACCGAACCTGGCTTCCGGCAGGCAGAACTGTGCAGTTTGGCTGGCCGAAGCAGGGAGTCCGGCAGGCCGACCGAGGCATGGAAAATTTTGTGATTTTCACCCGTTTTCACTGTTTTGAACCCTGATTTAAATTCCAACTTTATAGGATGATTTTAAAGCACAAATGGCACACTAGGACATCATGAAATGATTTAGTAACATAGAATATCTCGAACTAGATATTGATCGACTTAGTTTGTATCTAGGATCGTTTGTGGTTCTGCGGAGCTAACGTATAGCGGACCGAGATTACGGTGTGGGGCACCGGCACGAGTGTTGAGGTAGGACTTCTACCCCATTTCTTTGGTAGCCTGATTTTGAAATGATTTGGCTTTGAAAAGGATTTCTATTAAAATGTTTTCAACGGTTGTTTGAAAAAAATGAATTTAACGGTTATATTTTAATATACCGTGAACTGAAATGAACTCCATAATGAATGTAAATGACAACACTCGGTAATTGGGTTTTGAATGATGATGATAATAAACACATAGGCATGATGCCATATCAGAGATCGGGTCGTGTAGCGATCGACCTTGGAGGCAGGTCCCGAAACCCAGTTGGGCCACTACGATGGTGATACTATGGTTTGCCTAGGAAAAAGAAACTGATATTTCTGGTTGTCCAAGTAAACTGTTCTGGGTAAGAACGGCTTTACTCAAATTTATTCATTTATTTATTCATTTATTCATTTAAGGTTTCTTTTAAATGTCTCCTGAATAATGACCTGTTTCTTTAAATTAAATTATTTTATAAAACATAGTCCTACTAAGCCTTTCGCTCACGTTTTATTTGTTTTAAACTTCCCCCTCTATGTGGTTTTCCATTTAGGTTTGGAGAGGATTCTTCAGACAAGACACATGAGCATTAGAGGGACTAGTGAACTTATTTGTAATATTTTAATCAAGGCATGTAAGATCTTAATTTTATTTATACTTGGACTGTATTTGTATTTATGATATTGTCAATACCATGTGTGTGCACAAGTTGTGGGTCTGTGGGACTCATACTCGCGGCTTTATTATTTTAATATTTATTCGTTTAATGTTTTAAACTGTCTAATGTATATGAACTTGCTATAAAGTGTTTTAATGAACCTCACGTTTTATACTTAATTCAACCCCTTAAAATCTGGATTTTAATTAAATTCTCTTTTAATTTGTGGGTCTAATGTATATGAACTTGCTATAAAGTGTTTTAATGAACCTCACGTTTTATACTTAATTCAACCCCTTAAAATCTGGATTTTAATTAAATTCTCTTTTAATTAATTTAAATAATCCGCCACGTCAACTCCCGTACTCTAGGGCGTGACAATTATATAAGAAAATAGCGGGCAAATTTGAACTTTTTGGAAAGCCTTGTAATTTATAAACAACCACACGCCTATACTTACAAAAAATGGGTGGTGATGAATATTTACAATAATTTACATCTCAAAATGAAATGCCACCTGTACCATACTTATAACAACCCCATCGTAATTACAAATACCAAAATATGAAGTATAAACAAAAGTATGCCCATATAAAGTCAACAATGTCCGTATACACAAAGAGTCACAAGAATAGAGAGCATACTAGTCCACCTTTAGATCATCTCTACTGGGATATATCCTCATCTACATCACAAGATAAAAAGAAATGAGCTAATGCCTAGTAAGTAGAAACTATGCAATTCAATTTAGTGGCATCATGTATGAGCTCATAATATTTTCATTGTCCCTGTCATATCATAAAAACATTTAATATGCGCATAATTATGTACACCATAAGTTGTCCGCTTAGCCCTATTAAAAGCATGCATGCATATTAATGAACCTTTACTAAGCAATAGTGCCTCAGGCAACCCCATGAAACACTGCAGTTTTTCAATCCTAGGAACTACCAGAAGGTCCAAAACATGGTCTCAGGCAACCCCATGAAACCACCTAAGTTCCACGCTACCCCATAAAACTTAATCAAGGCCGCTTACAAGCTCACCACATAGCGCACATACAAACAATCTCTTTCTCCTAATACGATGATTTTCTTCTGAAAACTATACATGTGCCTTTATGCCATGAATGCAAGTAATATAGTAAATCATACATATTACAACAACAATATTGTGATGCAGTTAAAATGAATTTCTACTTACCTCATTCTCAAAGAAAAGCTGATAAGTGGAAAGCAGTAGTATCCTCGTCAAGCTAGATGTGCTAGTAATCTTAATGTCATTAACAATAATAATATAATTACATCTATATGTCATAAGTTAATATACATATAAGTCAATAACATAAAGGTTTTTAATTCAACCATTGACACGGTAAACTCAACAAATCTACATGTATAACCGTTGATACCACACATTGGCCAACTACATAATAATACTAGCATAAAACTATTCTGTCATTGGCTCTTTGTTAAAGGACTTTTTCTTTATAATGCGTTAAATAAAGCAACAAAAATATAATATATATATATATATGTATATGTGTGTGTATACATATAAAGACGGCAACATATACATGTGCAGCACAAGTTACGCATCCATATTTAAAAGAATAAGAAACTAATTCTTTTTACTCATACTGATAGACATCAAAATATTTATTTACAAAAGCTCATATAAGAAAGTCACAGAACTTATTTCCCACTTCTATGTAAGAGTAGTAATACAATTTCATATCTATATATATTACATAAGAAGAGCAAAACTAAGTAATTGAAACTAATAAAATAAGTAGAACTTTCACATATTTTTAAAACAATATACTTAATACAATCTGGTGATTAAATTTATGTTCATAATGAACTAACAATATATATTTATATGCATGTATAATATTCCAATATTGAATAGTTGAATTAGATAGATAACCAAAGTTGAATATTGCCATCCATATTTCAACAGAAACATGTTTTCTTTTGACCATTGCCTACAGATGTAATCGGTTAGATAAGCTTAATACATGTGTGTCATCAGTACATAGTAAAATTCATAAAAAAAAAAAAAATTGTTAGGTAAAGGAAATTGAAATAAAAAGAAAACACTAGAAGCTACATAACTAACAGTTAATATCTGATTCATCATTATATACAGCCAAAATTTGTGGTTTATGTTTTCGAAAAAGAAACTGTAACGCCCCTATGTGGGGGTTAACAGTTTTTAATGAGATAAAATAAAAATAAATAATAAAAGTAAAACCTTAAAAATAAAATTTGCCCGGGACTTAAATGAAAACTCTCAACTCAAAAATAAAAATATAAACGACAAATAAACCACAGTTTTAATGTAGCACCTTAAATTTAATAATATAAACTGTTGTCATCATCATTTTAACCCTCAACACATTATAATACAGTCACAGAAAGTAACAATTGATGCTTACATTATCATGAAGAATATTCTTTACAATTGAGCAGTCCCAATGTAATATAGTTACATCGCTTCCTCAACTATATTTCTCGTAGCCACCTCACACTTAGTGAGTCCTGAAAAGATATAAACATAAGGGAATGGGCAACACTATGCTCAGTAGAGAAAGCCATTACTCACCTCTATCATTACCACATTAAAATCTGCATGGTTAGTAGGTTACATCATATTCCAGATTATGAGGTTTATTATGATCACATCTTATGGATACCGTAGTTAATCATTACCAAGTGTCATAATTACACATTTATACAAATATTACCAATCATCATTGTTCCTAGGTATCCATGTTAAATTGAGTATCACTCAACTCATCGAAACCCAAATGGGCGCACTTGATCACCCTATAAACATTCCAAGGGTGTTCCGGTGAGGGGACATCAAGCCCCGAGTCCTCACCAAATCGATTCCTGTACAGTGTGTTCTGGGACTTTCAACCCAAGGAAGCGTCATCGCCTTCCCCCTATTTTACCTTTTAGGGTATTCATGCCCAAGGACGTAACCGTCGCCCTCTTCATGTCTCACAATTTCTTTATATTGAATCATTATCAATAGAGTTAGTTTTCCTAACCATGCTTCTCAATTTATAACATGTGTCAATTCATTATGTTCCTCGCCGTACAATACAAGACGAGTCCATGTCATAGTTTCATATGTGATAATCATATAATATCAGTTCAACATAGATATATATATATTGCGGCAAAACAATCAATTTTAATTCTATAAAAACCTCACAAAAGATGAGTAATAGAATCCCTACCTTTTAAGCTTATCAACAGTCTCTTAATCCTGGAATCAATTAACGTTAGCTCCATACTCCCTTGATCCTAAGGCGTGCATAAGGACAATTAAAACTAAAGCACAACATACAACTACATTCATAAAATTTATTTTAATTTAATCTTAGAATTTCAAGAAATAACCACTGCCCATAGAGGTATTATAAAGTTTAACAATATAAATTTTCTGTCTAGGGCATATACACTTAGACTTCATACATATGCTCCAAAATAGCAACAAACATATACTTAGGTTTAAGAACGCAAATTTGAATAATCCTTTAGTATAAAAGAAAATTTATAAATGAAAGACTAAATTTGTTCATAAGATTCTAACCTCGGATTATGGTTAGTTGGAAGCTTGAAATGGCTTCAAAACAGGTTCCTTTACTTCGGTATGACTGAAATTCTTGCTCAAATGGAGGTGATGGTGGCTGATTTTTATGGCTGCCTTGAAGAAGTTCTCTAAGTATTTTGCTTCAGCAAAGAAATGAGAAGAAGAGTGTGGGAACCGTGGAAGAGAAAGGAAGAAAAGATGAAGTCTTTGAAAAGAAGTGATAGAAACAATTATAGAGGAGACATGTTGAAGCATGTCACGGAGGAAATAAAGAAAATGAGGGTCAAGAGTAGTTGGAAAAGATATCCTTATGTCTCATCTAAAGACTTTAACACACATAATGCCAATATGACATTTTTGAGATTTATTAGAAGTTCTAAGGCTTTTTAGTAATCATACTAAATAAATATAGGAGAATTTTAGAAAATTTAAAAATAGATAAAAATAAATATTATAAAATAAATTTAAATGAAGCAATTTTTTTTATACATTAAAAATTAATTTAATTACCTCAATACCCGTTAGGAGAATAACGGGTGTCACAGCTCTACCCCCCTTAAAGAAATTTCGTCCTCGAAATTTCAATTCTAGCAATACTAGTAAAAATTAGGATTCCACTATGATTCCAATTCTGAGTCTAAACCGTTAATGTTGTTTGTCCTCCAAATTTAAGTTATCGTATTTCCACTTATTTACTTGCATAATAAATCTTACTCCTAAATCCCTCAATGAGAGTATTTCTGACAAGTTTCAACTTATAACACTGTATAATAGTCTAAGAATCTGATCAGGCATACATATTGACCATACCATGATTCCAGTCCTTCATTGTCCATGGACTGTGATTTACAATCACATTTAAGGAGATTGCCAGAGAAATTTTATATACTTCATCTTTAGGTTCCTTTTCCTTTTTGAGTAAGGAAAAGTCAAATATATTTGATTTCATACCTCAACTAATAAACTAGAACATAATCATAAAACATATATCACAAACACTTTTATTCAAAACTATACATTAAACTTAGTCATAGAGATATTAAACGGAATCTCAGAGTTGCAGACAAACCCGACATATTTTTCATTAAACAGCTATCCTCATGACACAAACATTCAACCCAAATAATATACTCATATTTCATATGGAATATCCCCATAACTGACTCTGGTACTTCCACATAATATTAACAGAATATTACACATTACAAACATAATACGGATACGTTTCGAGAGTACAAGGCACTCCGTATACCAGCTATCCATATCATGCATGCTTAGAGGATACAAAAACATCGATAAACAAAAGATCGGACCTTAAGAAGGATGCGTTTCGAGAGCATCAAGTACTCCGTATCCAGCCATCCCGGCATTAGGCTCAATGAATCTAAAAGATTTAACAACGACGTACCACAAGAAACACAAAATACAAGGCAAACGGTTATTCGTAACACACGAAATACGGACACACATGCCTACATGCCAAAGATAAAACAAAAAGATTACAGATGGAGATTCAAATCAATTGGCCGCTCCAGGCTTTCCCTTTCCCATTCAAGCTTGGATGTTGCAGTGTCGGATTCTGGATGTATGATTTGCATTTTATCTATCAATTCCTCAGCTGTTGAAGCAGTAACAAAGATTTGTCTCTCCGATTCTGTAGTGATGTTTTCTTCCACAGCGTAATCTAGAAATTTCAAAAGACCGTCATAAAAACCCTTTACGTTCAGCAGACCCAAAGGTTTGGAATAAAAGCCCAACAATTGCCCACAAGCAACTATAAATATTTCCTCAAGAGTACCTAGACCACCAGGTAATGCTATAAAAGCATCAGAATTATAGATTATGTCTTTAAAATTTTTAGGGATACTCTTGACTCCTTCTCCCTTACCTATGGCTTCCTTACAAAGGTTTCCTTCAACTGGAATATGAGGCCAAATTCTTACATCAGTAGCGTCGCTAGACCTAGCTGCTAGTGCCATATTTACCATCATTTTTATACTACCACCCCCATAGATTATGTTAATCTTCTTGCGTGCTAGGACTTGCCCTAAGTGATTTGCAGCTTCTAAATAAGCTTTATCTTTTCCAAGGCTGGAACCACAAAAGACACAGACATTCTTTATTTTCTTCGTGGACTGGGAGGTAGACATATTTGGTTTATAGAAGTGGCTGCTTAATGTCTGCTCCACTTAGACTTCGGGTTCTACATGAGTTTTTAAAGATGAGAAATACACAAAAAGGGCTAAAGAGATAGACGAGTAGATAATGAAAAGGTAATCCAAAGATTTAAACAAAATCTTGTGCGGATAAGAAAGTAAGATAAGGTGATTGATAGTTTACAGAAAATCTGATTCACTTTTTGAAAAAGATTAGACTCTAATTGTATAACTTTTGACAATTGAGAACAATTCGACAGAAGTCCCTCATGACACAACTGTAGACTTTTTGACAAATATACACCAAGTCTAGAAATTTAATATAAACGACAAATACTGTAGAACTTTTGAAATTTGAGACACAAATCTTGAAATATCTGGATAAGCTTTTCAAAATTCAAACATATTACTGTACCGTATGTAACGTGTCTGCTAAGATAATATATTTTATTATATATATATTTAAGAAAATCATAAATTAAATAAGATATTAACACTTACTGTATCAATCTAATAATCACAATTATTTCAAACACAAAAGCAAATATTCTGAGTAAAAGAAAAACACAAACTGTTGAACATCAGCTAAAACTGCTTCAAATAAGTAAAGACTAAATAACCTTTATAGAGCGATGACTTATTCCCCATCCAGTTTTCTTATGGCTTGACAAACAGGATCTAGAAATACCATATTCCTGAGGCGTTGTCTTTCTGTATAAAATTTAGGCCAGAGTTTAAAAATAGCTCCTTGAACATATCCACTAGGGTGACCGTGAAGAGGAGGATGGATGCTATCCAAGTTCTCCTTTGAAAGTCCATCCCTACAAAACCTTATTTTATCCTCTCTATTCGTAGACATATAACCAGGTGAAGTACATTTACCGTTACAATTTTGTCTTCCACATTTGTTACAAGTGACCACGATGGCACGAGCTCTTCTTTTCATTGCACTACGACTGGTACCTGTTCCTGGTAAACCGACATCTTGACTAAAGTCACTCGGACGGATTTTCCCCTCTATTAACATTCTCACATCACAAGGGACACCAAAACGCATAAGAATCCACAACCGAGTAATTCTAGCCTTGTATTTCTTTCTGATAATCTTTTGGGAGAGTGATGGGAAATACTTTCTCAGGTGTTGGTACTTTGGGTCCATGATGAGATGAAAGAAGAGTAAATAGAAAGGAAAAATTAAGATAGTAAATTGCAGAATCCTAGAATTCCTTCTTCTTTTAGAGGAAAAGAAGAATTTCTAATGAAAAAGAAGAGGATTTGCGATTTAGAGAAAAAATAACAAATTAAGAGAGAAAAAGTGAACTCGGAGAAATAAGGTCTTACGCACAGTAAACGTATATGTAAACAATAATTAAACCACTGTATATGACACGTATAGAGACCACGTGGGAGAGACAGTGTGAATCAAACTGATTTAAGATTTGAACTAGGCCCAAATGTTCTAAGTTGAAAATGGTCAAGTTGTTTCGGGCCTTAACACATTTAGAACAAGTTAAATAACAAACATAAAATTGAAAACCAATTCGTATGAATCTTAAACCCAATTCAAAGCCCACTATAGATAAAGTTAACTATAAACAACAAATCTAATTTAACGACAACAAGGATCTTCCTGAATGATATTTAAAATCATTTCATAACAACACAATCTTCCAGCAACTCAAATGATTTTGTTTTAATCAAAACTTTATTGAACAATACATACACCCATATGTTATTCATAATACTTAACATCTATCAATGGATTCATCATCATTACTACCAAGGGTTTAGAATGCGACTAACCTTGAAATTAATACGATTTACGTCTTTCAACGTAGACCATATCAATGAACAAAGACACTAGATGTTACTACTTAAGAACATCTACAATCCCCACAATTCTACTCATACAATATATAATTTCCTCATATAACAAAACCTTAGGTAACCAAAAGATTCACTGATACACTTAAATACAATGTACGTAACAAAATATTCCAATTTTGAGATTCATGCATTCTAGACTTTACACAGTCTCAACAGACCAAAAGTCTAACATTTATCTCTCTCAAGATTCAATACCATGATTTCCAACTTATATCATATTCCTCAAATAAATAGAACTTTTAAGAAAAGATATTGACACTTATGTGTTCCATCGAATCCACACATAATCATTACTTAGGTTTGAATCAATTACGAAAAATTTGGCATATCTATGCCAAACTTTAAAATCAATAAATCAAGCCTTATATTTTTTTTTTATTGTTTTTCACGAGACAAAAGGCTCTTAAATCCTCTTATCTATACGAATTTCTCATCGTTTATACGAATTAGATATGCTTATAGATCCAAATATTATACGAATCTCTCATAAGCAATCTACTTATAAACTCATTCCATATAATTATCATTCCCTCATAACTATTAATACTTTCCTTCTATATAATTATTGTACTCATAAACTATTAGTATTTTCATTCTATGGCCTTTCCATGTTACATCCTTCTAGACTGTATAAATCAATGTGAAGGTTCATTTTGATGATGACAATGAAAATTCAGCTTCAAAACCATCTCAAAAATATATTTTTTTAAAGTGATGCTACACTCCCTAGGTTAACCGAACCTAGGCTCTGATACCAAAAATTCTGTAACGCCCCTATGTGGGGGTTAACAGTTTTTAATGAGATAAAATAAAAATAAATAATAAAAGTAAAACCTTAAAAATAAAATTTGCCCGGGACTTAAATGAAAACTCTCAACTCAAAAATAAAAATATAAACGACAAATAAACCACAGTTTTAATGTAGCACCTTAAATTTAATAATATAAACTGTTGTCATCATCATTTTAACCCTCAACACATTATAATACAGTCACAGAAAGTAACAATTGATGCTTACATTATCATGAAGAACATTCTTTACAATTGAGCAGTCCCAATGTAATATAGTTACATCGCTTCCTCAACTATATTTCTCGTAGCCACCTCACACTTAGTGAGTCCTGAAAAGATATAAACATAAGGGAATGGGCAACACTATGCTCAGTAGAGAAAGCCATTACTCACCTCTATCATTACCACATTAAAATCTGCATGGTTAGTAGGTTACATCATATTCCAGATTATGAGGTTTATTATGATCACATCTTATGGATACCGTAGTTAATCATTACCAAGTGTCATAATTACACATTTATACAAATATTACCAATCATCATTGTTCCTAGGTATCCATGTTAAATTGAGTATCACTCAACTCATCGAAACCCAAATGGGCGCACTTGATCACCCTATAAACATTCCAAGGGTGTTCCGGTGAGGGGACATCAAGCCCCGAGTCCTCACCAAATCGATTCCTGTACAGTGTGTTCTGGGACTTTCAACCCAAGGAAGCGTCATCGCCTTCCCCCTATTTTACCTTTTAGGGTATTCATGCCCAAGGACGTAACCGTCGCCCTCTTCATGTCTCACAATTTCTTTATATTGAATCATTATCAATAGAGTTAGTTTTCCTAACCATGCTTCTCAATTTATAACATGTGTCAATTCATTATGTTCCTCGCCGTACAATACAAGACGAGTCCATGTCATAGTTTCATATGTGATAATCATATAATATCAGTTCAACATAGATATATATATATTGCGGCAAAACAATCAATTTTAATTCTATAAAAACCTCACAAAAGATGAGTAATAGAATCCCTACCTTTTAAGCTTATCAACAGTCTCTTAATCCTGGAATCAATTAACGTTAGCTCCATACTCCCTTGATCCTAAGGCGTGCATAAGGACAATTAAAACTAAAGCACAACATACAACTACATTCATAAAATTTATTTTAATTTAATCTTAGAATTTCAAGAAATAACCACTGCCCATAGAGGTATTATAAAGTTTAACAATATAAATTTTCTGTCTAGGGCATATACACTTAGACTTCATACATATGCTCCAAAATAGCAACAAACATATACTTAGGTTTAAGAACGCAAATTTGAATAATCCTTTAGTATAAAAGAAAATTTATAAATGAAAGACTAAATTTGTTCATAAGATTCTAACCTCGGATTATGGTTAGTTGGAAGCTTGAAATGGCTTCAAAACAGGTTCCTTTACTTCGGTATGACTGAAATTCTTGCTCAAATGGAGGTGATGGTGGCTGATTTTTATGGCTGCCTTGAAGAAGTTCTCTAAGTATTTTGCTTCAGCAAAGAAATGAGAAGAAGAGTGTGGGAACCGTGGAAGAGAAAGGAAGAAAAGATGAAGTCTTTGAAAAGAAGTGATAGAAACAATTATAGAGGAGACATGTTGAAGCATGTCACGGAGGAAATAAAGAAAATGAGGGTCAAGAGTAGTTGGAAAAGATATCCTTATGTCTCATCTAAAGACTTTAACACACATAATGCCAATATGACATTTTTGAGATTTATTAGAAGTTCTAAGGCTTTTTAGTAATCATACTAAATAAATATAGGAGAATTTTAGAAAATTTAAAAATAGATAAAAATAAATATTATAAAATAAATTTAAATGAAGCAATTTTTTTTATACATTAAAAATTAATTTAATTACCTCAATACCCGTTAGGAGAATAACGGGTGTCACAGAAACTTGATATATAACCCCTTCATCCCCATATACAATAATCTATTGCAAATCAACATCAGTTAAAAGCAAAAGAGAAAAGCATTATTTACCTTTCCTATTTGAAAGTATATAACTTGAAGATTCAATAGATGAAGATGAAAGTGTAAAGCGGTGGAAGTTTGGTGGAGTGTGTCTGTGAGTATGTAGATATGTATATCTATATTCACATATTTAGAAAAAAAAAAAATATATATATATATATATATATATATATATATATACATATAATAAACCAACTTAAAAAGATTTTTTTTTTTTTTGGCATGCGCTAGAAGATACTAGACTAATAACAATCCCTTGTAACCGACTTCAAAAAAAACACACGGCAACTTTTTCCTTTCATCAATATTTAAATATAATAAAATAACAACAACAACAGCAGCAATAACAAGATTATTAGTAATCGTAATATTAATTATGACAATAATAATAGTAACAATAATAGTCAAATATCCTAAATGTTATTAATAGTAATAAGCAATCAATTCAACACCAACTGCTTAATAAGTGATAACGTATTTAATCTAGCACATTAAGCTTTTAAGTCGAGAAAACTAAGCCTTCACACTGCACCAAATAATTTAAAAATAAAATTTAATAAAATTAGATATCTTAATAATAACTATAAATGCAATACAAACATGTTATTATTACTAAATTTATATGTGAGAATTTTAAGGACACCATAGCTTGGGGGATTTTTAAAAATAACCTTTTGAAAAAAAATTTTTTGGTCAATAACCTTTTTTTTTTATAGTTTTTGGCACAAAAAAAAGTTTTTTAGACATCAAAACGGTTTTTTTTTTTTTTTCATCCTGTTGAGGTTCCTTATCCTGCTACAATCATTTTCCTTATTTTATTTAAAAAAATTAAGACAATTTACCCGTATAAAAAAACAAATTTTTTTAGTTTCAAAAAAAACAAAGACTTTTACTCAATTAAAATTTTTTTTTTGCCCTTTCGTCAAAATCTTCCCCACAGCTTAGATTAGAAGGGAGAAAAAAAAAAAAAGGCTACATTCTAGGGTTAAAACAACAATAATTTTTATTTGAAAAGAGAAACCAAACGCGCAAATGTACTGCCTAAGGACCCCTTTGTTACACGGAATTAGGATTAGGAGTATGATAAATAATCCTATTCTCATGTTTTTGTGTCACATTTGGATTGGCTAATATAGTCAATGAACCCAAAATATTCTCATGTACAATTAATAATCCCCAAAAATGGTGGGAGATAAAATCCAGAGACTTAGGATTATCTCCAGCACAAATCACCTGCGTCCAACACCAACAGATCTGTCGTTCCTAACCTCCGCTTTCGGCAAGCAAGCTCGCCATCACACCCAACTCCTGCAAGAAAAGTCGTTGTCAGTCCCACCTCCCGCGTGCGATGCTGCCGCCCCAAGGCCGACCACGAAGATCTGTTGCTCTCACCACGTGAGTGACGTCGCCATCACGCCGCCCCCTCCAGTGCGCGAGATCGCTGCCTCCGACACACGAGATCTCCGCCATCGCCTCCCCTTGCTCACCCTATGCTTCGTCCAATGGAAATCTGTCGGCCCCCCTCCGTGTGCGCCTCCCCCAGCGAGGTCGTTGCGGCCACTCGCCACCCGTTGCAACTCCACGGTCAATATGCGCCGTTGTCACAATTATCGCCCTCCCCATGTTCCGTCGTAAGGGCTTGTGCCCTTGTTCATTTATATACCAATGATCAGGAATGCATAAAAAAATTATTTTTGCTTTTTTTTTTTCCTTTTAATTTTTCTTTTTTTGCTCAAGTAAAACAAAATAAAAAGGAAGAAATTGTTCCTCATAGGTAAGAACTTATACAAATTATAAATTTGCCTCCTAAATTGTTTGATCGTGATGAAATAGAAATCGATGTGATTCTAAATCTGGGTATGTTAAACTTACAATTTGGTTTCTAAATATTTAATCAAGGAGTTATAGGATTATACTTAATCCTATTAAATCCAATCTTACTTGATCCTAACTTGGTAATAGTATCCAATTCTACGTACCAAATGGGACCGAAAGGTAATACCAAGTTTCTAAACTCCTCGATTAAAAACATTTGATGTTCTAAATACAAATTTGATTAGAGACTAATAGGGCATAAATATTTCTTTCGCTCTACACACTAATTGAACACAAAAACTACAAAACTCAAAACCAGTTCACAACATAAAAGAGAATTGAATGAGGAACATCTTCAATGCTGATAAAAAAACAACAAAGAAATTTTGGCAGATCATAATTTTTCCGAGTTGTGAAGACAATTCAACTGAAACAAATTGGCATTGAAAAGAAGAAAAAAATTAGTAAAATTGCCCCCCCATTTTTTTTTTTAGTAAAAGGAGAATTTTTTCGTTTTTAAGTAATTTTGGTTGTTTGTTGAGCCCAGTTTTTGTCCGTTTGTATCGTAGTAAATTCCTTCCCCCCGTGACAATAGTACCTACTTATAAAACTCTTAACGGGAAGAGATTAATTATTATAAAGATCAATGGATTGCCAAGAAAAAGAAAAAGAGGAAATTTAAAAAAAGAAGAAAAAGGACTAGAAGTACCGCTAGATGAAAACAAAGACTTACCGATTTGGTGACAAGGAGCTTTTCCACTTTTTGAAAAGGACACTTAACTTGATGTGGATGATTAAGATGAAACACTGCAACAATTGAATGAGCTATACCTTGTTCGCCAGATAGCTTAACAATCTTAATACCTTATTTTATTGCATTATTATTTTACTTACTTCAGATTACGCTAGATATTACTAAAACAAATTTAGCATGAATGGAACAAGTTAAGAATATTATAACCATGAGTAAAATCTAGTCAATCCTTTTCTAAAGAAGGTAACACACGTTCCGTTGTTTTAATTTTCCCACAAAAATCCTAAAAGAATTAATATGTAAAAAAAGGAAACCGTGATAATGTAGGTTTTGAAAAACGATTTCCACAAAATATAGCAGAAACATGGTAATGGTATCGATCATGTATAACAAAAATTTTCTCAAAATACTTTTGTAAAATAAAGCTATAGGTTATAAAAATTTTACGTATAAATAAATATATAAATACTTTTCTTACTGGAATATGATCGGAGACGAAACAATGGAATAGCAAAGGACTTTCTCTTCAATACTCTTTCTACATGCTTATGTTAGTGTTTTTCTGCAGAGTACTCTCAGTCTCTCCAAGACTGTTTTCTAAGTGAATAAAAGAGGCCTCTATTTATAGATAACAAAAAAGCTAATCAATTTTGAAAAGCCTCTTTATTTTAATTTTAATACCAATACTTAATTACAATAAAAGACACAAGTTTCTTATTCCTGCAATGTCATAGGCACCGTACATACATACATTCTATTTGTGTGCATCGCCAATTTAAGGAGAAAGAGGAGAGAGAATCTGTTCGTTACCTAATCTTATTTGTTCCCACATTGAATTTTTCATATTTGAATCAAATCATATTTATTCAAAATTGGAAATACTAATTATGAAAACTTTGTAAACAAGCTTTAACGTACACAAGAGAACTTTTCTCTTTGTGCTTGGGCGCCGCACACAATGGGAACCTGCCACTATGACACAGTGGGTTCCACTGTGTAACTTCCAAAATTAATTATTTTATTTCATTTATTAAACAATCTAATTATTTAATAAATATAAATCAATTTATAATTAATTTATTTTGAGTGATATTTAATTTAGAATTTCATAATTCCAAATTAATTATTTAAACCAATAATTTGACTGGTCCAAACAGTTTACAAGGATGACGAGGGACTAATGGACCCATAATTTCAAGCTCTATTAAAACTAATACATTAATTAAACTCTTTAATTAATATATTACTCTTTTATTAACTCTAATATAACTCCACTAAATACTTGAACTTGGACTCTTGAAATTATATATATATATATATATATATATATTTAATTTACTCATTTCTTAGAGTCGTCCATTTGATATAGTCATTGCATATAAGTCGATTCTCTATAAATAATTCATAAATAGAGTTGGGTAATATCTGTTCTCTCTAATTACTTCTTTATCCTTGAGTGCCATTAATTCTCTAATGAATAATAAATTCATAAACTTAATAATGAATAAGCACTCTTATTATTGAAGCCCCAAATCAATACTCATGAGAATTATTTATCTGTTTCTCATTAGAGAAGGAATGGATACCATTTTGTAATATTAATATTCTTGACTACTTACTTCATTATGCCTTCAAGATACAAGGAATAAGATTTTATTCTTAAATCTAACTGAGTAAATCAAAAGACATAAAATCATAAATAGGATTATGGTAGTAACTTAGGATTAAGATTATTTTATATATGACCATCGGATAGATGTGATTAGAACTTGCTATATTTAATGAAAATTATCAACCGTTTATATCTTATCATGTCCCAGTCCTATACAATCTCATTATGTATAGTATAAACATTTAATAACTCACTATATTAACGGTTTAGATAAGACCGTTCCATTCTTAATGGAAATGATCTGTACTACTAACACTTAATTACAGATTACATACTTTAATTGATTAATTAATTATAATAATTGATTATATGTTATTGATATTTTTAATTATCATCCTTAAATATTATCCTCTTTTATATAATGCTTATATACAATATCTAATGTCACATAGATAATTATGTAATTTAATAAGAATTCAAAATACATACATGCAAATATAATGAATAAATTCACTTTATTTATTTATAAGTTTTTTTCAAAACATCATATGCTTTATGGGCATCTATGATAATAGATAATATGCAATTAACTTCTTTTAATTTATTCAATAAAATATGGGGACAATGAGGGAACCAAACTATTAGTAGAACAAAAACCAATAGGCCAAAATTTAGAAGATGTTAATAAATAGGCCATATGATTGTAAACCTACATATATTAAACAAAAAACGATGACTAAAATACCCTAAATAAAGAACATATTTGATATTTGATATTTTCTTTTCTTTTCTTTTTTTCCTTTCTTCTTCCTCCCACCCCACCCCAAGCCCTCCTCCTCCCTCTCTCTCCTCTATTTTTCCTTTCTGGCTTCCTCGTTGAGGCCATTATGCACCAAGATTGCAATGAAGATGGAGTTGTTGAGGCGTCACTCCTCTAGTCTACCGTGACTGATGAAGTCAGAGCCAAATTGATGAAGATGGAGTTGTCACCCACTTCTCTGATGCCAGCGATGAAGAAGGAGATTGACCTTAGGCGATACTTGTCGACATGTAGGTTTGGGGTCCAGCAACCATCAAACTCTCTAGTAGGTATAATTCTCATATGTAACCGAGGATCTAATGATGATTGTTGACATCTGGATCTCATGGCCTCATGATAGCACTAGTTTGACAAGAATCATGGGTGACGACAATCGTAGTGGAGAGAGAAAGAAATAGAGAGAGGGAGTGGGGTAAAAACGTGAAATCAGTCCCTTCAAAATTAAAATTGTTCTACTAATTAACAATGTTTGTAAATATGCTATTTACTTTTAAGTGTCTCTATAAATATTGGCCTATTTGGTGTAATTTTCCCTAAAAGGTGGTATAAACTTCTAAAATAGTGTCATTGGGCGCCTGATATGCTATTGGAAAAAATGATTGATTGGCTTGTGAAATCTTAAAATTTATAGTATGAATACAAGATATTAACTCGTATTGCTATGAACAATAAATTAAATCTAAATAAAATCATACCTCTTGAAGAACGTAACAACACTACTGATAAAGCTTTCCTAGAAAATCGGTAAAGAGATTCAACCAACTAGTTTTCTAAACTATTCTTTTTCCCCTAAATCAGCATGTGTATGGCACTCTTTCATTTATTTTTCAATCAGCTAGTATCTCCTTTATCACTATTGAAGTGTTTAAGAACAATGTACTATTATTGATATTTTTTTTGTACTAGGTACCTTAAAAGGCCCAAGTCGAATATGTAGTCTTGTGATGCGAATGGTCTTGTTATATTGATGTAAGCCACATTGGGAGAACTCAAGGGATTATGGATTAGTGGGCCATAAGTAATCAAATCGGATCCTTTATATTTGGTCCAATCCAACTTTACATCCCACTTGGGTTTTTTAAATTAATTATATTAGGGATGAGTGGGTTGTAAAGAAATTAGCCCTAAAACCTTTCCTATTACCCTTGGCAACCCAAAAATCCAAAGTCAAAGCTGTTGAGTCCTCCCATTTAAAAAAAAAAGATGAAAATATCATTAAATAGCCAAAATAGATGCAAAATTCTTAGTCTAGTAGGGATGGCATTCTACCCACAGATACCATCTATGGGTATGCACCCCAAATATATAGAGCAGGTATGGACAATCGAGGTTGGGGTAGGTATGGGGGTTAAAATTGGCCCCAGAGTCGAAGGTGAGGCAAAAGTTAGGGAAACTCCCCCGTCCCTGCCCTGACCTAATTATATATACTTGTATATTTTCAAAACACACACACACACACACATATATATATATATATACATATTTATGTATATATTATATATAAACAAATATATATGTATTTATGTATATATTAATAGGATTCCACTTTCATTCAAAGGATGGAAGTTTCATTCAAAGGATTAGATAGGGTTAGACACAACAATATATTTTAATTAGGGTTAATTATCCTTGTTGGCTTTCTTTATTTCTTTATTTTTTTATCCTTGTTGGCAAATGGCAATTACTTAAACATGTTGTAGGTATTCTTGTCAATTAGCATGCATGGATTGGTGGCTGAAAATTACCACGTAACCCAATGATATTGACATGTAACTTGCATTGCAATGATACGTAACTTCTTTTGTTCTTGTACCTAAGTGCTTGAAAAATCAATTTTCTTTTTTTTGTTGTTGTTGTTTATGTCTGGGTATTATTATCGAGTAATATGTAAGGAGTTTTTGGAGATTCAAATAGGACTAATATCAAAATAAGTCCCCTCAAGTGAAAGCAGAGTATTGATCCCTTTTTGACCATAATCTATCTCCTCTAGCAGCCTTGGCAAGTCCTTGTAAACATCGGGTCCATAAATCACATCGACCATTTTATCTGCATCAAGTATCTTGTCCTTTAACCTCTCAGCCATGCATCCCAAGACTACAATGCACAGAGTTTGATCTCCCAATCTTAACATTGTTCTTGCAATGCCTTTTAAGAAACCAAAAATAATTAAGCCACTGCCACATCTTCTGTTCAGCATTGTCCCTAATAGCACAATTGTTTGATAAAAATGATCTTAAATCTAGAATTTTAAATGATATATATCACAAAGTTTGCCTCTTTTAGCAAACACTTGAATGACAATGAGAGAGAACTAATCACAAAGAAATCCAAATTACACCTAAAACAAAAATTTTCGCTAAGTTCCTCGAAAATTAACTAACTACTTAGCCAATAAACCATAAAGATCAGTGCTTTCAAGTTCACTTTGAGAATCAATCATAAAGCAATCAAAATTACACCAAAACACGACATTGTTACGAATTCCAAAAAATCGAGTGATTAATTAGCCAGCTTTCTTTGAATTTTTTTTGGAAAATCAATCACAACAAAAAGCACCAAATTTCCACAAAACTCCACAAAAATTGACTAATTAACTACAATTAACCCATAAAGATCAGTGCTTTGAAGTTTACTTGGAATATCAATCACAAAGCAATCTAAAGTTCACCAAAAAACATGAAATGTCCACCAATTCCATGAAATTTGACTACTTATTTAACTAATAAAGCATAAAATTCAATACTTTGAATGTTTACTTGTGGAATTAATAAAAAAATTCTAAATTACACATAAAACACGAAATTCCAAGAGAAATGATTAATAAAATAACAAATAAAGTGTATAATTTATTCAAAGAGAATATATGAGAAAACTCAGTCTTGCTGAGCTTCGAAAGACGCGACAGCAGCTTAAACGATGAAGTGTTAAAGGCCTAGATTCTCGGAGCTGAAGAGAAGAGGAGGCTGAGAAGCAGAGATCTGGAGAGTTCGAGAGAGGAAGTTCTTCTATGGAGTTGGTGGGGCGGCGAGCAGCAGTAGCAGTGGGAAAGAGAAGCGGCAGATTTCAAAGATGAATTCGGAAGCTAAAATGAGCCTGAGGAGGTAAAATGCGGTCTAACTTAGCGGAATGCCCCTAAAATAGTGCCTTTTAAGATTACTCTCCTAAAGGGTTTTTTTTTAACTGCCCTTTTAATAAAAATGATTTATTAAAAGTCTAAGTTACGTTTTATAACCTGATAGGTTTCATAGTTGGAACCTTAGAACCTACCAAATTCTAGAATATTGTCTTTAAAACAAAGAAGCATCAACCATCTTCGGTCGTCGGTGCCAGATACCGGATTGTAATCTAATAAGTTTTAAAGTTAAAATCTACTAGATTCTAAAATATTTTTAATGAAACAAAGAAGCACTAATCGTATCTGGTCGTTGACGTGGGGTGCCGAATTCTGATCATCCTTGGTAGGTTTCAAAGTTGAAACCTACAAGATTTCAACATATTTTCTTTGAAACAAAGAGATGCCAATAGCCTTTGGCCACTAGCATGAGGTGTTGAATTATAACCTAGTAGGTTCCAACTTGGAACCTATCAGATTCCAACATATTTTCTTTAAAACAAAGAAGCGTTAACAATCTCTTGTCACCAACGCCAAGTGCCGGATTGGAACCTATCAAGTTCCAACATACTTTCTTTGAAACAAAGAAGCACCAACCGTCTTCGATCAATGACAAAGAACCCGCCAGGTGCCGACAAGTTCCTTCTTGGAACCCTCTAGGTTCTGTCATGGAACCTGTCAAGTTTCGTTCCAAAGCTTACCAAATTCTGATCATCGACGTAGGATGCCGTAGCATAATCTGATAGGTTCCAAGGCTAGAACCTATCGAGTTCCAACATATTAGTCCCACTGTTGAATGGACTAAATATAAAACTAAAGAATTTGGTTATTCACAAATGTTTACTATTTTGTAAACAATCAAGGACAATAATGAAACAAAAAATAAATAAATAAACCAAAAAAATCTTGCAAATATATTGCACAACACCAATAAACAGCTTCAAAATCTTCCTATGAAAATATTTCTTTGTCCTCATTTTACTAAATTGTAAAGCATATGTACATACATATACATATACATACATTCCTATATATATATATATATATATATATGAAAATAATAAATCTTGAACAAATTCATATATAGGTGATAATAAAATCGCACAGTTCTTCAGGTTTTGAGAATACAAACTGCACAACATCAGGATTTTAATCTTCTGCAAAGGCATAATCAGTTCCCTTGTAGACTTTGTAAAATTTTTTAAGTCTAGGTAAGAAAATGTTGGGAAGAATGAATAAGATGACATTGGTATTTAGATTAAAGCAAATATGCTAAACAAATACTAGGAAGGATCAATATAGGCAACATACCACGTCTTGAATATCTAAGATTGTAGTGCTTGAATCTATGTGCCTCTTAGCAGCAATATAGGCAACAGATTGTTGACGAGGCTTCACTAAAAGATTTGCTCACCTTGATGGAGAAGAGAGTTCGTCAACACAGCTTCAATCGTTGATATGAAAGTTTAACCGCACCTAGGTTTTGGACCATAGGCAATGCTGGAGAGAAGAGCGATGGAAATATGTCTGATCTCCGACATTGTTCCTCGACATGCTCGCCATCTCTGATCTTTATAGCAGCAGCGTAATTGTGATCGAGAGGGAAGGAGATACGAGAAATATGAAATAAAGATAAAAATATCACATAATAAATTAATTAGAAAGAAAATAAATTTTGAAAAGGAGAGTTTTGAAAAGTGAATAAAAGGAGGACATTTTTAATAAGAAGTGTTTATAATGGGACATTCTACATAGTTTTCTCTTAATTGGTTATGCTCGGTTGCACTAAAATGCTATGCCCTTTATCCTGGGACAATCCCCACCATATATTGCAATCTGGATGGCTAAAATTTTTTAGAGGAAACTTCCATTCAGATAGATGGAAGTGCCTCCCTTTATATATATATATATATATGTTATAATCTTTACATGGATGGGTACATATATAAGTAAATAAATATAGGGATCCATTTCTATCTATTCGGTTGGAAGTTCCCTCCAAACTTTTTTAGCCATCTAGATCTTTTTCTTTGGTGAGGATTGTCCCAAGGGTAAGTGGTATAGCACTTTACTTGTAACCTATTATAAAGAGTAAACCTAAACTATTAAAAAGCTAGGCTAAAATTTAAAATAGTGGCGGGCACCACTAATCATGCAAGAGTCACTTTGCTTAAAGTTGGCCTCCTAGATTTCAAGTTTCTTTATGCCATTTTCCTCCATTTTCGCTCCAGCTTTCAAAGATTCTGACAAAAAAATAGAAAAATTAATTATTTTACAAATTAAAAATTATGGAAAATTAGTACATATTTACAAACACATGTAAAAACTAAATAAAACTAAAACTAATACAAATCACACAAACAAACAAACAAAAAAAACTGCGCATATCAGCTAATGGAGTGATATGGTTTTATATAAACACAACATTTCAGGCCCGAAAATATTTTTAGAAATCACTAAAAATATATTAGAACATATTTGCATAATAAAAACATACTATAGAACACATAAAGATTGAAAATAAATTTGCATTACCAAAATTAACGGCTTTTACCGATTTCAAATATTTTATTTAATTTATAAGCAAAATTGCTTTTAAAAATTACTAAAAAAATACTAAAGCATAAAAACACACTAAAGCACATAATTAAACACATTTTCACACAAAACCACAAAAATTATTTTTAAGACACAAATGTTGTATTTAAGGGTTCTAACAACACATAATAATGCAAAGTGATAATATTTAGTCTTATTAAGGCGCTGTAAACCATCCACTAAAAAGAGACCTTAATAATAGGGATTATAACCTTGAAATTGTCAAAAGCAAGTGTAGTCATTGAAAAGGATACGAACCAGTTTTGGCTTAATCATAAAGCATATTAAGCCAATACGTAAGACCCCAATTTTAAGAGCCTCCAATTTTTTTTTTTTTTTTGCCCAAATTTTAGCTATCTTCTTTCCATCATTTGGGGTTTTTCAATTTTTTAAAAATCAAATGCTAATGAATGTTCTAAGTATTTACCCATGGTTCAATTACCTCGTAATGTAGGGATATTAAGCGTTGTTCATTACTGAAAAAAGATTAATTAAAAAATCAGAAAAAGAGTCAAACCATTATTAATAAAATGAAACTAGAAATACTAAGTTTTCTTTTCTTAAAAAAAGAAATAAAAAGTGACTGCAACTGTTTTTATTTAGAAAATTGTCTTTCCTTCTTGTATTTGTGTTTTGCACAATATGTCTTCTCTTTCTTTAAACAAAAGTTTTTGATCTCTTTAAACTCTTTGACTTTTTTCATTTTTTATCCATTTCTTAATCATTTATGTCTACTTATTGATTATTTTTTCTAGAATTTTGCATTAGCAATTTTAATTTTTTTTATTTGTTATTGTTATGCATAGGGTTAATTTGGTTTTCATACATACATAAATTAAGTCTTATAAATAAATATGTCTACTTCCTTTCTCGAAAAGAAATTAAATATGCCTAATAGAAAATATTCATCAAGGTATGACAAACTCAAGAAAAAGAGAAAAATAGAATGTTTAATTCAATTTCTAATTAATAGAGTTTTAGAGAAATTTCTCACAAGTAGCAAGGAAGATGTTAGGACCCGTTTGTTTTGAGAACTCATTGGATTCAAATTTGGATTCGAGTATTAAGAATCCTTTGGATACGTGTTTGTTTCCTCCAAAATCTGAATCATTTGAGTATCGAGAATTCAAGTTTTTTGAGTTTTAACTCCTCCCTAAACTTTTAATACTCGGATATCCCTGCTACAGTAAAAACTAAAATTCTCTCTCCTATATTTGAGAAAAAAATCATAACTTCTTCATTTGTTATTCAATTGGGATGATTTTTTTTTTCATTGCATTCATAGTGAAGAGAGGAATAAATAAAGATCCATAGTATATATTTTTAGGATCATTAACATTAAGATTTTTTTAGATTTGTTGATAAATTAAAAACTATTTTTACTACATCTCCAAACATAAATTTCAATTTTATTTCATACTCAAATTAAAACTTAAAAGCACATCTAAACGTCAATTTGGATAACAATTCAAATTACTAACTCAAATCCTAATTCAAATCATACTAACTCAAATCAAATCATTAATTTGAATTCATTTACCAGACGGAGTTGTAATGAACTCAAGTCAAGAAACAATTAAAGAAAAAGAAAAATGAGTTAGGGAATGATAAAGTTATGAAAAAAAAAGAAAAAAAATCCATAAAAATATATGGGGACAATAAAGTTACATATCATGGCAATGCAAGTTATATTTGAATATCACTATATTACGTGGTCGTTTTCATTCACCAACCCCGTACATATTACTTGATAATAATTTCCAAACACAAACGACATAAAAATTGATTTTTCAAGCACTTATTGTTGGAAAATGATACGCAGCAGAATTTTAAAAATTTTAAATCAAAGTCTTTTCTAAACAACAAGTTTGACAGGCTAAGTACATAATAAATCTTACATTTCTCTTTTCTATACAAAAGTTTGTAGAAAAACTGAGAAGAGAAGATGATAAGAACCTCACTAACGATGTGACAAAATCCAACACCAAAAGTTTAATAGAACCCCAAGATCTTCAAGACACAAGTTTGTTGAATTTTGACCTTGTTATCTAGCAAAGTAAGAACCAAGAACTACGGTTGTTTGAAAATGCCACACCAAGAATTTTAAGAAAAACTCAAGAATTCAAGATGATGAGTTTGGTTGTTTGAACGCCACAAGAATTAACATGGTGAGTTCAAGAGTCCTCTCAAGAACCGAGAAGAAACACATTTCTTTGATTAAATAATTTGAATTGTCCTTGAAATATTCTAAGCATTACAATTATATAAGCCCTAAATTTTCCAGCCCAAACCCTAATAATAATTCTCTAAAATTCAAAATTAGTGTTTAAAATTTGACTAGGATTCAGCTCAGTAATCCTATCCTAAAATTATCCCTAATTTGAATAGGATTCAGCTAGATAATTTTATTTTAAAAATAAACCCTAAAACATACCTATTCCTAAAGAAAAAAGAAAACTTTTTTTTTTTAGATATGAAATTTGAACTTTACAAATCTGAATAATAAAAGAAACTAATTAATAGATTTGCTGACATGGTGAATCTTGATTTCCAAAAAGCTGATATGCTTTTCCAAGAAACTAATATACGCAAGGCCACATCATCTGGAACCTTCATGAACTTCAATCTTGGTGACTAATCTCTCTTGAATTTGTGGATCATTCATGTTGGGCCTCCACGTGTATGTCTCAGCCCAAGCTTGTTGGATTAGTCCATTTAATGCTTCTTTGAAACGTTTCGCTCTAAGTCTTGTGATCGGCCCACTTGGCAAGCTTAATGGATCACGTGAATGCTGCCCTTGAGTTCTTCCAAGCCCAATGAATGTTGCCTCTCTTGTATGCATGGTTGTGCAGCTTCATTCACTTCATTCTCCCCATCTTGAAAGGATTTGTCCTCAAGTCATCACTGCATCAAAAGGAGATAAATCAGAAACATTAAAGCTCGTATTAACACCATAATCACATGGTAATTCAAGCTTGTAGGCATTGTCATTGATGTGTTCCACCAATTGAAATGGTCCATCCCTCCTTGGAAGGAGTTTAGAACGTCTTTGTTCGGGAAAACAACCTTTCCTCATGTGTAGCCAAACCCAATCTCTAGGTTCAAAGACAATCTTATTGTGCATATAATTCTTTGTCGTAAGTGGGATAGTTTAGGGCTGCCCTACTCAATTTCTCACTAAAGTATGCAACCGGTTGTCCCCCTTGCATCAACACACCTCCAATACCTATACTTGAAGCATCACACTCAATTTCAAACATTTTAGTGAAGTTAGGTAAAACAAATAAAGGTGCATTAGTCAATTTTTCCTTGATGAGTTTGAATGCCTTCTCTTGCTCCTCTCCCCACTTAAATGGAACATTCTTTTTGATGACTTCATTTAGGGGCGCGGCTATGCTACTAAAATCCTAAACAAAGCACCAAAAAAATTCTTATCGGATTCACTAAAGTAGGCGTTGGCCAATCTTGAATTGCCTTCACCTTTTCCTCTTCCACTTCAATCCCTTTAGCACTTGCAACAAAACCAAGAAACACAAGCTTATCCGTGCAAAAGGTACATTTCTTAAGATTAGCAAATAACCTTTCTTTCCTTAAAACCTCTAAAACAAGTCTTAAGAGTTCTACATAATCATCCAAGTATTTCCTATAAATCAAGATATCATCAAAGTAGACAACTACAAATTTGCCAATGAAAGCACGCAAAACATTGTTCATAAGTCCCATGAAAGTACTAGGTGTTAGAAAACGAGTACGCAGCGGAATTTTAAAAATTTTTGAATTAGAGTATTTTCTAAAATACAAGTTTGACATGCTATATACATAAATTAATTAGATCTTACTAACCTTTATATATCAAAGAGCACTTGTAATCAGTAAAGAGAAGAACGTTCCAAAAGAGCCTTGACCAACTGGTCTTCTTTGCTATTCTCTATCTACGATTGGAGTGTGTGTGGGCACAAGTCGTACAGCTCTTCATCCGGTGACTCTCCTTCTAACCAATTGAGAAGACCTTGAGCTAAGATTTTTGATTATGAACAATAGATCTCAAGGAGTTCTAGAGTTTCTCACAATAGAGTACTCATTCTAAACTTCTCAACTAATCTAAATAATTGAGAAAACTCACCCCCTATTTATAGAGGTCAGACTTGGGGTTAATCATTATCAGATAAGACCTCAAGAATTCGAATTTGGATTAGCTTCTAATGAAAATCGCATCTAAAACGTGTAATCAGGTAATCGTTAGATCAGTAGTTCAAACTTGGAGATCGGCCTGCCGAACTTGCAACAATCTGATCCTTGAGAATCTTTTATTTTCCATATGAGATTCTCAAATAGAGCCTCAGTTTTAATTCAGATAACTCAATAAAGAAGTTATCTGATTAAAACAGTCATATCTAGATAATTTCATAGAAAATAAATATTGTCTCAATAATTCAACATGTTTATCTTGAATTAATTCATAAAATTAATTCAACTGATAACTAGAGATGAATTATCTGATCCTATCGAATTTCAGCCAATATAATAATTTAACATAAGTCACCAATATGTTGGAAAAGCACACCGTATCATTACAAGATTTATTATGAGCTAACAAAGAGGGACCTGATGGACTTATATAGTTCAAGCTCCAATAATTATAAATACAATATCCCAAATATATATTTTATAATTATCAACTCTAACGCCACTCCACTAAAAGCTTAGTGCTGCACTCTTAAAGTATATAAAATTACAAAGCTACAAATAAGCTAAGTGTCCATGGCATATCATGACGTATCGTATCCCCATAGGATATTCATAATCGGCTTGAGGATAAATTCTGTCTTACCTCCCTGATTATTTTTATCTTACGTTCCTTTATCTTACCATTGGAAAACTTACTATCCAAAAATGGTATACCATTTGCTTACACCTATGCATCTAAATGGTTAAGCGCTCTAGTCTTCCAATTACAGGATAACGCATATAAGAGAATATCATTAACTCTACCAAAAGAGCTATGGATTCCATATCTATGAATGACAGGCCTATGCTATCAAGAGTCATGTCTCCAATGTATCGGTGTGTGTATTATCATAAAGTCAGGATGTCACCCTTTGCTACATCAAAAAACATAAGTTAAGATAACGGGCCTATTAGTCATTTTAGGATTAAGACACAACACATATGATTGTCTAAAGTGAATTGATTTACACGAACGGAATTATTAATCCAAATCAATTCAACTTTATGTCTAGATCTAATACATCATCACATATGAGAATACACCAATGTTTCTACTCACAGAGTCCAACTTCAATGGCCAAGACAAGCTATATCTCGTTAGGGATGTAGACAACAAAACAAACTTAGTGTAGTGCCAGACTTTATTCTCTTGATTGCAGATCTTATGATTTAGACCATTACCTTTAAGATTCATGTCTTCTGCATAATTTGTTCATCATATGCTTGATTCTTAAAGGTTTAGACCGATAGTCTTAAACTTCTATTTGCTTATCATACATTTAATAGATATGAACGTAAAGACGACAACATTTGGTAAATGAATAAATAAATAAACTCTTTATTGATAAAATGTCTCCAAAAACATGTTACATATCTTGCATCCCTATAGCTTCCACATGCCTCTCAAAAACCCTTGTAGTTAGTGTCTTTGTGAATAGATTAGCTAAGTTATCCTCAGATGTGATTTTGTATACAGCAACATGCCCACCCTGAATGAAGTCCTTTATCACATGATACTTCTGATGAATATGCTTACTCTTCTTATGAAATATTTGTTCCTTAGCATTAGCTATTACTGTAGTGTTATCACAATACAGTGATACAACCTTATCTATACCAGGAACTACCTTAAGATCCCCAAGGAACTTGCGGAGCTATACTGCTACTTTCAAAGCATCACTAACTACCACATACTCGGCTTCCATTGTTGAATCCAAAGTGCAATCTTGCTTGACACTTCTTTAAACAATGGCACCACTGCCTAGAGTAAACACAAAACCAGAAGTTGATCTTCGCAAATCTGGACAGGATTAAAAATCCAAATCAGTGTATCCTAGAGGCATTAGTTCCTCACATGAATACACAAGTATATACCCTCGAGTCTTTCTCAAGCACTTGAAAATATGCTTGACTGCAACCTAGTGGTTTTGTCCTAGATCCGACTAAAATCGACTTACTATCTCGGCTACATGACAAATGTCTAGTCATGTGCAATGTATAGCATACATAAGACTACCCACTGTTGAAGCATAAGGCACATTCTTCATGTATTCTATTGCTTCATCAAACTTTGGTGAGTCTTTCTTAGAAAGAGTAATTCCAAACCTAGATGGTTGCCTACCTCTCTTGAAATTCTGCATTGCATACTTCATGAGAATTTTCTCTATATAGACCACTTGGGATAAAGCTATCACTGTGTTATTCCTATTTGGAAAGATCTGGATACCAAGAACATAATTACCTTCACCTAAGTCTTTTATGTCAAATTGCTTAGTCAATCATAATTTGACTGATGACAATGCCCCAATGTCATTGCCAATAAGCAAAATGTCATCTACATAGAGCAGTAGAAAAACCACCTCCCTATCCTTAATGTGTTTGTGAAACATGGTTTGTCCACATTTTGTTTGAAACCATAAGTATTGATCACTTGACCAAATCTTATGTTTCAAGAAGGGGAAGCCTACTTAAGTCCATAAATTAACTTTAGCAATTTGCAAACCTTACCTTCTTTACCCTTAGCCTTGAACCTGCCTGGTTGTACCATATATATGGGTCATCAAGATAGCCATTCAAAAAAGCCGTCTTGACATCCATCTGTCAAATATCATAATCAAGAGTGGCAGCTATGGATATTAGAATTTGGATGGACTTAAGCATGGCTATAGGCAAAAAAGTTTCCTCGTAATCGATTCCTTCTTTTTGCATGTATCCCTTAGCTACCAGTATGGCTTTATAGGTTTTGAATTTTCCATTTGCTCATCTTTTCCTTTTATAGATCCACTTATACCCTATGGATTTTACCCCTTCGGGAAGATTCATAAGTTCTTAGACTTGATTAGTCTCTATAGACTTCATCTCAATGATCATGGCTTCTATCTAGAGTTTTGAATCAACATCTTCCATAGCCTCCTCATAAGTGTAAGGATCCCTATCATGTTCAACTGATTCGTCCAAGAAGCCTTCACCATTGAACATATACCTCTCGAGTTGATGCTCAATCCTCCCACTATGATGAAGCCCCTTACGTTGCTATTCAGTTAGTTTTTCTACATTGATTGGATTGGTTTTTACCAGAATCGCTGGAGTGATCGAATCACTCACCAACTCCTCTAGTACCATTTTACTTTGAGGCTTAAAGTTGTTTATGTAAATTTCCTTAAGGAATGTTGCATTTGTTGAAACCATGACTTTATTTTCCTTTAAGTTATAGAAATAACCCCCTTTAGTTCCTTTTGGATATCCTACAAACACACAAACTTCCGAACATCCTTCCAACTTGTTCGCTTCCTTATACATGATATGAGCCAGACATCTCTATATGTGAACATGGTTTATAGATGTCTTTATCCCTGTCTACAGCTCGTAAGGAGTTTTAGGAATTGAATTTGAAGGCATATTGTTCAAAAGATGACATGTGATTTGTAGTGCATATTCTTAAAAGGACAATGGTAATGTCAAGTAACTCATTATGGACCTAACCATGTCCAAAAAAGTCTTATCCTTTCTCTCAGCTACACCATTTTGTTTCAGAGTGTCCAATGCAGTTAAATGGGATAAAATCCCATTGTCTAATAAGTGTTTCAAGAACTCATCAAAGAGGTATTCACCACCTTGATCAGATCAAAGTGTCTTTATGGGTTTATCTAGTTGCTTTTTCGCTTCATCCTGAAACTCCTTGAACTTGTCAAAAGTTTCGCTTTTATGATGCATGTGGTAGACATACCCATACCTTGAGTAATCATCAATAAAAGTGACGAAATACTCATACCTCCCCATACCCATACCTCGGTGTGTCTTCTTTAATTCTTAATTAGACTCAAGAACAATCAAGATTGAAGTAGCAATTCAAGATGAGAAGCAAAAGAAACAAACGACAAGATTCAATAAGCAATTCTCAAGAAACTGATACAAACAATTAAAAGTGACAATGATGGTTCAAGAGTAAGGGATGTTAGGTCAACTCCACAAGGAAGTTATAGGAATAATGAGCAGCAAGAGACCTAATTTTTTTTCTTTCTTTTCTTTCTTCTTTCATTGTTTTTTGTTTTTTGTTTTTTGTTTTTATGTTTTTTCCCTTTTTATCTTTCTTTTAAAATATGAATACATTGCTACAGAAATCAAGAACGAATCCGAAAATTGAAAGAAACCAAACTCCAAAGAAATCCGTTCCCAACAGAAACAAGGAAATCCTAGTTTTGATTCGACTAGGAACAAAGAACCCTAGATAACCCCAATTTTAGAATTTTGGCCAGCAATTTTTTTTTCCAGAATTTTAATTCAAGGAACAAGAAAGAAATCAATAAAGCATAAAGGATAATCAAACTTGCCTTAGAACCCTAAGCTCTGATGCCAACTGATATAAACCTCGCCAATGATGTGACAAAACCCAACACCAAACGTTGAATCAAACTCCAAGATCTTCAAGACATAAGTTTGTTGAGTCTTGACTCGTTACCTAGCAAAGTAAGAACCAAGAACTACGGTTGTTTGAAAATGCCATACCAAGAATCTCAAGAATAATTCAAGAATTTAAGATGATAAGTTTGGTTGTTTGAACGCCACAAGATTAACTTGATAAGTTCAAGAGTCCTTTCAAAAACCAAGAAGAAATACACTTCTTCAATTGAATAATCTAAATTGTCCTTGAAAATATTCTAAGCACTAGAATTACATGGGCCATGAATTTTCCAGCCCAAACTCTAATAATAATTCCCTAAAATTCAAAATTAATCTTTAAAATTTAATTAATATTTAGCTAGGTAATCTTATCCTAAAATTATTCCTAATTTGAATAGGATTCAGCTAGATAATCTATCCTAAAAATAGTCCTAAAACACGCCTATTCCTAAATAAAAAGGCAAGTTTTTTTCTTCTTGAAATTTGGACTTTACAAATCTAAATTATAAAAGAAACTAATTAATAGATTTGCTGACATGGCGAATCTTGGTTTCCAAGAAGCTGATATGCTTTGCTAACATGGCGAATCTTGGTTTCCAAGAAGCTGATATGCGCAAGGCCACATCATCTGGAACCTTCATGAACTTCAATCTTGGTGACTAATCTATCTTGAATTCGTGGATCACTCATGCTGGGCCTCCATGTGTATGTCTTAGCCCAAGCTTGTTGGATTAGTCCATTTAATAGTTCTTTGAAATGTTTGGCTCTAAGCCTTGTGATCAGGCCCCTTGGCAAGCTTAATGGATCATGTGAATGCTGCCTTTGAGTTCCTCCACGCCCACGTGAATGTTGCCTCTCTTGTATGCATGGTTGTGCAACTTCATTCGAGTTAGAAGAACATTTCAAAAGAGCCTCAACTAACTAATCTTCTTTGCTATTCTCTATCTATGATTGGACTATGGGTGGTTATACTGTGTACAGTATTTCCTCCGGTGACTCTCCTTCCAACTACTTGAGAAAAACCAAGAGCTAAGATTCATGATATTGAACAATAGCTCTCAAGGAGTTTCAGAGTTTCTGTTACTAGAGTACTCGTTCTTTACTTCTCAAATGATCTAAGGAACAATAAAAAATAGTTCCTTTTATATAGTAGTCGAATCTAGGGTAGTCCTTATCAAATTAGGCTTCAAAACTCAAGTCTAGGTCAACTTTTAATAAAAAAGTGTCAAAAACACGTAATCTGATTATCGCATGTTTGGCATACCGATTTGGGAGAGCAGCCTGTCGAACCAGCTCCACTGGCCTGCCAAACTAACTGTACCAGGCTGTCGAATTATCTACATTGGCCTACCAAACTTGACCATCTGCCTACAGACCAAGCAATAATCTAGAGATCTTAGAATACTTTATTTTCACACGAGAATCTCAGATAGAGCCCTAGTTTCAATTCAAATAACCCAATAGAGAAGCTATTTGATTAAAACAATGATATACAGATAATTCTATATGAAATAAAATATTATCCAAATAATTCAACATGTTTATCTTGAATTAATTCACAAAATTAATTCAACAATAAACTAACATGAATTATTAAATCCAGCCAATATGAATTAATTTTGTGAATTAATTACGAGCCAGTAAAGAGGACCCAATGGAGATATATAGTTCAAGCTCCTATAATTATAAAATAACATATTCTAGACATATATTTTATAATTATCAACTCTTAACGCTACTCCACTAAAAGCTTAAAGCTAGACTCTTGAACTATATAAAATTACAAAGCTCCAATAAGCTAATCATCTATGACATATCATAATATGTAATATCCCGATAGAATATTCATAATCTGCTTAAGGATAAATGTTGTTTCACCTACCTAATTATTTTTATCTTATCTTCTATTATCTCACAATTGGAATACTTAATTCATAAATAGTATACCATTCGGTTACATCTATGTATCTGAATGGTTGAGCGTTCCAATATTCGAATTATAGGATAATGCTCATAAGAGAATATCATTAACTCTACAAAAAAGCCATGGATAGCGATGACATAAAAATATTGCTACTAAATGGTTATTTTTCTATCGTAATCACTAGTTAACGCTACGTTTGTCTCATGAACAATGCAGTTAGCCTTGAAGAAATGGGGTTGATCAATGGTCAATGCAATATCCTCAACTATAGGTGCTACATCTTGTTGCACGCATAGAGTCTTGACAACGCTTTGCAATTGTTCAATTTGATGTGGTAAATGCAATACTCCAAGATTCTCTCAAATTTGGTCTACCAGTGTCAAAGTATTGAGATTGCCTGATGCATTTAGATTGAGCACAAAAACATCCTGAATTTTCGAGTCTCCCTAATGATTTGGTCAATACATCAACATTATTAACGGATTCGAAAATTCCTTGAGATTGTTGCTAGTTTTACTTAATAAATAGGGAAAAAAATGACAGAATTTAAAAACCGACAAAAAAAGAAAAGAAATAAAAATAGTAAAGGCAAAAAAAAGAAAAAGGAATGAATCTTTGAAACCCAACGTCGGTTGACGCTTTTGTACATGCAAAAAATAAATATTTAAATACATCAAACTCGCGGTTTTGCGTAAGGTTATGTAGAAGTCAACAATATTTAGTTATATGAACACAATATTGTTACGACCTAGAATTTGCAAATATTAGATTGAAGATCATAAGATCCACAAATAATGATATCACAATAAATATTAACTGTTTTTAGGATAATTATATGAAGCATTTTTTTTATGACTGAAGGCTCGTAATTAAATATTTGAATAATCTCTTTTTTTTTTTTTGGGCTAGAATGAAAGCTTTCCTTTTCTACCTCCTTATATTCGTTCCCTCTATTACAGAGGCAATCATTTACTGCACTTTCCAATGCAGTATCATGGGGGGCAAATTACGTCAAAGAATCAATGCAAATCGATTTTTTGCAAGAAAAATGAGAATCAGCTTTCAAATTCAAAAAAAATATGACAATCTCCATATTAACTAGCATTGAATTCTTTAAAAAGTTGAAAATATTTTTCCGTTATTAGCACAGATATGGAATCCGTAATCTAGAAGGAATTAGAAAACAAAGAGGTTATTACCACTAATATTACAACTGGAAAGAGATCTTCAAAATGATTATCAAATCACAAAAAAGGAAACAAATCATCAAACACCGTTTTTAAGAGATAATAGTAAACAAATACCTCTTTTTTTTTTTGTAAAAAAATGAAAAAAGGTAAAGCATTAAATGGTACAGTTAAAAAAAATAGAAAAAGTAAGCGATTAAATTAGATAAATAGAGCAAAAAAAAAAAGGTTAAAAACTTAAATGACAAAAAAAAAGCAAAAAAAAAAAAGGGCACTAAAACACTGACTACCAAAAGTGAATAGTGCAACAATATGCATTCTTTTTTTGTTTTTTGAGAATCAATATGCCCTCTTTTAGTACACCCAAAGGGAAAAAAAAAAAGAAAAAGAAAAAGGATTCATATGTAAGAAACAATAATAGTATTGAATATACCATGTACATTATTCTTATCCTTTCGAAAGTAGGGCAGATTTTTTTAGCAGTTGAAAAACCTCTTCTTCTTTTTTTTTTTTTTTCAGAAGACATGAATTAAACCAAACTCTTAACTAAAAACGTTACGAATGTTTTAATTTTTAATAGAGTTTCATATTCATCTTTTTGAAGTTTACTGTTCACAAAATCATTAATTCACATAATGCTGTTGTTAAATTTTTCAACATAAGTATAATCCAAATTTAAAACTTAAGGTCATTTATCGAATGGATTGTTTTTTTTTTTTTTTGTAAGATGAGGTGTGCTATCAGTGCTTCTAAAAAAAATCACTTATCTTCAACACAAAGAGATTATTACCAATAATATTACAACTGAAAAGGGACCTTCAAAATGATTATCAAATCACAAAAAAGAGAACAAATCATCAAACATGGTTTATAAAAGACAACATTAAACGAATAGCTCTTTTTAAAAAAAAATGAAAAAAGGTAAAGCACCTAATGGTATAGTTAAAAAAATAGAAAAAGTAAGAGATTATAGTGGATAAATGAAGCAAATATTAATAAAAATCAAACGTCCTCTGCTACTAGCCGCTTGGAACGAGAATGAAAAGCAAATATTAATAAAAAAATTTCTAATACAGTGTTTGGCAAATCGGTTCAAACCAATTAGTTTGAATCAACAATAATGTAAAGCTCTCATATACTATAATGTATGCCAAAAAATGAGTTACAGCGTTAAGCACTTATGTGCTACAATTTTTGAACCAAAATTTTCGATTCAAACTAGTTTGGTAAATGCCCTATAACACTTTCCAATGCCTAAACTTGAAAATTATTAAGAAAATACTTCAGAACATCTTTCAGAACAGTTCACAAAATGTATTATTCAAATTAATAAACAAATAAAATTTTTAAAATTGCAAGTACTCTATATGATGTTTGTGAATCTTTAATGTCTTTTGCCGTGGGTCATTAGGTCACAGGAGAACAAGAAAAATGTCATATTTTTAAAATTTTTTAAAGTAAATGTCATATTTTGAAAATATTTGCAGTAAACTTTTGTATTTACATTAAATATAATATTTTATATAAATATTATATTTTTGACAGCCACCACCGATGCCAGCAAAGGGAACATGGGAGAGAAAAGAAGAAGAAGAAGAAGATATTTTAAGATTTTTATTTTCAATCCCTCACAAAATAAAAAGCCTAATTTTTTTGTGACATGCTACACTTTGATGACATGTGACATAATTTTTAATTTCTTAATCCAAATATGTTTATTAATATTTGGCTCTTTCCGTTCTCTATTTTAAGTCGTTCCAAGCGGCTAGTAGCAGAGGACGTTTGATGTCAAGAGGAAGCATGAAAAGGGTCCTTGTCCAAAATGAAATGCCACCCGTACCATACTTATAACAACCCCATCGTAATTACAAATACCAAAATATGAAAGGAGTCACAAGAATAGAGAGCGTACCAGTCGACCTTTAGATCATCTCTATTGGGATATATCCTCATCTACATCACAAGATAAAAAGAAATGAGCTAATGCCCAGCAAGTAGAAACTATGTAATTCAATGTAGTGGCATCATGTATGAGCTCATAACATTTTCATCGTACATGTCATATCATAAAAACATTAAATGCGTGCATAATTATGTACACCATGAGTTGCCCACTTAGTCCTATTAAAAGCATGCATGCAAACTAACGAACCTTTACCGAGCAATAGTGCCTCAGGCAACCCCATGAGACACTGCAGTTCCTCGATCCTAAGAATGCCCAGAAGGTCCAAAAAATGGTCTCAGGCAACCCCATGAAACCACATGAGTTCCAAGCTACCCCATGGAACTTAATCAAGGCCGCTTACAAGCTCACTACATAGCGCACATACAAACAATCTCTTTCTCCTAGTACGATAATTTTTTTTTTTCTGAAAACTATACATGTGCCTTTATGCCATGAATGCAAATAATATAGTAAATCATACATATTACAACAACAATCTTGTAATGCAGTTGAAATGAATTTCTACTTACCTCATTTTCAAAGAAAAGCTGATTAGTGGAAAGTTGCAGTGTCTTTGTCAAGCTAGATGTGCTAGTAATCCTAATGTCATTAACAATAATAACATAATTACATCTATATGTCATAAGTTAATATACATATAAGTCAATAACATAAAGGTATTTAATTCAACCATTGATACGGTAAACTCAACAAAGCTACATGTATAACCGTTGAATACCACACATTGGCCAAATACAAATAATACGTTTTATTCCTTCATTGGTTCTTGTTAAATGACTTTTTTCTTTATAATACGTTAATAAAGCAACAAAATATATATATATATATGTATATATGTGTATACATATAAATACGGCAACATATATATGTGCAGCACAATTTACACATCCATATTAAAAAGTATAAGAAACTAATTCTTTTTACTCATACTGATAGACATCAATATTTATTTACAAAAGCTCATATAAGAAAGTGACATTTCCCACTTACTCATTGAATACAATTATCTAATACAATTTCATATCTATATATATTACATATGGAAGAGCAAAACTAACTAATTGAAACGACACCTTTGTAAAACAAATAATAAAATGCATAGAACTTTCACATACTTTTAAAACAATATACTTAAAGGAAATTGAAATAAAAAGAAAACACTAGAAGCTACATAACTAACAGTTAATATCTGATTCATCATTATATACAGCCAAAATTTGTGGTTTATGTTTTCGAAAAAGAAACTTGATATATAACCCCTTCATCCCCATATACAATAATCTATTGCAAATCAACATCAATTAAAAGCAAAAGAGAAAAGCATTATTTACCTTTCCTATTTGAAAGTATATAACTTGAAGATTCAATAGATGAAGATGAAAGTGTAAAGCGGTGGAAGTTTGGAAGTTTGGTGGAGTGTGTCTGTGAGTACGTAGATATGTATATCTATATTCACATATTTAGAAAAAAAAAAAAATATATATATATATATATATACATATAATAAACCAACTTTTTTTTTTTTGGCATGCGCTGGAAGATACTAGACTAATAACAATCCCTTGTAACCGACTTCAAAAGAAACACACGACAACTTTTTCCTTTCATCAATATTTGAATATAATAAAATAACAACAACAACAGCAGCAATAATAAGATTATTAGTAATAGTAATATTAATTATGACAATAATAATAGTAACAATAATAGTCAAATATCCTAAATGTTATTAATAGTAATAAGCAATCAATTCAACACCAACTGCTTAATAAGTGATAACGTATTTAATCTAGCACATTAAGCTTCTAAGTCGAGAAAACTAAGCCTTCACACTGCATCAAATAATCCAAAAATAAAATTTAATAAAATTAGACATCTTAATAATAACTATAAATGCAATGCAAACATGTTATTATTGGCTAAATTTATATGTGAGAATTTTAAGGACACCATAGCTTAGATTAGAAGGGAGAAAAAAGAGAGAGGCTACATTCTAGGGTTAAAACAACAATAATTTTTATTTGAAAAGAGAAGCCAAACACTAAAATGTACTGCCCAAGGACCCCTTTGTTGCACGGAATTAGGATTAAGACTATGATAAATAGTCCTACTCTCATGTTTTGTGTCACATTTGGATTGGTTAATTTAGTCAATGAACCCAAAATAATCTTATATAGGATTAATAATCCTCAAAAATGGTGGGATATATAATCCAGAGACTTAGGATTATCTCCAGCACAAATCACCTGCCTCCAACACCAACAGATCTGTCGTTCCAAACCTCCGCTTTCGGCAAGCAAGCTCGCCATCACACCCAACTCCTGCAAGAAAGTCGTTGTCACTCCCACCTCCCGCGTGCGATGCTGCCGCCCCAAGGCCGACCACGAAGATCTGTCGCTCTCACCACGTGAGTGACGTCGCCATCACGCCGCCCCCTCCAGTGCGCGAGATCGCTGCCTCCGACACACGAGATCTCCGCCATCGCCTCCCCTTGCTCACCCTATGCTACGTCCAATGGAAATCTGTCGGCCCCCCTCCGTGTGCGCCTCCCCCAGCGAGGTCGTTGCGGCCACTCGCCACCCGTTGCAGCTCCGCCATCAATATGCGCCGTTGTCACAAGTGTCGCCCTCCCCATGTTCCGTCGTAAGGGCTTGTGCCCTTGTTCTTTTATATACCAATGATCAGGAATGCATAAAAAAATGATTTTTGCTTATTTTTTTTCCTTTTAATTTTTCTTTTTTTGCTCAAGTAAAACAAAATAAAAAGGAAGAAATTGTTCCTCATAGGTAAGAACTTATACAAATTATAAATTTGCCTCCTAAATTGTTTGATCGTGATGAAATAGAAATCGATGTGATTCTAAATCTGGGTATGTTAAACTTACAATTTGGTTTCTAGTCATTTAATCAAGGAGTTATAGGATTATACTTAATCCTATTAAATCCAATCTTACTTGATCCTAACTTGGTAATAGTATCCAATTCTACGTACCAAATGGGACCGAAAGGTAATACCAAGTTTCTAAACTCCTCGATTAAAAACATTTGATGTTCTAAATACAAATTTGATTAGAGACTAATAGGGCATAAATATTTCTTTCGCTCTACACACTAATTGAACACAAAAACTACAAAACTCAAAACCAGTTCACAACATAAAAGAGAATTGAATGAGGAACATCTTCAATGCTGATAAAAAAACAACAAAGAAATTTTGGCAGATCATAATTTTTCCGAGTTGTGAAGACAATTCAACTGAAACAAATTGGCATTGAAAAGAAGAAAAAAATTAGTAAAATTGTCCCCCCATTTTTTTTTTAGTAAAAGGAGAATTTTTTCGTTTTTCAGTAATTTTGGTTGTTTGTTGAGCCCAGTTTTTGTCCGTTTGTATCGTAGTAAATTCCTTCCCCCCGTGACAATAATACCTACTTATAAAACTCTTAACGGGAAGAGATTAATTATTATAAAGATCAATGGATTGCCAAGAAAAAGAAAAAGAGGAAATTTAAAAAAAGAAGAAAAAGGACTAGAAGTACCGCTAGATGAAAACAAAAACTTACCGATTTGGTGACAAGGGGCTTTTCCACTTTTTGAGAAGGACACTTAACTTGATGTGGATGATTAAGATGAAACACTGCAACAATTGAATGAGCTATACCTTGTTCGCCAGATAGCTTAACAATCTTAATCCCTTATTTTATTGCATTATTATTTTTCTTACTTCAGATTACGCTAGATATTACTAAAACAAATTTAGTATGAAAGGAACAAGTTAAGAATATTATAACCATGAGTAAAATCTAGTCGATCCTTTTCTAAAGAAGGTAACACACGTTCCGTTGTTTTAATTTTCCCACAAAAATTCTAAAAGAATTAATATATAAAAAAAGGAAACCGTGATAATGTAGGTTTTGAAAAACGATTTCCACAAAATATAGCAGAAACATGGTAATGGTATCTATCATGTATAACAAAAATTTTCTCAAAATACTTTTGTAAAATAAAGCTATAGGTTATAAAAATTTTTCGCATAAATAAATATATAAATACTTTGTTTACCGGAATATGATCGGAGACGAAACAATGGAATAGCAAAGGACTTTCTCTTCAATACTCTTTCTACATGCTTATGTTAGTGTTTTTCTGCAGAGTACTCTCAGTCTCTCCAAGACTGTTTTCTAAGTGAATAAAGGAGCCCTCTATTTATAGATAACAAAAAAGCTAATCAATTTTGGAAAGCCTCTTTATTTTAATTTTAATACCAATACTTAATTACAATAAAAGACACAAGTTTCTTATTCCTGCATTGTCATAGGCACCGTACATACATATACTCTATCTGTGTGCATCGCCAATTTAAGGAGAAAGAGGAGAGAGAATCTGTTCGTTACCTAATCTTATTTGTTCCCACATTGAATTTTCCATATTTGAATCAAATCATATTTATTCAAAATTGGAAATACTAATTATGAAAACTTTGTAAACAAGCTTTAATGTACACAAGAGAACTTTTCTCTTTGTGCTTGGGTGCCTCACACAATGGGAACCTACCACTATGACACAGTGGGTTCCACTGTGTAACTTCCAAAATTAATTATTTTATTTCATTTATTAAACAATCTAATTATTTAATAAATATAAATCAATTCATAATTAATTTATTTTGAGTGATATTTAATTTAGAATTTCATAATTCCAAATTAATTATTGAAACCAATAATTTGACTGGTCCAAACAGTTTACAAGGATGACGAGGGACTAATGGACCCATAATTTCAAGCTCTATTAAAACTAATACATTAATTAAACTCTTTAATTAATATATTACTCTTTTATTAACTCTAATATAACTCCACTAAATACTTGAAATTGGACTCTTGAAATTATATATATATATATATATATATATATATTTAATTTACTCATTTCTTAGAGTCGTCCATTTGATATAGTCATTGCATATAAGTCGATTCTCTATAAATAATTCATAAATAGAGTTAGGTAATATCTGTTCTCTCTAATTACTTCTTTATCCTTGAGTGCCATTAATTCTCTAATGAATAATAAATTCATAAACTTAATGAATAAGCAGTCTTATTATTGAAGCCCCAAATCAATACTCATGAGAATTATTTATCTGTTTCTCATTAGAGAAGGAATGGATACCATTTTATAATATTAATATTCCTGGCTACTTACTTCATTATGCCTTCAAGATACAAGGAATAAGATTTTATTCTCAAATCTAACTGAGTAAATCAAAAGACATAAAATCATAAATAGGATTATGGTAATAACTAAGGATTAAGATTATCTTATATATGACCATCGGATAGATGTGATTAGAACTTGCTATATTTAATGAAAATTATCAACCGTTTATATCTTATCATGTCCCAGTCCTATACAATCTCATTATGTATAGTATAAACATTTAATAACTCACTATATTAACGGTTTAGATAAGACCGTTCCATTCTTAATGAAAATGATCTGTACTACTAACACTTAATTACAGATTACATACTTTAATTGATTAATTAATTATAATAATTGATTATATGTTATTGATATTTTTAATTATCATCCTTAAATATTATCCTCTTTTATATAATGCTTATATACAATATCTAATGTCACATAGATAATTATGTAATTTAATAAGAATTCAAAATACATACATGCAAATATAATGAATAAATTCACTTTATTTATTTATAAGTTCTTTTCAAAACATCATATGCTTTATGGGCATCTATGATAATAGATAATATGCAATTAACTTCTTTTAATTTATTCAATAAAATATGGGGACAATGAGGGAACCAAACTATTAGCAGAATAAAAACCAATAGGCCAAAATTTAGAAGATGATAATAAATAGGCCATATGATTGTAAACCTACATATATTAAACAAAAAATGATGACTAAAATACCCTAAATAAAGAACATATTTGATATTTTCTTTTCTTTTCTTTTTTTCCTTTCTTATTCCTCCCACCCCACCCCAAGCCCTCCTCCTCCCTCTCTCTCCTCTATTTTTCCTTTCTGGCTTCCTCGTTGAGGCCATTATGCACCAAGATTGCAATGAAGATGGAGTTGCTGAGGCGTCACTCCTCTAATCTACCGTGACTGATGAAGTCAAAGCCAAATTGATGAAGATGGAGTTGTCACCCACTTCTTTGATGCCGACGATGAAGAAGGAGATTGACCTTAGGCGATACTTGTCGACATGTAGGTTTGGGGTCCAGCAACCATCAAACTCTCTAGTAGGTGTAATTCTCATATGTAACCGAGGATCTAATGATGATTGTTGACATCTGGATCTCATGGCCTCATGATAGCACTAGTTTGACAAGAATCATGGGTGACGGCAATCGTAGTGGAGAGAGAAAGAAATAGAGAGAGGGAGTGGGGTAAAAACGTGAAATCAGTCCCTTCAAAATTAAAATTGTTCTACTAATTAACAATGTTTGTAAATATGCTATTTACTTTAAGTGTCTCTATAAATATTGGCCTATTTGGTGTAATTTTCCCTAAAAGGTGGTATAAACTTCTAAAATAATGTCATTGGGCGCCTGATATGCTATTGGAAAAAATGATTGATTGGCTTGTGAAATCTTAAAATTTATAGTATGAATACAAGATATTAACTCGTATTGCTATGGAAAATAAATTAAATCTAAATAAAATCATACCTCTTGAAGAACGTAACAACACTACTGATAAAGCTTTCCTAGAAAATCGGTAAAGAGATTCAACCAACTAGTTTTCTAAACTATTCTTTTCCCCCTAAATCAGCATGTGTATGGCACTCTTTCATTTATTTTTCAATCAGCTAGTATCTCCTTTATCACTATTGAAGTGTTTAAGAACAATGTACTATTATTGATATTTTTTTTGTACTAGGTCCCTTAAAAGGCCCAAGTCGAATATGTAGTATTGTGACGCGAATGGTCTTGTTATATTGATGTAAGCCACATTGGGAGAACTCAAGGGATTATGGATTAGTGGGCCATAAGTAATCAAATCGGATCCTTTATATTTGGTCCAATCCAACTCTACATCCCACTTGGGTTTTTTAAATTAATTATATTAGGGATGAGTGGGTTGTAAAGAAATTAGCCCTAAAACCTTTCCTATTACCCTTGGCAACCCAAAAATCCAAAGTCAAAGCTGTTGAGTCCTCCCATTTAAAAAAAAAAGACGAAAATATCATTAAATAGCCAAAATAGATGCAAAATTCTTAGTCTAGTGGGGATGGCATTCTGCCCACAGATACCATCTATGGGTATGCACCCCAAATATATAGAGCAGGTATGGACAATCGAGGTTGGGGTAGGTATGGGGGTTAAAATTAGCCCCAGAGTCGAAGGTGAAGCAAAAGTTAGGGAAACTCCCCCGTCCCTGCCCTGACCTAATTATATATACTTGTGTATTTTCAAAACACACACACACACACATATATATACATATTTATGTATATATTATAAATAAACAAATATATATGTATTTATGTATATATTAATGGGATTCCACTTTCATTCAAAGGATGGAAGTTTCATTCAAAGGATTAGATAGGGTTAGACACAACAATATATTTTAATTAGGGTTAATTATCCTTGTTGGCTTTCTTTATTTCTTTATTTTTTTATCCTTGTTGGCAAATGGCAAATACTTAAACATGTTGTGGGTATTCTTGTCAATTAGCATGCATGGATTGGTGGCTGAAAATTACCACGTAACCCAATGATATTGACATGTAACTTGCATTGCAATGATACATAACTTCTTTTGTTCCTGTACCTAAGTGCTTGAAAAATGAATTTTCTTTTTTTTTTGTTGTTGTTTATGTCTGGGTATTATTATCGAGTAATATGTAAGGAGTTTTTGGAGATTCGAATAGGACTAATATCAAAATAAGTCTCCTCAAGTGAAAGCAGAGTATTGATCCCTTTTTGACCATAATCTATCTCCTCTAGCAACCTTGGCAAGTCCCTGTAAACATCGGGTCCATAAATCACATCGACCATTTTATCTACATCAAGTATCTTGTCCTTTAACCTCTCAGCCATGCATCCCAAGACTACAATGCACAGAGTTTGATCTCCCAATCTTAACATTGTTCTTGCAATGCCTTTTAAGAAACCAAAAATAATTAAGCCACTGCCACATCTTCTATTCAGCATTGTCCCTAATAGCACAATTGTTTGATAAAAATGATCTTAAATCTAGAATTTTAAATGATATATATCACAAAGTTTGCCTCTTTTAGCAAACACTTGAATGACAATGAGAAAGAACTAATCACAAAGAAATCCAAATTACACCTAAAACAAAAAAATTTCGCTAAGTTCCTCCAAAATTAACTAACTACTTAGCCAATAAACCATAAAGATCAATGCTTTCAAGTTCACTTTGAGAATCAATCATAAAGCAATCAAAATTACACCAAAACACGACATTGTTACGAATTCCAAAAAATCGAGTGATTAATTAGCCAGCTTTCTTTGAATTTTTTTTGGAAAATCAATCACAACAAAAAGCACCAAATTTCCACAAAACTCCACAAAAATTGACTAATTAACTACAATTAACCCATAAAGATCAGTGCTTTAAAGTTTACTTGGAATATCAATCACAAAGCAATCTAAAGTTCACCAAAAAACATGAAATGTCCACCAATTCCATGAAATTTGACTACTTAATTAACTAATAAACCATAAAATTCAGTACTTTGAATGTTTACTTGCGGAATTAATAAAAAAATTCTAAATTGCTCATAAAACACGAAATTCCAAGAGAAATGATTAATAAAATAACAAATAAAGTGTATAATTTATTCAAAGAGAATATATGAGAAAACTCAGTCTTGCTGAGCTTCGAAAGACGCGACAGCAGCTTAAACGATGAAGTGTTAAAGGCCTAGATTCTCGGAGCTGGAGAGAAGAGGAGGCTGAGAAGCAGAGATCTGGAGAGTTCGAGAAAGGAAGTTCTTCTATGGAGTTGGTGGGGCGGCGAGCAGCAGTAGCAGTGGGAAAGAGAAGCGGCAGATTTCGAAGATGAAGTCGGAAGCTAAAATGAGCCTGAGGAGGTAAAATGCGGTCTAACTTAGTGGAATGCCCCTAAAATAGTACCTTTTAAGATTACTCTCCTAAAGGGTTTTTTTTTTAACTGCCCTTTTAATAAAAATTATTTATTAAAAGTCTAAGTTACGTTTTATAACCTGATAGGTTTCATAGTTGGAACCTTAGAACCTACCAAATTCTAGAATATTGTCTTTAAAACAAAGAAGCATCAACCATCTTCGGTCGCCGGTGCTAGATACCGGATTGTAATCTAATAAGTTTTAAAGTTAAAATCTACTAGATTCTAAAATATTTTTAATGAAACAAAGAAGCACTAATCGTATCTGGTCGTTGACGTGGGCTGCCGAATTCTGATCATCCCTGGTAGGTTTCAAAGTTGAAACCTACAAGATTTCAACATATTTTCTTTGAAACAAAGAGATGCCAATAGCCTTTGGTCACTAGCATGAGGTGTTGAATTATAACCTAGTAGGTTCCAACTTGGAACCTATCAGATTCCAACATATTTTCTTTAAAACAAAGAAGCGTTAACAATCTCTTATCACCAACGCCAAGTGCCGGATTGGAACCTATCAAGTTCCAACATACTTTCTTTGAAACAAAGAAGCACCAACCGTCTTCGATCAATGACAAAGAACCCGCCAGGTGCCGACAAGTTCCTTCTTGGAACCCTCTAGGTTCTATCATGGAACCTGTCAAGTTTCATTCCAAAGCTTACCAAATTTTGATCATCGACGTAGGATGCCGGAGCATAATCTGATAGGTTCCAAGGCTAGAACCTATCAAGTTCCAACATATTAGTCCCACTGTTGAATGGACTAAATATAGAACTAAAGAATTTGGTTATTCACAAATGTTTGCTATTTTGTAAACAAAAAAAAATAAACCAAAAAAATCTTGCAAATATATTGCACAACACCAACAAACAGCTTCAAAATCTTCCTATGAAAATATTTCTTTATCCTCATTTTACTAAATTGTAAAGCATATGTACATACATATACATATACATACATTCTTATATATATATGAAAATAACAAATCTTGAACAAATTCATATATAGGTGATAATAAAATTGCACAGTTCTTCAGGTTTTGAGAATACAAACTGCACAACATCAGGATTTTAATCTTCTGCAAAGGCATAATCAGTTCCCTTGTAGACTTTGTAAAATTTTTTAAGTCTAGGTAAGAAAATGTTGGGAAGAATGAATAAGATGAAATTGGTATTTAGATTAAAGCAAATATGCTAAACAAATACTAGGAAGGATCAATATAGGCAACATACCACGTCTTGAATATCTAAGATTGTAGTGCTTAAATCTATGTGCCTCTTAGCAGCAATTGTTGATACCTTTCTTTTTATCAACATTACGTGTGGCTATGCACGGTGGTCAGATTGTCTTCCCTTCTCTTCTTGGCTTCCCGGAGCACACCTGTAAGAAGAAAGAATGCATCAAAGGTTAAGGGGGACATTGGTGTGATGGTAGTCAAGGGTTTTGGGATGCTCAAGTCAGGTACTTATTCAGCAGAGAGAGAGGCTAGGATAGGCAAGGGAAGAATGACGGTATCTTTATGGTGGAATTAATGCCTCTATTTATAGAGTTTAGCTTGGAACCGAGTGTGGATCGAGTTTGGCCCGTGACCTAGATACGTTATAGTACAAAGCCTAGGTGGCCAGTGACAGGCGTTAAGGAATGTTGAGAAAAAGGATTACCCAATGGAGGGCTGAGATAGTGCCACATAATGGTCTTTAGGTGTGATTCACTACTATGTAATTTTTTGGGCTTCGACCACCTTGGAGGTAGTGTAGAATTGTTCTCCACAGTTGTTTTGCCTGCTCAGACTAAGGTCGACCGTTCGCTTAGTACCTAGCCTAATTGACCCTTCGGTGCTTAGCCTCTTCAACAGTTCGGTATTCAGTCTAAGGTCGGTCATTCGCTTAGTACCTAGCCTAAGATAAGCCATTTGGTACCTGGCCTATTTGGCGGTTTTGTGCTTAGCCTGTGGTTAGCCGTTCGCTTAGTACCCAACCTAAGGTCGACTATTTAGTATTTGGCCTCTTCAACTATGTGCTTAATAGGATGGTTGGCCATTCTATACTTGGCCTTTTCAGCCATTCGGTGCTTGCCCGAAGGTCAACCCTTTTGTACTTGGCCTCTTTGGCCATTTAGTGCTTTGCCTAAGGTCGGTCGTTTGGTAGTCAGTTATGGTAGATCGTTCACTTAGTACCTGATCTAAGGTCGGCCATTTGTTTAGTACCCACTCTAAGGTTGGTTGTTCTATATTTGGCCTCTTTGACCGTTTGGTGCTCGACGCAAGGTTAGCCTATTGCTTAGTACCCAATCTAAGGTTAGCCGTTCGATATTTAGCCTCTTTGGCCATTCTGTGCTTGGCCTGTGGTTAGCCTTTTGCTTAGTACCCAGCCTAAGGTCGGCCATTCGATACTTGGCCTCTTCAACTGTTTGGTAGCCTTCTTGGCCTACCCTTTAGATTGGCCATCTTGGCCTATTCAGATTGAAGAGTTCTAGATTTTTGAATGGTCTTTTCATCATGAAGAATTCCCCTCATAACAATAGCCCCTAAGACTTTGGTGATGGAGGTCATTAACACCAAAGTCTTGATACGCTTGGGAATTTCTTTTGTGTGCATGCCCAGATAGCTAGTCGTCCCTGGTCAGATGCTTAGTTAGGCCTGTGGTCAGACTCCTAGTCAAACTTGTCGGACCTAGTTAGACTTGATGGACCTATGGTTAGACTTGGTGCACCTGGTCTTCTCTCATAAGCCTTAGCCCTCTTAGACCTGGTCGGACTCTTCGTTAGACCTTAGGTCTCTAGGTTGGCTATAGCCTTTTGGACTCTTCATCTTAAACTTAATTGGTTATAGCTGGGACCTGTGGTCTTCTCTTTGTTAGAGGTGGTTGGAACTTTAGTCAGACTTGGTGAACTTGGTCGGTCGAACTCTTAGTCAGACCTAGTGGACCTGGCTGGTTGAACTCTTGGTCCTTGTCGGTCGAACTCTTGGACTTTATGTACTGGGTCAGTCAAACTTTTGGTCCTTGTCGATCAAACTTTTGGTCGGACTTGGTTGGTCGAACTCTTGGTTAGATCTGGTGGACTTGATTGGTCAAACTCTAGGTTAAACTTGGTGGACTTGGTTAGTCAAACTCTTTGTCGGACCTAGTCCTTTTCTTGGGTTTGACACTTAGGTGACCTTTTGGTCCATTAGTCTTCTAACCTTCTTGGGAATGGTTGAGGGAAGAGACAAGGTTGCTTGAAAAGAGTGGTGTCCCTCTTCTAGCCCTAAATGTTGATGTCTAGCTTCTAAACAACACCACGTGTGGCTGCACATGGTGATTGGACTACCTTCCCTACTCATCTTGAATCCTTGGAATGCACCTACAAGAAAAGGTAACACCTCAGAGATCACGGGAGACAGTAGTGCGGTGCCAGCCAAGGGCTCTCTAGCATTCAAGTTAAGCACTTGTTCAGCCAAAAGAGAGGCTAGGGCAGGTAAGGAAAGAATGCCCGTACCTTTGTAGATGAGCTAATACTCCTATTTATAGAGTTTAGATTGGATCTAGGTGTGGACTAGGTTTGGCTTGTGACCCAGATGTATGATGGTATAGAGCTTAGGTGGCTAGTGATAGATGCCATGATCTCTAGAAAAAAAGGATTGCCTAATAAAGGGCTGAGATGGTACCACATTGTGGTCTTTGGATATGATTTACCACTATGTTATTTGGTAGGGGTTCAACTACCTTACAGGTACCGCAAAGTTGTTCTCCATGGTTACTTTGGCATGGTCGGCCGTTTGGTCCATGGTCTAAGGTTGGCTGTTTGCTTAGGACCCAACCTAAGGTCGGCCATTCTATCCTTGGCCTCTTCGACCATTTGATGCTTGGCCAAAGGTCAACCATTCACTTAGTACTCAGCCTAAGATCAGTCATTCAATACTTCACCTATTCAGTCTTTTAGTGCTTGGCCTAAACTTGGCCGTTCGCTTAGTGCCCATCCTAAGGTCGGCTGTTTAGTACTTGTCTCTTTGGCTATTCGGTGCTTGGCTTGTAGTCGGTCATTTGCTTGGTACCCTGCCTAAGGTTGGCTATTTAGTACTTGTCCTCTTAGGTCATTCACTTAGTACCCAGCTTAAGGTTGGCCGTTCGCTTAGTGTCCAACCTAAGGTTGATCGTTTGATACTTGGCCTCTTTGGCCATTTGGTGTTCAATTTGTTGTCACCTCGATGGAAAAGACAGATTGTTGACGAGGCTTCACTAAGAGATTTGCTCACCTTGATGGAGAAGAGAGATCGTCAACACAGCTTCAATCGTTGATATGAAAGTTTAACCGCACCTAGGTTTTGGACCATAGGCAACGCTGGAGAGAAGAGAGATGGAAATATGTCTGATCTCCGACGTTGTTCCTCGACATGCTTGCCATCTCTGATCTTTATAGCAGCAGCGTAATTTGTGATCGAGAGGGAAGGAGATACAGGAAATATGAAATGAAGATAAAAATATCACATAATAAATTAATTAGAAAGAAAATAAATTTTGAAAAGGAGAGTTTTGAAAAGTGAATAAAAGGAGGACATTTTTAATAAGAAGTGTTTATAATGGGACATTCTACATAGTTTTCTCTTAATTGGTTATGCTCGGTTGCACTAATATGCTATGCCTTTTATCTTGGGACAATCCCCACGATATATTGCAGTTTGGATGGCTAAAATTTTTTAGAGGAAACTTCCATTCAGATAGATGGAAGTGCCTCCCTTTATATATATATATATATATATATATGTTATAATCTTTACATGGATGGGTACATAAATAAGTAAATAAATATAGGGATCCATTTCTATCTATTCGGTTGGAAGTTCCCTCCAAACTTTTTTAGCCGTCTAGATCTTTTTCTTTGGTGAGGATTGTCCCAAGGGTAAGTGGTATAGCACTTTACTTGTAACCTATTATAAAGAGTAAACCCAAACTATTAAAAAGTTAGGCTAAAATTTAAAATAGTGGCGGGCACCACTGATCATGCAAGAGTCACTTTGGTTAAAGTTGGCCTCCTAGATTTCAAGTTTCTTTATGCCATTTTCCTCCATTTTCGCTCCAGCTTTCAAAGATTCTGACAAAAAAAAAGAAAAATTAATTATTTTACAAATTAAAAATTATGGAAAATTAGTACATATTTACAAACACTTGTAAAAACTAAAATAAAACTAAAACTAATAGAAATCACACAAACAAAAAAAAAACTGCGCATATCAGCTAATGGAGTGATATGGTTTTATATAAACACAACATTTAAGACCCGAAAATATTTTTAGAAATCACTAAAAATATATTAGAACATATTTGCATAATAAAAACATACTATAGAACACATAAAGATTGAAAATAAATTTGCATTACCAAAATTAACGGCTTTTATCGATTTCAAATATTTTATTTAATTTATAAGCAAAATTGCTTTTAAAAATTACTAAAAAAATACTAAAGCATAAAAACACACTAAAGCACATAATTAAACACATTTTCACACAAAACCACAAAAATTATTTTGAAGACACAAATGTTGTATTTAAGGGTTCTAACAACACATAATAATGCAAAGTGATAATATTTAGTCTTATTAAGGCGCTGTAAACCATCCACTAAAAAGAGACCTTAATAATAGGGATTATAACCTTGAAATTGTCAAAAGCAAGTGTAGTCATTGAAAAAGATACGAACCAGTTTTGGCTTAATCATAAGGCATATTAAGCCAATACGTAAGACCCCAACTTTAAGAGCCTCCAATTTTATTTTTTTTTTGCCCATATTTTAGCTATCTTCTTTCCATCATTTGGGGTTTTTCAATTTTTTAAAAATCAAATGCTAATGAGTGTTCTAAGTATTTACCCATGGTTCAATTACCTCGTAATGTAGGGATATTGAGCGTTGTTCATTACTGAAAAAAGATTAATTAAAAAATCAGAAAAGAGTCAAACCATTATTAATAAAATGAAACTAAAAATACTAAGTTTTCTTTTCTTAAAAAAAGAAATAAAAAGTGACTGCAACTGTTTTTATTTAGAAAATTGTCTTTCCTTCTTGTATTTGTGTTTTGCACAATATGTCTTCTCTTTCTTTAAACAAAAGTTTTTGATCTCTTTAAACTCTTTGACTTTTTTCATTTTTTATCCATTTCTTAATCATTTATGTCTACTTATTGCTTATTTTTTCTAGAATTTTGCATTAGCAATTCTAATTTTTTTTATTTGTTATTGTTATGCATAGGGTTAATTTGGTTTTCATACATACATAAATTAAGTCTTATAAATAAATATGTCTACTTCCTTTCTCGAAAAGAAATTAAATATGCCTAATAGAAAATATTCATCAAGGTATGACAAACTCAAGAAAAAGAGAAAAATAGAAAGTTTAATTCAATTTCTAATTAATGGAGTTTTAGAGAAATTTCTCACAAGTAGCAAGGAAGATGTTAGGACCCGTTTGTTTTGAGAACTCATTGGATTCAAATTTGGATTCGAGTATTAAGAATCCTTTGGATACGTGTTTGTTTCCCCCAAAATCTGAATCATTTGAGTATCGAGAATCCAAGTTTTTTGAGTTTTGACTCCTCCCTAAACTTTTGATACTCGGATATCCCTGCTACAGTAAAAACTAAAATTCTCTCTCCTATATTTGAGAAAAAAATCATAACTTCTTCATTTGTTATTCAATTGGGATGATTTTTTTTTCATTGCATTCATAGTGAAGAGAGGAATAAATAAAGATCCATAGTACATATTTTTAGGATCATTAACATTAAGATTTTTTTAGATTTGTTGATAAATTAAAAACTATTTTCACTACATCTCCAAACATAAATTTCAATTTTATTTCATGCTCAAATTAAAACTTAAATGCGCATCTAAACCTCAATTTGGATAACAATTCAAATTACTAACTCAAATCCTAATTCAAATCATACTAACTCGAATCAAATCACTAATTTGAATTCATTTACCAGACGGAGTTGTAATGAACTCAAGTCAAGAAACAATTAAAGAAAAAGAAAAATGAGTTAGGGAATGATAAAGTTATGAAAAAAAAGAAAAAAAATCCATAAAAATATTTGGGGACAATAAAGTTACATATCATGGCAATGTAAGTTATATTTGAATATCACTATATTACGTGGTCGTTTTCACTCACCAACCCCATACATATTACTTGATAATAATTTCCAAACATAAACGACATAAAAATTGATTTTTCAAGCACTTATTGTTGGAAAATGATACGCAGCAGAATTTTAAAAATTTTAAATCAAAGTCTTTTCTAAACAACAAGTTTGACAGGGTAAGTACATAATAAATCTTACATTTCTCTTTTCTATACAAAAGTTTGTAGAAAAACTGAGAAGAGAAGATGATAAGAACCTCACTAACGATGTGACAAAACCCAACACCAAAAGTTGAATTGAACCCCAAGATCTTCAAGACACAAGTTTGTTGAATTTTGATCCCGTTATCTAGCAAAGTAAGAACCAAGAACTACAGATGTTTGAAAATGCCACACCAAGAATTTTAAGAACAACTCAAGAATTCAAGATGATAAGTTTGGTTGTTTGAACGCCACAAGAATTAACCTGGTGAGTTCAAGAGTCCTCTCAAGAACCGAGAAGAAACACACTTCTTTGATTAAATAATTTGAATTGTCCTTGAAAATATTCTAAGCATTACAATTATATAAGCCATAAATTTTCCAGCTCAAACCCTAATAATAATTCCCTAAAATTCAAAATTAGTGTTTAAAATTTGACTAGGATTCAGCTTGGTAATCCTATCCTAAAATTATCCCTAATTTGAATAGGATTCAGCTAGATAATTTTATTTTAAAAATAAACCCTAAAACATACCTATTCCTAAAGTAAAAAGAAAACTTTTTTTTTTTTAGATATGAAATTTGAACTTTACAAATTTGAATAATAAAAGAAACTAATTAATAGATTTGCTGACATGGTGAATCTTGATTACCAAAAAGCTGATATGCTTTTCCAAGAAGCTAATATACGCAAGGCCACATCATCTGGAACCTTCATGAACTTCAATCTTGGTGACTAATCTCTCTTGAATTTGTGGATCATTCATGTTGGGCCTCCACGTGTATGTCTCAACCCAAGCTTGTTGGATTAGTCCATTTAATGCTTCTTTGAAACGTTTCGCTCTAAGTCTTGTGATCGGCCCACTTGGCAAGCTTAATGGATCACGTGAATGCTGCTCTTGAGTTCTTCCAAGCCCAATGAATGTTGCCCCTCTTGTATGCATGGTTGTGCAGCTTCATTCACATCATTCTCCCCATCTTGAAAGGATTTGTCCTCAAGTCATCACTGCATCAAAAGGAGATAAATCAGAAACATTAAAGCTCGTATTAACACCACAATCACTTGGTAATTCAAGCTTGTAGGCATTGTCATTGATGTGTTCCGCCAATTGAAATGGTCCATCCCTCCTTGGAAGGAGTTTAGAACGTCTTTGTTCGGGAAAACAACCTTTCCTCATGTGTAGCCAAACCCAATCTCTAGGTTCAAAGACAATCTTATTGTGCATATAATTCTTTGTCGTAAGTCGGATAGTTTAGGGCTGCCCTACTCAATTTCTCACTAAAGTATGCAACCGGTTGTCCCCCTTGCATCTACACACCTCCAATACCTATACTTGAAGCATCACACTCAATTTCAAACATTTTAGTGAAGTTAGGTAAAACAAATAAAGGTGCATTAGTCAATTTTTCCTTGATGAGTTTGAATGCCTTCTCTTGCTCCTCTCCCCACTTAAATGGAACATTCTTTTTGATGACTTCATTTAGGGGCGCGGCTATGCTACTAAAATCCTAAACAAAGCGCCGAAAAAATTCTTATCGGATTCACTAAAGTAGGCGTTGGCCAATCTTGAATTGCCTTCACCTTTTCCTCGTCCACTTCAATCCCTTTAGCACTTCCAACAAAACCAAGAAACACAAGCTTATCCGTGCAAAAGGTACATTTCTTAAGATTAGCAAATAATCTTTCTTTCCTTAAAACCTCTAAAACAAGTCTTAAGAGTTCTACATAAGCATCCAAGTATTTCCTATAAATCAAGATATCATCAAAGTAGACAACTACAAATTTGCCAATGAAAGCACGCAAAACATTGTTCATAAGTCCCATGAAAGTACTAGGTGTTAGAAAACGAGTACGCAACGGAATTTTAAAAATTTTTGAATTAGAGTATTTTCTAAAATACAAGTTTGACATGCTATATACATAAATTAATTAGATCTTACTAACCTTTATATACCGAAGAGCACTTGTAATCAGTAAAGAGAAGAACGTTCCAAAAGAGCCTTGACTAACTGGTCTTCTTTGCTATTCTCTATCCATGATTGGAGTGTGTGTGGGCACAAGTCGTACAGCTCTTCCTCCGGTGACTCTCCTTCTAACCAATTGAGAAGACCTTGAGCTAAGATTTTTTATTATGAACAATAGATCTCAGGGAGTTCTAGAGTTTCTCACAATAGAGTACTCATTCTAAACTTCTCAACTACTCTAAATAATTGAGAAAACTCACCCCCTATTTATAGAGGTCAGACTTGGGGTTAATCATTATCAGATAAGGCCTCAAGACTTTGAATTTGGATTAGCTTCTAATGAAAATCACATCTAAAACGTGTAATCAGGTAATCGTTAGATCAGTAGTTCAAACTTGGAGATCGGCCTACCGAACTTGCAACAATCTGATCCTTGAGAATCTTTTATTTTCCATCTGAGATTCTCAAATAGAGCCTCAGTTTTAATTCAGATAACTCAATAAAGAAGTTATCTGATTAAAACAGTCATATCTAGATAATTTCATAGAAAATAAATATTGTCTCAATAATTCAACATGTTTATCTTGAATTAATTCACAAAATTAATTCAACCGATAACTAGAGATGAATTATCTGATCCTATCGAATTTCAGCCAATATAATAATTTAACATAAGTCACCAATATGTTGGAAAAGCACACCGTATCATTACAAGATTTATTATGAGCTAACAAAGAGGGACCTAATGGACTTATATAGTTCAAGCTTCAATAATTATAAGTACAATATCCCAAATATATATTTTATAATTATCAACTCTAACGTCACTCCACTAAAAGCTTAGTGCTGCACTCTTAAAGTATATACAATTACGAAGCTACAAATAAGCTAAGTGTCCATGGCATATCATGACGTATCGTATCCCCATAGGATATTCATAATCGGCTTGAGGATAAATTCTGTCTTACCTTCTTGATTATTTTTATCTTACGTTCCTTTATCTTACCATTGGAAAACTTACTATCCAAAAATGGTATACCATTTGCTTACACCTATGCATCTAAATGGTTAAGCGCTCTAGTCTTCAAATTACAGGATAATGCATATAAGAGAATATCATTAGCTCTACCAAAAGAGCTATGGATTCCATATCTATGAATGACAGGTCTATGCTATCAAGAGTCATGTCTCTAATGTATCACTGTGTGTACCATCATAAAGTCAGGATGTCACCCTTTGCTACATCAAAAAACATAAGTTAAGATAACGGGCCTATTAGTCATTTTAGGATTAAGACACAACACATATGATTGTCTAAAGTGAATTGATTTACACGAACGGAATTATTAATCCAAATTAATTCAACTTTATGTCTAGATCTAATACATCGTCACATATGACAATACACCAATGTTTCTACTCACAGAGTCCAACTTCAATGGCCAAGACAAGCTATATCTCGTTAGGGATGTAGACAACAATACAAACTTAGTGTAGTGCCAGACTTTATTCTCTTGATTGCGGATCTTATGATTTAGACCGTTACCTTTAAGATTCATGTCTTCTGCATAATTTGTTCATCATATGCTTGATTCTTAAAGGCTTAGACCGATAGTCTTAAACTTCTATTTGCTTATCATACATTTAATAGATATGAACGTAAAGACGACAACATTTGGTATATGAATAAATAAATAAACTCTTTATTGATAAAATGTCTCCAAAAACATGTTACATATCTTGCATCCCTATAGCTTCCACATGCCTCTCAAAAACCCTTGCAGTTAGTGTCTTTGTGAATAGATTAGCTAAGTTATCCTCAGATGTGATTTTGTATACAGCAACATGCCCACCCTGAATGAAGTCCTTTATCACATAATACTTCTGATGAATATGCTTACTCTTCTTATGAAATATTTGTTCCTTAGCATTAGCTATTACTGGAGTGTTATCACAATACAGTGATACAACCTTATCTATACCAGGAACTACCTTAAGATCCCCAAGGAACTTGCGGAGCCATACTGCTACTTTCAAAGCATCACTAGCTACCACATACTCGGCTTCCATTGTTGAATCCAAAGTGCAATCTTGCTTGACACTTCTTTAAACAATGGCACCACTGCCTAGAGTAAACACAAAACCAGAAGTTGATCTTCGCAAATCTGGACAGGATTAAAAATCCAAATCAACGTATCCTAGAGGCATTAGTTCCTCACATGAATACACAAGTATATACCCTCGAGTCTTTCTCAAGCACTTGAAAATATGCTTGACTGCAACCTAGTGGTTTTGTCCTAGATCCGACTAAAATCAACTTACTATCTCGACTACATGACAAATGTCTAGTCGTGTGCAATGTATAGCATACATAAGACTATCCACTACTGAAGCATAAGGCACATTCTTCATGTATTCTCTTGCTTCATCAAACTTTGGCGAGTCTTTCTTAGAAAGAGTAATTCCAAACCTAGATGGTTGCCTACCTCTCTTGAAATTCTGCATTGCATACTTCATGAGAATTTTCTCTATATAGACCACTTGGGATAAAGCTATCATTGTGTTATTCCTATTTGGAAAGATCTGGATACCAAGAACATAATTAGCTTCACCTGAGTCTTTTATGTCAAATTGCTTAGTCAATCATAATTTGATTGATGACAATGCCCCAATGTCATTGCCAATAAGCAAAATCTCATCTACATATAGCAGTAGAAAAACTACCTCCCTATCCTTAATGTGTTTGTCAAACATGGTTTGTCCACATTTTGTTTGAAACCATAAGTATTGATCACTTGACCAAATCTTATGTTTCAAGAAGGGGAAGCCTGCTTAAGTCTATAAATTAACTTTAGTAATTTGCAAACCTTACCTTCTTTACCCTTAGCCTTGAACCTGCCTGGTTGTACCATATATATGGGTCATCAAGATAGCCATTCAGAAAAGCCGTCTTGACATCCATCTGTCAAATATCATAGTCAAGAGTGGCAGCTATGGATATTAGAATATGGATGGACTTAAGCATGGCTATAGGCAAAAAAGTTTCCTCGTAATCGATTCCTTCTTTTTGCATGTATCCCTTAGCTACCAGTATGGCTTTATAGGTTTTGACTTTTCCATTTGCTCATCTTTTCCTTTTATAGATCCACTTATACCCTATGGATTTTACCCCTTCGGGAAGATTCATAAGTTCCTAGACTTGATTAGTCTCTATAGACTTCATCTCAATGATCATGGCTTCTATCTAGAGTTTTGAATCAACATCTTCCATAGCCTCCTCATAAGTGTAAGGATCCCTATCATGTTCAACTGATTCATCCAAGAAGGCTTCACCATTGAACATATACCTCTCGAGTTGATGCTCAATCCTCCCACTATGACGAAGCCCCTTACGTTGCTATTCAGTTAGTTTTTCTACATTGATTGGATTGGTTTTTACCGGAATCCCTGGAGTGATCGAATCACTCACCAACTCCTCTAGTACCATTTTACTTTGAGGCTTAAAGTCGTTTATGTAACTTTCCTTAAGGAATGTTGCATTTGTTGAAACCATGACTTTATTTTCCTTTAAGTTATAGAAATAACCCCCTTTAGTTCCTTTTGGATATCCTACAAACACACAAACTTCCGAACATGCTTCCAACTTGTTCGCTTCCTTATACATGACATGAGCCAGACATCTCCATATGTGAACATGGTTTACAGATGTCTTTATCCCTGTCTACAGCTCGTAAGGAGTTTTAGGAATTGACTTTGAAGGCATATTGTTCAAAAGATGACATGTGATTTGTAGTGCATATTCTTAAAAGGACAATGGTAATGTCAAGTAACTCATTATGGACCTAACCATGTCCAAAAAAGTCTTATCCTTTCTCTCAGCTACACCATTCTGTTGCAGAGTGTCCAATGCAGTTAAATGGGATAAAATCCTATTGTCTAATAAGTGTTTCAAGAACTCATCAAAGAGGTATTTACCACCTTGATCAGATCGAAGTGTCTTTATGGGTTTATCTAGTTGCTTTTTAGCTTCAGCCCGAAACTCCTTGAACTTGTCAAAAGTTTCGCTTTTATGATGCATGTGGTAGACATACCCATACCTTGAGTAATCATCAATAAAAGTGATGAAATACTCATACCCTCCTCATACTCAGACGTTCGTGGGACCACAAATATGACTATGTACAAGTTCTAGAGCCCCTTCGGCCCTATTGCCTTTAGACCCAAATGGTCTTTTGGTCATTTTGCCCTTTAAACAAGATTCATATTGTGGTGTAGATTTCACCTTTAAGTGACTTAAAGGTCCTTCCTTTACTAACCTTTGAATCTTATTCAGGCTAATATGACCAAATCATAAATACCAAAGATAGGTCTTATTAGAGTGAGAAGTATTAAGCCTTTTAGAGTTATTATCATTAACTTCAGTGTTAAGCAGTATGTCCATCTTAGGTTTGATAAAATATAGATTATTTTGCATCCATCCATCACAAATAAAAGATTTATTTTTACGAATCACCACTTTATTATTAAAAGAAATTGAAAAAGAATTTTTAAATAAACAAGCTGCAAATATTAAATTCTTTTTAAGTTTAGGAGCATAAAAACAATATCGTAAAACCAAAATCTTGTATTTATCAAAGTAAAGATAGGCGTCTCCCACTGCTTCAGCCAACACTAAGGATCTATCGCCCATCTGAAGTATGAAGTCCTCAATGCAGTTGACTCCTCATTTCTTTGAACCCCTATAGAGAAACACGAACATGATTAGTTGCTTCGGAATCTATGATCCAAGTGACACTTGATTCCTTAACTAAAGAAGTTGATCACACCTATTTCCTCGAGAAAGGAAGTCCTTACAATTCTTCTTTATATGCCCGACCTTCCCAAAGTAAAAGCACTTTAGCTTCTTTGGGTTCTTTTTTCTTCTTCTTCTTATTCTTGCCATTTGTAGAAATAGAAGATTTTTGGTTCTTAGCCTTTTGCTTTCTTCCATTCCTAGGATTAGGACTGGAACCCGATGTAGCCGCCAAGTTGGCCACACCACTCGGAGGAGTTTCTCTATCAGATTTTTGAACTCCTGTAACTGCTTCATCAACTCTGCTAAGGTCACATCTTGTCTATTGCTTAAATTGTATGAAGCTCTAAACATGATGAACTCCTTTGACAAAGTTTCAAAAACCATAATCATCTATGACTCAGCATCGATATCAACTCTATGGGCTTGAGCCACAGTGAGGTAACTCATGACTAACATCATATGCTCCTTCATAGGAGTCTTTGGTTGTTGTTTGCAGTTCAAAAATTTTGGAAGTGCTCCTTGACGTTTTGTTATGGCACGGCCTCCAAATATGTCTTTAAGATTATCCATGATCTACTTCACAGTCTCATAATCTTCATGTTGAGTCTGCAGCATGTTATTCATGCCAACCATAATATATAGGCGGGCTTGATCATTAGCATCTTTTCAGTGATCATACGTTTGAATTTGCGCATTGGTGGATTTCCTGATAGGTTCGGGAGGACACGGTGTTGTGAGTACAAATTTCAGTTTCTCAAAGGACAGGACAATATTCCAATCATTATAATTCTCACCAGTTAATTGGTTTTTATCGAGTATCAAAGATAAAGCGTTTTTAGACATTTTAATCTATAATAAAGATTCATATACCAAATATAAGCAAAGATTCCATAATAGTCCAGTAAGATAACATAATCAAGTAAACATACAATTGTGTTTATGCATCAAAACCTTGAAAAAGTCACATCGTTACAACGATAATTCCTAACTCAGAATTCAACAAGCTGTCTAAGGGAGACTTGTCAAATTTAATTAGGAACACAAATCCCCTCCAATTAATATATGCCATCCAGCGCCCGTCCGATCTGGCATATATTAATAATCATTTTCTTCGGTCATTAATTTTATTTACAGAGCTCCTAGGGGAGGTTAATAATAAAATTAACTTGAATGTATAACCATTGTTTCAACTATTTTATGTATGATTTATAATCGTTACCTGGGGGTGTATAATGATAAATCATGCTAAAATAAATTATCCTTTCAGAGATCCAACTTGGTACATGATGAAGTCCTTTCCTAGGGGTTGGAATCACGATGTGTTACCTATAGACCAACGATGGAGGCTGTAGGTTCTCTCTTTGAGAATCTTCTCCCACTCAATATTTTGAAAATCAAGGTTTATGTTAACATGCATAAACAATTTTTAATGAGTGGCACTCCCAATTCTATATGTCATGTTATTAACATACATGGCAAATCACATTATAACGCAAACAAGCACCACAAAGCCACAAACAAAATAATAATAAACAGCTGTAATATTATGGTTTCATCCTAAAGAAGAGAAAAATAAAGATTAAAAAGATTAATCGAAACATATTATCTATTCTTCGTCCTTGCATCTTGAAGTTGTATCATTCTTTATGTGGTTTCTATCTTCAAGTATTCAATCCTGCATAGATCCAATGCTTCATTTTTCTAGTCATCATAAAATTTCATGTTCCTCATAATTGTCTCAAAAATAAAATTTAAACTACACCAAAAAATGCACCTTTTTTGAAAACATACAGCTCTTTGCTGGCCTGTCGATCTATGTCATCAATCATCTGTATGCCGAACATGATAGTTCAGTCTGCTGCTAGAGCTGGCAGAATTCTGCCCCGTGGATACCCTATCAAACTACGACTATCGGCCTACTGAACCTGAGGGTTCGGCCTGCCAGCCAAGCAAAACTCACAGTTTTTCAAAAAACATTTTTTAAGCAGTTTTTCAATCTTATTTTCAATAATTCAAAAACATAAAATTTTAGAAACTTAGGTAAAATCATGGAACTGCTATCATCCATCTCCACTTTGAATGATTATTTAATTGCAAAATTTTTTAGAAATTTAAAATTAAATAATAATTCCTAGATGGTAATGATAGACTGTCACCTAATTACATGAAGAACCTAGATACATATTCTAACCTCTAAGGAATCATAACCAGCATAAATTAAATAATTAATAAATAATTAAATAATAATTTAATCAACCAAAATTAATTAATAAACATTCACCATATAACCTTATGACAACATATAAATATATAGAAACTCTAGAGTTCTAACTCTCTAAAAATTAAATTCAAGCATAGGAGAGAATGAGATCACATAATCTATATATATTGCATGATCACAAACTCAAAAACTTACTTTAAAACCTGGCTCTGATATTGGTTATTGGAAAACGAGTATGTAGCAGAATTTTAAAAATTTTTGAATCAGAGTATTTTCTAAAACACAAGTTTGACATGCTATATACAAAAATTAATCAGATCTTACTAAACTTTGTATGCCGAAGAGCACCTATAATCAGTGAAGAGAAGAACGTTCTAGAAGAGCCTCAACCAACTGGTCTTCTTTGCTATTCTCTATCCATTATTAGAGTGTGTGTGGGCATATATTGTATGGCTCTTCCTCTAGTGATTTTCCTTCCAACCAATTGAGAAGACCTAGAGCTAAGGTTCTTGATTATGAACAATAGCTCTTAGGGAGTTCTAGAGTTTCTCACGATAGAGAACTTACTCTAAACTTCTCAACTGATCTAAATAACTGAGAAAACTTACCCCCTATTTATAGAGGTCGGACCTGGGAATAATCATTATTAGATAAGGCCTCAAAAATCTGAATCTGGATAAGCTTCTGATGAAATTTGCGTCTAAAACGCGTAATCAGATAACCATTAGATCGGTAGTTCGAACATGGAGATCGGCCGCCGAACTAGCGATAATTTGATACCTAAGAATTTTTTATTTTCCTTCCGAGATTCTCAAATAGAGCCTCAGTTTTAATTCAAATAACTCAATAGAGAAGTTATCTGATTAAAACAGTCATATCTAGATAATCTTATAGAAAATAAATATTATCTTAATAATTCAACATATTTATCTTGAATTAATTCAACTGATAAACAGACATGAATTATCTAATTCTATCGAATTTCAACCAATATAATAATTTAACACAAGTCACCAATATATTGGAAAAGCACGCCGTGTCGTTATAAGATTTATTATGAGCTAGTAAAGCAGGACCTGATGGACTTATATAGTTCAAGCTGCGATAATTATAAAATACAATATCACATATATGTATTTTATAATTTTCAATTCTAACGTTACTCAACTAAAAGCTTAGAGCTGTACTCTTGAACTATATAAAATTACGAAGCTCCAAATAAGCTAAGTGTCCATGACATATCATAATGTGTCGTATTCCCATAGGATATTTATAATCGGTTTAAGAATAAATTCCGTCTTACCTTCTCGATTATTTTTATCTTATGTTCTGTTATCTCACCATTAGAAAAATTACAATCCAAAATAGTATTCCATTCGATTACACCTATATATCTGGATAATTAAGCGCTCTAGTATTTGAATTATAGGATAACACACATAAGAGAATATCATTAACTCTATTAAAAGAGCTATGGATTCCATATCGATGAATAATGTATTGACGCTATCAAGAGTTACGTCTCCAATGTACCAGTATACATACCATCATAAAGTCAGGATGTCACCCTTTAGTACATCAAAAAACATAAGTTAAGATAATGGGCTCATTAGTCATTTCAGGATTAAGACATAACACATATGATTGTCCAAAGTGAATTGATTTATACAGATGGAATTATTTATCCAAATCAATTTAACTTTATATACTGATCCAATACATCGTCACCTATGACAATATACTAATGTTTCTACTCGTGGAGCCCCACTCTGATGGCTAAGACAAGCCATCTTCTGTTGGGGATGTAGATAACAGAACAAACTTAGCATGAATAAAGCACCCAAATTTATTCCTTCAATTACGGATCTTAAGATTTAGACTATTACCTTTAAGATTCATGTCTTTTGCATAATCTGTCCATCACAGGCCTGATTCTTAAATGTTTAGATCGACAAGCTCAGACTTCTGTTTGCTTATCATACATCAATAGATATGAATGTAAAGAGGACAACATTTGGTATATGAATAAATAAATAAACTATTTATTGATAAAATGTCTCTAAAAACATATTACAACATTTTACTCCTTAGGGCATCATGCCTAACACTAGGTGCATTAGTTAATCCAAAAGGCAAAACTAACCATTCATATAATCCATATTTTATTTTAAAGGCAATTTTCCACTCATCACATTATTTCCTTCTAATATGATGGTATCCACTTTTAAGATCAATTTTAGAAAACATACAAGAGCCATGCAATTCATCTAGTATATCGTCTAATTGAGGAATGGGATATCAATACTTTATCGTAATGTTGTTGATGGCTCGGCAATCAACATACATCCTCCATGTCCCATCCTTCTTTGACACTAATAACACTAGAACCGTGCAAGGGCTCGTGCTCTTTCTAATTTTCAGCTTCTCCATTAGCTCATTAACTTGTTGTTGAAGTTCCTTCGTCTCCTCAGATTACTTCTATAAGTAGGTCTGTTTGGAATTGTTGCATCAAGTATAAAATCAATTTGATGTTCAATTCCTCAAATTAAAGGTAAACTAGAAGGCACTCTTTGGGAAAAACATCCTTAAATTCCTGCAAAAGAAAAACAACGTTGCTTGGCAAAGAACTGGCAAGATCATTAGTACACAAAGGGCCTCCTTATACATGAGCACTATAAGGGGCTATTGTGAAAGTAAAGCTCTCTTGGCCTCACTTTTCTTTGCAATGAAATTGTATTTTTTCTTTCTTGCACACACCAAGACTGTCATTCTTTCCTTTTCGCTCTCACTCTTTTTCACGTTTTTGCCTTTCACCTTTTCTCTCTACTCTTTTTCTTTCCTCTCAGCTTCGGCCTGTCTCTCTTTTTCTTTTCTCTCAGCCTTGGCATCTCTCTCTTGTTCTTTTCTCTTTTCACTCGCTCTTTGCATCTTTAGTTAGTCTTCGAGAACTTGTCTTGGAGTCAATGGTACAAGTGATATAGGCTACTTTTTAATGATAAAGGAGCACCAATTGGTGAAACTGTCATCTGTGACCCATTGATCGTACTGCCATGGTCTTCCCAATAGGATGTGACATGCGTGTATAGGTACCACATCACAAAGCACCTCATCCTCATACTTGCTAATGGAAAACACCACCAACACTTGTTTGGTTTCCTTGATTTCTCCGCAATTATTTAGTCATTGTACCCAGTACGGTCGTGGATGTTTCAAGGTAAGTAATGCCAATTTCTCTACTAGTTCGGTGCTGGTTATGTTGGTACAACTTCCTCCATCTATTATAACACTATAAAATTGTTATTCATAAAACATCGAGTATGAAACAAGTTCTCCCGCTTGTTATTTTCTTTTTCCTTAACTTGTGCTCTGAGAGCTCATATTGCCACTAATGATTCTCCTTCCATCGCATACCCATCATAGGCATCTTTAGAGGTGGCATGTCCTCTACTTTGTCTCCTTGTTCATCTTTCAACTCAATCTTTCCTTGAGCATTCATCACCATCACCCTTTTATTCAGACATTGGCTAGCTATGTGACCACTGCCTTAACATTTGAAACACTTAATGTCATGATTTCTAGAAGTAGAGGACTTGGTGTTACCTTGTTTTGGTGTCGCAGCTTGTTTGGCATCCTTAGAGGGTTTGAATAGGCTTGGTTGATGGAAATTCATCCTGTTTAGGGGTTGTTTTCATGAGTTTGTAGTAGCCATGCTTGTTCCCCTCTTAGCCATATTTCTTTGCTTCAATTGTTGCTCAACTTTGGTGGCTTGGTGCACTATATTCGTCAACTCCATATAATGTTGTATCTCCACCACATTTACTATCTCACGGTTTAATTTATGCAAGAACCTAGCCATGGTGGCTTCTTTGTCCTCCTCTACATGTACTCAGATCATAGCAACCTCCATCTCTTTGCAGTATTTATCTACGCTCTTGGATCCTTGGGTTAGATGTTGCAACTTATTGAACAATTCTCGATGGCAGTGGTTTAGAAGGAAACGTCTTCCAATGATTGTCTTTATCTTATCCCACGTTTCAACAGGATGTTCGTGATTTCACCTCCTATTCCTCAACAATTGATCCCACCAAACAAGAGCATAATCGATGAATTCAATTGCAGCATGTTTTACCTTTTTAATCTCAGAGAAATTGTGACAATCGAAGAGCATCTCCATTCTCTTCTCCCATTCTAGATAAGCCTTAGGATTGTTTCTACCTTGGAAGGACGGAATTTTCACCTTAATGCTTCTCAAATCATCATCCAGCCCATCCTAGCTTCTTTATTCCCATAACCACACCCAAACCTGCCCCGGTTCATTGGTGCTTCATCCAACTCCTCCAACTCCTCTTCACCTTCAACATTACCCCATTGTACTTTGGGTTGTACTCGCCTAAGTGGTTGCCTAATGGGAGCGTTTTGAGGCTGCCCCCTAGTTGCCTCTTCTTCCAACCTCTCTATCCTTTCATGAATTTGCTCCAATTTAGCCCTCATCAATCATCTCATCTCCTTCAACAATGCCTGTAATTGCAGGTTTAGAATGGTTTGCTGTTGGATCTCTTTGGTTGAGTTTTCTTCTTGATTGTACAACATATTTAGGATCTGCAAAATAAGATTAGAAACCTCACAAGCACTATCTCACGTGTTTCACTCAAAAAAGATTCACCTACTCTCATGTTTGTCACTCAACGAATTTTACCCTCTTATGTTCTCACCACTTTTGCCCTTTTCTACTCGGTGTGTCTTCTTTAATTCTTAATTAGACTCAAGAACAATCAAGATTCAAGTAGCAATTCAAGATGAGAAGCAAAAGAAACAAACGACAAGATTCAATAAGCAATTCTCAAGAAACTGATACAAGCAATTAAAAGTGACAATGATGGTTCAAGAGTAAGGGATGTTAGGTCAACTCCACAAGGAAGTTATAGGAATAATGAGCAGCAAGAGACCTAGTTTTTTTTCTTTCTTTTCTTTCTTCTTTCATTGTTTTTTGTTTTTATGTTTTTTCCCTTTTTATCTTTCTTTTAAAATATGAATACATTGCTAAAGAAATCAAGAACGAATCCGAAAATTGAAAGAAACCAAACTCCAAAGAAATCTGTTCCCAACAGAAACAAGGAAATCCTAGTTTTGATTCGACTAGGAACAAAGAACCCTAGATAACCCCAATTTTAGAATTTTGGCCAGCAATTTTTTTTCCAGAATTTTAATTCAAGGAACAAGAAAGAAATCAATAAAGCATAAAGGATAATCAAACTTGCCTTGGAACCCTAAGCTCTGATGCCAACTGATATAAACCTCACCAATGATCTGACAAAACCCAACACCAAACGTTGAATCAAACCCCAAGATCTTCAAGACATAAGTTTGTTGAGTCTTGACTCGTTACCTAGCAAAGTAAGAACCAAGAACTACGGTTGTTTGAAAATGCCATACCAAGAATCTCAAGAATAATTCAAGAATTTAAGATGATAAGTTTGGTTGTTTGAACGCCACAAGATTAACTTGATAAGTTCAAGAGTCCTTTCAAAAACCAAGAAGAAATACACTTCTTCGATTGAATAATCTAAATTGTCCTTGAAAAAATTCTAAGCACTACAATTATATGGGCCATGAATTTTCTAGCCCAAACTCTAATAATAATTCCCTAAAATTCAAAATTAATGTTTAAAATTTAATTAATATTTAGCCAGGTAATCTTATCCTAAAATTATTCCTAATTTGAATAGGATTCAGCTAGATAATCTATCCTAAAAATAGTCCTAAAACATGCCTATTCCTAAAGAAAAAAGGCAAGTTTTTTTCTTCTTGAAATTTGGACTTTACAAATCTAAATTTTAAAAGAAACTAATTAATAGATTTGCTGACATGGCGAATCTTGGTTTCCAAGAAGCTAATATGCTTTGCTAACATGGCGAATCTTGGTTTCCAAGAAGCTGATATGCGCAAGGCCACATCATCTGGAACCTTCATGAACTTCAATCTTGGTGACTAATCTATCTTGAATTCGTGGATCACTCATGCTGGGCCTCCATGTGTATGTCTCAGCCCAAGCTTGTTGGATTATTCCATTTAATAGTTCTTTGAAATGTTTGGCTCTAAGCCTTGTGATCAGCCCCCTTGGCAAGCTTAATGGATCATGTGAATGCTGCCTTTGAGTTCCTCCACGCCCACGTGAATGTTGCCTCTCTTGTATGCATGGTTGTGCAACTTTATTCGAGTTAGAAGAACATTTCAAAAGAGCCTCAACTAACTAATCTTCTTTGCTATTCTCTATCTATGATTGGACTATGGGTGGTTATACTGTGCACAGTATTTCCTCCGGTGACTCTCCTTCCAACTACTTGAGAAAAACCAAGAGCTAAGATTCATGATATTGAACAATAGCTCTCAAGGAGTTTCAGAGTTTCTCTTACTAGAGTACTCATTCTTTACTTTTCAAATGATCTAAGGAACAATAAAAAATAGTTCCTTTTATATAATAGTCGAATCTAGGGTAGTCCTTATCAAATTAGGCTTCAAAACTCAAGTCTAGGTCAACTTTTAATAAAAAAGTGTCAAAAACACGTAATTTGATTATCGCATGTTTGGCATACCGATTTGGGAGAGCGGCCTGTCGAACCAGCTCCACTGGCCTGCCAAACTAACTGTACCAGGCTGACGAATTATCTACATTGGCCTACCAAACTTGACCATCTGCCTACAGACCAAGCAATAATCTAGAGATCTTAGAATACTTTATTTTCACACGAGAATCTCAGATAGAGCCCTAGTTTCAATTCAAATAACCCAATAGAGAAGCTATTTGATTAAAACAATGATATACAGATAATTCTATATGAAATAAAATATTATCCAAATAATTCAACATGTTTATCTTGAATTAATTCACAAAATTAATTCAACAATAAACTAACATGAATTATTAAATCCAGCCAATATGAATTAATTTTGTGAATTAATTACGAGCCAGTAAAGAGGACCCAATGGAGATATATAGATCAAGCTCCTATAATTATAAAATAACATATTCCAGACATATATTTTATAATTATCAACTCTTAACGCTACTCCACTAAAAGCTTAAAGCTAGACTCTTGAACTATATAAAATTACAAAGCTCCAATAAGCTAATCATCCATGACATATCATAATATGTAATATCCCGATAGAATATTCATAATCTGCTTAAGGATAAATGTTGTTTCACCTACCTAATTATTTTTATCTTATCTTCTATTATCTCACAATTGGAATACTTAATTCATAAATAGTATACCATTCGGTTATATCTATGTATCTGAATGGTTGAGCGTTCCAATATTCGAATTATAGGATAATGCTCATAAGAGAATATTATTAACTCTACAAAAAAGCCATGGATAGCGATGACATAAAAATATTGCTACTAAATGGTTATTTTTCTATCGTAATCACGAGTTAACGCTACGTTTGTCTCATGAACAATGCAGTTAGCCTTGAAGAAATGGGGTTGATCAATGGTCAATGCAATATCCTCAACTATAGGTGCTACATCTTGTTGCGCGCATAGAGTCTTGACAACGCTTTGCAATTGTTCAATTTGATGTGGTAAATGCAATACTCCAAGATTCTCTCAAATTTGGTCTACCAGTGTCAAAGTATTGAGATTGCCTGATGCATTTAGATTGAGCACAAAAACATCCTGAATTTTCGAGTCTCCCTAATGATTTGGTCAATACATCAACATTATTAACGGATTCGAAAATTCCTTGAGATTGTTGCTAGTTTTACTTAATAAATAGGGAAAAAAATGACAGAATTTAAAAACCGACAAAAAAAGAAAAGAAATAAAAATAGTAAAGGCAAAAAAAAGAAAAAGGAATGAATCTTTGAAACCCAACGTCGGTTGACGCTTTTGTACATGCAAAAAATAAATATTTAAATACATCAAACTCGCGGTTTTGCGTAAGGTTATGTAGAAGTCAACAATATTTAGTTATATGAACACAATATTGTTACGACCCAGAATTTGCAAATATTAGATTAAAGATCATAAGATCCACAAATAATGATATCACAATAAATATTAACTGTTTTTAGGATAATTATATGAAGCATTTTTTTTATGACTGAAGGCTCGTAATTAAATATTTGAATAATCTCTTTTTTATTTTTTTGGGCTAGAATGAAAGCTTTCCTTTTCTACCTCCTTATATTCGTTCCCTCTATTACAGAGGCAATCATTTACTGCACTTTCCAATGCAGTATCATGGGGGGCAAATTACGTCAAAGAATCAATGCAAATCGATTTTTTGCAAGAAAAATGAGAATCAGCTTTCAAATTCAAAAAAAATATGACAATCTCCATATTAACTAGCATTGAATTCTTTAAAAAGTTGAAAATATTTTTCCGTTATTAGCACAGATATGGAATCCGTAATCTAGAAGGAATTAGAAAACAAAGAGGTTATTACCACTAATATTACAACTGAAAAGAGATCTTCAAAATGATTATCAAATCACAAAAAAGGAAACAAATCATCAAACACCGTTTTTAAGAGATAATAGTAAACAAATACCTCTTTTTTTTTTTTGTAAAAAAATGAAAAAAGGTAAAGCATTAAATGGTACAGTTAAAAAAAATAGAAAAAGTAAGCGATTAAATTAGATAAATAGAGCAAAAAAAAAAGGTTAAAAACTTAAATGACAAAAAAAAAGCAAAAAAAAAAAAAGGGCACTAAAACACTGACTACCAAAAGTGAATAGTGCAACAATATGCATTCTTTTTTTGTTTTTTGAGAATCACTATGCCCTCTTTTAGTACACCCAAAGGGAAAAAAAAAAAGAAAAAGAAAAAGGATTCATATGTAAGAAACAATAATAGTATTGAATATACCATGTACATTATTCTTATCCTTTCGAAAGTAGGGCAGATTTTTTTAGCAGTTGAAAAACCTCTTCTTTTTTTTTCTTTTTTTTTTCAGAAGACATGAATTAAACCAAACTCTTAACTAAAAACGTTACGAATGTTTTAATTTTTAATAGAGTTTCATATTCATCTTTTTGAAGTTTACTGTTCACAAAATCATTAATTCACATAATGCTGTTGTTAAATTTTTCAACATAAGTATAATCCAAATTTAAAGCTTAAGATTTGAAGTATAACTGAAACTCATTTATCAAATGGATTTTTTTAAAGATGAGGTGTGCTATCAGTAACTTCTTAAAAAAATCTTTGTTCTTAAAAGTAATTTTACCAATGGTAATTCAGTAATAAAATAATTTATAAAAAAAGGTGTGAGAAGAGTGAATTAGGAAGTGACAATAGACCCACCCCCACCTTTAAAGATTTTAGGCTTCACACCATATCCCATCAAATCGTTTTTTTTTTTTTTAAATTCAATTATAAGTAGTCACTATATTTTTGGCTAGAATGAACGCACAACGCTTTCCTCCTTTTTTACTTCCTAATTCACGTCCCCTATAATTGAGGCTCTTAGAGATGCAAGCCATGGATCGATACGCTGTTGCCGTAAGAATAGCTGCACTTCGTAATTTTAATTTTTTCTTAAGGAGGAGCCTTGCGATATTATACAAATATATCAACGCAAATCGTTTGTTTGTTTTTTGTTTTTTTTTTCCTTTCTCTTTTGCAAGAATAAAGACTAGCAATATCAACTTCCAAATTGAAAACTACAATATATATATATATATATATATATTATATGACGATCTCCATATTAATAAGTATTAATTTCTAACGTTATCTCTTATGTTTTTTCCGGTATCAGCCCAGATACGGAATCTCTAATTAGAAAACAACCTTAGCCAATAACATATACACATATATATATATATTATATGACGATCTCCATACTAATAAGTATTAATTTCTAACGTTATCTCTTATATTTAGAAAACAATCTTAGCCAATAATAATAATAATAATAATAATAAGAATAATAAAGGAATTACGAAACAAATGGAGATTATTATCACTAATATCACAACTGAAAAAAATTTTCGGAATGATCAGATCACAAAAAAAAAAAAAAAAAAGAATCTTAATTCTACCCTTATATTAGGGGAAGATTAAAACTTGTCAATATAAGCCTCAACCCTCACACTATATATACACCCTCCCGTAAATTTGCCTAAACACGTTAAAAATTTGGAATCATATTTCTGACAACAAGTTCAAGTAAAAGAAAATGTTCTCCAAAATTTCATTTCCTCTAGGTTTCACTCTTTTTCTGTTGGTGTCATTTGCAAGAGCCAGCCGAAACGATATTGTTAATGTGCAAAAGTTTGCAGGGGGAAATTGTGCGAAAAAATCATATGACATAAAAGAAGTGGTTCCAAGTGGTCCAAATCCTTTACATAATTCACTACCAGGAAGAGGAGGAGGAGCAGCAACTACAACATTAGATACGAAGATTCCGGTGACGAAAACTTGGTCGTCAAAATCATGGCATCTGAAACGACTTGTCCCAACTGGTCCAAATCAGGCTAAATCTTCCGAATCGCCTCCGGCTGTTTAGTCATTTTACTACTGCACTAAAGGTTGTGTATTGTTCTTCATCACGTAGAAGAAACTTATGCAAGCTTGAATTATATTCTATAATAAAGATTATATGCAATCTAAGGAGCTTGGTTCCTAGTTTGTGCGCCAATCGTCATAACTTTTCTTATAGGAATTTCAGAATAATATATTTTGTAATTATTTATAATAATATCGGTTCACCGAATAAAAAAAGAATATATAATATTTTGTAGTAACCGCTATATATACTTTTTTTTTTAATTTTTATTTTGTTAATGTCGAATGTTATATCGCAAAAGACCGAGAGTTTTTCTCCAGTGATTCCATGAAACAGTGCGTAAAATGGTTTTTTATCTGTTGGTAGAGAAGACAGATGTATCCACTTATAAATCCACTGAGTTTACACTACTAGTGTGTTTAGGAAGCATGGTTTGAATTAAAACTTTTAGTTTAAATATTATAATATGTAAAAGTTTTAAATTGTAAGATTTTTTTTTTTGACATTGTAAGTTACTTTTTCTTAACATTGTATCAGCAACTTAAAATTTTGGTTTGAACTGAAGTAGCCAAGCACATAAAAATGGGTTTGACTGTAGTAATTTATTAAATCATACACCGACGATGACAATTTTTAAACATCATCAAGCGTGTACATAGAACATCTCATGGACCCTGATGTTCCATTTTTAACAATAGTTTTTGAGAAAACCACTATTAAAAGTGGCACATTTATGATATTTTTAGCTGAAAAAAAACGTCGTCAAAAGTTCTTGCTTGGAATGCTCCCCCTTACTGCCATAACCAAGGGGAAGACCATGTAAACTTCCTTAAATAAATCTCCGTTGAGAAAAGCATTATTCACATCCAATTGTGTCAAATGCCAAGATTTACATGCTTTAAAATTCAATATTCTTATTCCAAAAATAAATAAATGAATATAAGAAAATTGATGATCATACGAAAGTATTGGTTTTAATTATAATTGAGAAAAAAGTTTTCCGGCAACAATTGGAGCAGGTGTTGATGTAGTTTTCGTTGTCCTCAATGAGGAGAACACAATGATGTCACTTGCCGGCAAAATGGGTGTCAAACAACGCACATAAAACGTTTTATAAAACGAAAATCCAAAAACAACATTATAAAAACATTTTTCTTATTGTAAACTCATAAAAAAAAATTCATAACATAAAATAAATTCATCATACATTATAACAAAAAATTGATAATCCGACGAATCCGATTTAACCCACCGATTTAACCCATCAAATGAAATCTGAGATAATTTAAATCTGACGAATCCAAATAAACAAAAAATAGACAATATTTTAAATAGAATTCTAAAAATAGAAAATTGTATAATTACTTGAAATCAATGGGAATTGTTGTTAGGTTTTATTTAATATCCTATTATGAGCTTATACATTTAAGTGACAATTATGTTATAGACTATCTAATTTAATAGGGCCAGTTCGGCAGGCCGAGCTTGGAATTTCGATAGGCCAAAACTTCTCAACCGGTAGAACGGTAGAGGCTTTGCAAGATAACTTAAAAATTCATCATTGTTCGGCAGGCCGACCAAGGGTTTTCAAAAAAAAAAAATACGTGAAAGTTTCTTCTAATTATTCCACATCAATTGTTGCATTCATGCTCATGTTTTTTCCACCACACAACATATTTCTTAAATATATAGATATGGTTGTGTAACAATAGCTTTAATAATTATTTTGAAGAATCATCTCATCATTTATTGTTTTTAGAAAACTAAAAAAAAAATCATTTTGGTCATATTATATTTGCTCAAACTATTTCTTAAATGAATTTAACCAATAGATGAATGTGAAAACAATCTTATTTTATCAAACAACAAAAACAATAAATTTCAAAGTAATACACAACAAAGAATCCTCTTTGATGAGAATTTTCAAGAACACAATACCAGAATAGCAAGAATCTCAGAAACTGAAAACAAAAACAACAGCAACTTGGTGTGACCTCCTCAGATTGTGAGAACCACAGGAAAAATTTGACAGCCTTTTATTATGTTGTACAAGAACTGATGCAAACGATGCTGCACAACCATGCATACAAGAGGAGGAACGCACATGTGGGCTCGGAGGGACTCAAGGGCAGCATGTGCATGATCCTTTAAGCTTGCCAAGTGAACCAACCACAAGACTTAGAGCCAAGCATTTCAAAGAAGCATTAAATGGACTATCCAACATGTTTGCGCTAAGACATACATGTGGAGGCCCAACATGAGTGATCCACAAATTCAAGAGAGATTAGTCATCAAAATTGAAGTTCATGAAGATTCCGGATAATGTGGCCTTGCGCATATCAGCTTCTTGGGAACCAAGATTCGCCATGTCAGTAAATCTATCAATTAATTTCTTTTATTATTTAGATTTGAAAAGCTCAAATTTCAAATTTGAAAACTTCCTTTTTTGGCACGGATAGGCTTGTTTTAGGATTGGGATAAGATTATCATGATCTAGCTTTATCTAACTGAATCCTATTCAAATTTAAACATTAATTTCAAATTTTTAGGGATTTGGGGGCTGAAAATTCGTGGCCTATATATAGTGTAATGCTTAGAATATTTTCAATGAAACATTTCAGATTATTCAATTAAAGAAAGTTTGCTTCATCTTGATTCTTGGAGAGGACTTTTGGACTTATCAAGTTACTTCTTGTGGCGTTCAAACAACCAAACTTATCATCTTGATTCTAGAGTTGTTCCTGAGATTCTTGGTGTGGTGTTTTGCAAACAACCATGGTTCTTGGTTCTTATCTTGCTGGGTAATGAGTCAAGACTTAGCAAACTTGTGTTTTTGATGATCTTGGGGTTCAATTCAATGTTTGGGTTTGGGTTTTGTCACATCGTTGGCGAGGTTCATATTAGTTGGCATTAGAGCTTTAGGTTCCAAGGCAAGTTTGATTATCTTTATTTGCTTTATTATTTCTTTCTTGAATTAGGGTTCCTAAATGTACCAAACACAAAAAGAAATTGATTCAGAATTTGTGAATTTGGGTTATTCTTCCTATTTGAATCACACTAGGATTTCTTGTTGTCTTTCTTCCCATTGGTTTCCTATTGCTGGCCAAAATTCTTGGTTAGTGTTTTGGTCGAATTGAGAGTTTGTTTGCTTGCTGATTGAATTTCGGTGAGTTTGGGTTTCTAAAAACTTCTTGATTCATTCTTTATTTTTTTTTTCTTTAGCTGCTTATTTATACTTCATCAAAAAAAAAAAAGGACATGAAAGAAAAGAAAAGAAAGAAAAGAAAGAAAGAAAAAAAAAGAGAAGAAAAAAATCAGATTTGTTGCTGCTCATTATACCCGTAATTTCTTGTGGTGTTGACCTACCATTCCTCACTCTTGAACCATTATGAAAGAAAAGAAAAGAAAGAAAAGAAAGAAAGAAAAGAAAGAAAGAAAGAAAGAAAAGAGAAGAAAAAAATCAGATTTGTTGCTGCTCATTATACCCGTAATTTCTTGTGGTGTTGACCTAGCATTCCTTACTCTTGAACCATTATTGCCACTTTTAAATTGCTTGCATCAATTTCTTGAGATTTTCTTAGTGAATCTTGTAGTTTGTCTTGGTTGTTCATCACCTTGAATTGCTGCTTGAAACTTGATTGTTTATGAGTCTAATTAAGAATTAAAGAAGACTAACGAGTGGAAAAAGGCAAGAGTGGTGAGAAAATTAGAGGGTAAAAGCTGTTTGAGTGCCAAACATGAGAGTGAGTGAATAATTCTTGAGTGAAACACATGAGGGAGTGCTTGTGAGGCTTCTAATCTTGTTTTACAGATTCCAAACATGTCACACAATCAAGAAGAAAACTCAATCGAGGAGGTACAACGACCAACCACTCCAAACTTACAATTACAGGCATTGTTAGGGGAGATGAGATGAATGATGAGGGCTGAATTAAAGCAAATACATGAGAGGATGGATAGGTTGGAAGAGGAGATAACTAGGGGGTGATGGAGACTTGGGGAGCTCAAATGCAAGGAAGGTGGTTGTTGAATGTTTATTTCTAAAAGAGAAAATTCTTTCTTTGGTTCTTTGACGAATTGCACAAACTCTTCGGCTCAATCCAGGCATTCAACCCCGACTTATTAATCAAGCTTTCTATCCTTGATTGTGGCGTCTACGATATACCAAGGTTCTTGCTTCGATATAAGCAACGGGTCGTAGTGACTTCCATCCAAATATGAGTAGAAACGGTTTTGGTGCCTTTTTTTATTATTGATAACGGGTTTCATCAGTATATTGGTGAGGTTTTATCATCTGGTATCAAAGCGAGGTTTTAGCCTCAGGTTTGTCTATTCTTATTTGTTTTTTTGAATTCTGATTTATTACTTAGGTTCTATTCCATTCAAAAATAAAATAAAATAAAATATTTTGAGTTTGTTAAATTCATAGGGTTCTTGCATCCTTGTTTATGTTTCTTGAACTATCTTTGGTTTGTTGACAAGGTCAAATTTGAAATTCTATTCTAGGTTGTTTTGGGAAGAGAGAAGAGAAATCGGTCGCTAGGCCTAAGTTCGAGCCAAAACCAGCCACAACTAGCCCTTCAAACCAAGGTAAACATGATTCATCCATTTCTCGAAACCGTGATATTAATTGTTTCAAATGCCAAGGCAGGGGTCACATCTTAAGCCAATGTCCAAACAAAAGGGTGTTGGTGTTACAGGATGACGAAGAGGTTGTTACGGACGATGAATTGGACGAGGACTCCATGCCACCATTAGAGGACGTGGATGAGGAGGAGTATGCTACCCAAGGTGAATTGTTGGTCACTCGACGAGCCCTTAGTGTACAAGCCAAAGAGGAAGAAGAAGAGCAACATGAGAACATTTTTCATACTAGGTGCCACGTGCAGAACAAGGTATGTAGTGTGATAATAGATGGAGGGAGTTGTACGAACGTTGCTAGCACTACTATGGTTGACAAATTAGGGTTGCCAATGACCAAACATCCTCGACCTTACAAGTTGCAATGGTTCAATAATAGTGGTGAAGTGAAGGTAACTAAACAGGCATTAATTTCGTTTCGCATTGGTAGATATGAAGACAAAGTTTTGTGCGATGTAGTCCCAATGCAAGCCGGGCAGTTGTTACTAGGTTGACCATGGCAATTTGATCGTTGAGTCAAACATGATGGCTACACCAATAAATATTCTCTTGTGCACAACTAGAGGCCATTCACTCTTGTACCAATGACATCTAAGCAGGTTCGTGAAGATCAAGTGTGGTTACAAAAGGAAAGTGAACAAAAAGGAGAGAATGAGAAGAAGAGAGAGAAAGGGAGTGAAAAAAATGAGTGTTGGAGTGTAGAGAGAGAGTTCGGCCAGAGAGGGAAAAAAGATAGAGGGGCCAAGAAAAAGGAGAGAAAAGGAGAGAAAATTGAGAGAGCCAAGACAAAAGAAGATTCGGCCAATGAGGTAAAAATAAAGAGAAAAACAAACTTTCATGCAAGAGTGAGTTATGTGAGAAGAGCTTTGTTTTCTAATCAGTCGATGATTTTACTCATGTACAAGGAGGTGTTATTAAACACTAACGATCTTGATTCCAAGTTGCATAGTTCTGTTGTTTCTTTTTTGCAGGAATATGAGGATGTCTTTCTCGAGGAAACACCGCAAGGTTTACCTCCAATCCACGAGATTGAACATTAAATCGACTTCACACCTAGAGCTACAATTCCAAACAGACCAGCCTATAGCAGTAATCCCGAGGAGACAAAGGAACTAAAACCGCAGGTAAGTGAATTGATGGAGAAGGGGTACATGAGAGAAAGCATGAGCCCGTACGCCGTACCAGTTTTACTTGTGCCTAAGAAAGATGGGACTTGGAGGATGTGTGTTGATTGTCGAGCCATCAACAACATCACGGTAAAGTATCGACATCCCATTCCTCGCTTGGATGACATGTTAGATGAATTGCAGGTGCTTGTGTATTTTCTAAAATTGATCTGAAAAGTGGATATTATCAAATTTGCATGAAGAGGGAGACGAGTGGAAGACGGCCTTCAAAACAAAACAAGGTTTGTATGAGTGGTTGGTAATGCCTTTTGGTTTAACCAATGTGCCTAGCACATTTATGCATTTAATGAACCATGTTTTACGAGCTTTTATTGAGAAATTTGTCGTCGTTTATTTTGATGATATCCTGATTGGTTGGTGGTAACATAACGCCCCAAAATGTTTCTTCTTAAACAACAGACGTTTGTAGTATAGAAAGGTTATCGCATCCACAAGGAGATGAAAATTTGTACCTCGGCAAATTTTTAAAAATAAACAGTCAAAAATGCGAGCGGTTTTTCAAAGCAAAGTTTAAAAGAAAAAAATATTTTTGTGATTTTTTTATTCAAAATTTAAAGCATAAAATTAAAACGGTGAAACTTTGAGAATCTTTTGTATGTTTCGCAACTGGTATGAAATTTTAACTCTAATTAATAATTATCTAAAGCATTTGATTTATTATATCTTTTCTCATTAATTGCAAGCACATTTTACTAAATGTATAGGTCAACTGAGAGTGACAATATAGCAAGCCATAACATAGTAAGGGTTTTCCCAAAAAAACTAGCAAAATAATCATTGGTGGACTAATTATGAAAACTATAATTGCTGTCACTCAATTATAATTAACATAATTTTAAGATAGAAAAGATAATAACAAATCAAAATTAATATATTTTTATGGAATAAATTGTTGCGTGAATTCCGGTAGCACTTCGTCGTATGAAATATCTAGAATCGACAATATAACAAGTCATACTACAGTAAAAGACATTCCATAAAATTAAGCATCATTTCATTATTATTAATATTAATTATGTAACACAATTAAATTACATAAAAAAAGCATGACTGAATTTATGTAAAAATTGACAACATAACAATATTAATAATAATTATTGAAAGCATAAAGATATAATTTATTCCACAAAAATATAAGCATTACAAAGTAGTTATTGAGTTAAAATTCATACCAGAATACTATGCATACAAGATCATCTCTCTGCTTCACCAGACTTTTTACACTAATTTAGACATTATTTTATTAGTTGGTTTAAGGGATAAAAAATAAGAAAAGAAGAGAATGGAAAGAAGTGGGAGAAGAAGAAAGGCCATTTGGCCCGTTGAGGGATGCAGAACTGAGGCAAATGCCTCCGTATTTATAGGGGCTTAAAAAAATACTATTTACAATTTTTAATTATTTTTTTATTGTTGAGACGTTGACAAATTCGGATCATATTGATCCTTTTTCTCCCTTTTTTTCCATGCGAAGGGCCTTCTTCAGTGGCTTAGAATCTCGCTGAGATTCTTTATTTCTCGGCAGCTGGAAGCACAAAAATGGTCTAGGCCTTTGAAGACATGATCCGACGGTCTGGAGACATGTGAGAGAATAGGCCCGGGTGGGACCATTGGTTCGAAAAAAGGACCCTCGGATCAGTCTGGTAATCAAATCGTATGGCTATCAGGAAGCACACTCGTGAAAGCACCCGCACACGATCCGATGCTATCTAAGATTCCCTGACTTACTCTGGAAGCTTGTCGGCACGTGTTGAGCACGCTCCAATCATGGATCGACACGTGGACAACACTGTTGAGACACACTGACGTAATGGATGACCTGCTAACATGCATCCTCTTCTTCGAACGGCTGCGATCAATTCGGCTGCTCTTCCAATGGCCAGAAACTCACCACATGTCCCATTAAATTCAAATTCAAATTTTTAATTATTTTTGATGCATTTGATGCCCGATTTTGTCCGTTTTTCTACCGTTTTGCTTCGTTTTTCGTCCAAAGTTTAAATCTAAAATTCACAAACATACTAAAATTAATTATTTTACAAACATAATATTTACAAAAAAATTAAAAATATTTATTTTACATTAAAACACACAAAATTAATTACAAACTTTTAAAATTTTTTGTCTCTTTCGGTTTGACACAGATATAATTTTTTAGACTTGAAAATATTTTTAAAAATTACTAAAAGTATAATAGAATATATTCACAAACTTGAAACTCATTTACAAATACTTTAAGCCTCAAAATAAAATCACACAATAATATTTTTACGGTTTTTATTATTTACAAACTAAACACACATTTAACATACCGAAACGACTCTAAAAATTACTATAAATATTATTAAACATAAAATCGCACTAAACATACATTTTTAAACACATTTTAACACTAGGACACCAAAATACTTGTTAACACAAAAATGCTATTAATTAAAGGATTTAATGAGAAATAAACGCATAAATAAATGATTTAAGCGTTAGAAAATATACACTTTTACAATCTCATCACTGATCTATAGCAGCAACTTGGACGATCATATTGAACATTTGAAACTTGTTTTAGATGTTTTACGGAGGGAAAAGTTGTATGCTAATCTTAAGAAGTGTACCTTTTGTACGGATAAGCTTGTATTTCTTGGTTTTGTTGTTAGTGCTCAAGGTATATAGGTCAATGAAGAAAAGGTTAGGGCTATCCAAGAATGACCGAGTCCCACAAGCATTGCAGATGTAAGGAGTTTTCATGGACTTGCCAGCTTTTACAGGCAGTTTGTAAGGGATTTCAGTACTTTGGCTGCACCACTCACAGAAGTAATCAAGAAGAACGTTGGGTTCAAGTGGGGAGAAGAACAAGAGAAGGTGTTTCAGCTTATTAAGCATAAGCTTACTCATGCTCCTTTACTTGCTTTACCTGATTTTTCTAAAACGTTTGAAATTGAATGCGATGCTTCTGGTGTAGGTATAGGTGCCGTGCTGATGCAAGAAGGACGACCAATCGTGTATTTCAGTGAAAAATTGAGTGGGTCAACACTAAATTACCAGACTTATGACAAGGAGTTGTACGCATTGGTTCGAGCTTTAAAGACTTGGCAACACTACCTATGGCCCAAGGAATTCGTGATTCACACTGATCACGAGTCATTGAAACATCTGAAGGGACAACAAAAGTTGAACAAGAGGCATGCCCACTGGGTGGAATTCATCGAGACATTTTCTTACGTCATCCAATATAAGCAAGGTAAGGAGAATCTAATTGCGGATGCACTTTCTCGCAGGTATGCATTACTTTCTATCCTTGATACTAAACTACTTGGTTTTGAGCATATTAAGGATTTATACCCTTTAGACCAAGATATTAGTGAGGAGTATCGAGCTTGCGAGAAAAATGCAATGGGTAAATTTTATCGACATGATGGATTTTTGTTTCGGGAGAATAAGCTTTGTGTGCCTAATTGTTCTTTGAGAGATTTGTTAGTGAGGAATCCCATGGTGGCGGATTGATGGGGCATTTTGGAATTGCCAAAACTTTAGCTATTTTGCAGGAACACTTCTTTTGGCCACACATGAAAAGGGATGTTGAAAGGATATATGGTAGATGTGTTACGTGTAGGCAAGCTAAATCGAGAGCATAACCCCATGGTTTATACACACCTTTGCCAATTCCTAGTGAGCCTTGGACTGATATTTCAATGGACTTTGTGTTAGGTTTACCTAGGACCAAACGTGGGAAGGATAGTGTGTTTGTGATTGTAGATCGATTTTTTAAGATGTCACATTTTATTCCCTGTCATAAAACTGATGATGCATCGCATGTTGCTGAATTGTTCTTTAGGGAGATTGTGAGAATACATGGCATGCCTAAGACAATTGTTTCAGATAGAGATGCTAAGTTCTTAAGCTACTTTTGGAAGACTTTGTAGAGTAAGTTAGGTACTAAGCTGTTGTTTTCCACTACTTGCCACCCACAAACTGATGGTCAAACTGAAGTAGTAAATAGGACTTTGTCAACCTTATTAAGAGCAATCATCAGTAAGAACATTAAAACATGGGAAGACTATCTACCATATGTTGAGTTTGCACATAATCGCTCTATCCATTCTGCTACTAAGTATTCACCTTTTGAAATTGTTTATGGCTTTAATCCTTTGTCTCCATTGGATTTATCACCACTACCTTTTTGTGAGCATGTTAATTTAGATGGCAAAAGGAAGGCTGACTTTGTTAAACAGATTCATGAGAAAGCAAGACTCAACATTAAGTGAAGAATGGAACAATATGCAAAGCAAGCCAACAACGAGCGACACAAGCTGATTTTCAAATCCAGAGACTGGGTGTGGTTGCACTTCAGAAAGGAGCGTTTTCTGGAACAAAGAAAGTGAAAGTTGTTAATGCAGGGAGATGGTCCATTTCAAGTCCTTGAACAAATTAATGACAACGCTTACAAGTTAGATTTGCCAGGTGAGTATAATGTAAGTGCTACCTTCAATGTTTCTGATTTGAGTCCTTTTGATGTAGAGTCTAATTTAAGGACAAATCCTTGTTAAGAGGAGAGGAATGATGGAGACTTAGGGAGCTCAAATGCAAGGAAGGTGGTTGTTGAATGTTTATTTCTGAAAGAGAAAATTCTTTCTTTGGTTCTTTGACAAACTACACGAACTCTTAGGTTCAATCCGGGCTTTCAACCCCGACTTATCAATCAAGCTTTCCATCCTTGATTGTGGTGTCTACAGTATACCAAGGTTCTTGCTTCGATATAAGCAATAGGTTGTGGTGACTTCCATCCAAATCTGAGTAGAAACGGTTTTGGTGCCTTTTTTTATTATTGATAACGGGTTTCATCAGTATATTGGCGAGGTTCTTATCAGGGGGCAGCCTCAAGACGTTCTCGTTAGGCAACCACCCAGGCATGTGCAACCAGGGGTTCAATGGGGAGATGTTGAAGATGAAGAGGAGTTGGGTGAACCACCAATGAACCGGGGCAGGTTTGGGTGTAGTTATGGGAATAGAGAAATTAGGATGGGTAGACCTAGGCAGGATGATGATTAGGAAGCATTAAGGTGAAGATTCTATCCTTCCCAGGTCGAAATGATCCCGAGGCTTATCTAGAGTGGGAAAAGAGAATGGAGATTGTTTTCAATTATCATAATTTCTCTAAGCTCAAAAAGGTCAAACTTGCTGCAATTAAATTCATTGATTATGCTATTGTTTAGTGGGACCAATTGTTGAAGGATTGACGGAGAAATCAAGAACGTTTTATTGAGATGTGGGATAAGATGAAGGAAATCATGAGAAGATGTTTCATTCCAAGCTATTACCATCAGGAGTTGTTCAACAAATTTCAATGTTTAACCCAAGGATCCAAGAATGTAGGTGAATACTACAAAGAGATGGAGGTTGCTATGATCCGAACAAAAATGGAAGAGGACGGAGAAGCCACCATGGCTAGAATCTTACAGGAATTAAACTATGAGATAACGGATGTGGTGGAGATACAACATTATGTGGAATTGATGGATATGGTGCACCAAGCCAATAAAGTTGACCAACAATTAAAGCAAAGAAACATGGCTAGGAGGTGAACAAGCATGGCTGCTACAAACTCATGGAAACCAGCCCCTAAACGGGATGAATTTCTATCAACCAAGCCTAAGAGCAAGCTCTCTAAGGATGCCAAACAAGTTGCAACACCGAGCCCTCTATTTCTAGAAACCATGATATTAAGTGTTTCAAATGTCAGCACAAGAGTCATATAGCTAGTCAATGTCCGAATAAAAGGGTGATGGTGATAAATGCTCAAAGAGAGATTGAGTAAGAAGATGAATAAGGAGATGAAGTAAATGACATGCCACCTCTTGAAGACGCCTATGAGGGCAATATGCGATGGAAGGAGAGACATTAGTGGCAAGACGAGTTCTCAGCGCATAGGTTAAGAAAGAAGAAAATAAGGAGAACTTGTTTCATGCTTGAGGTTTCGCGAATAACAAAGTTTGCAGTGTTATAATTGATGGAGGAAGTTGCACCAACGTGGCTAGCACCAAACTAGTAAAGAAATTAGCATTATTGACCTTGAAACATCCACATGCGTATCGGCTTCAATGGCTAAACAATTGCGAAGAAATCAAGGTAATAAAACAGGTGTTGGTGGTGTTTACTATTGGCAAGTATAAGGATGAGGTGCTTTGCGATGTGGTGCCAATGCACGTATGTCACATCCTATTGGGAAGACCATGGTAGTACAATCAGCGAGTCACACATGACGGTTTCAACAATAGGTACTCCTTTATCATTAAAAAGCAGCCTATATCACCATTGACACCAAAACATGTTCTCGAAGACCAACTAAAGATACAAAGAATGAGTGAAAAGAGAAAAGAAAAAGAGAGAGAGGCTGAGGCTGAGAGAAAAGAAAAAGAGAGGAGAAAAAAAGAGAAATACAAAAACGAGAAAGAAAGAGAGAGTGAGAGGGAGAGAGTTGCGGCCTTTATGTGTGAAAGAGAGGGAAAATACAACTTTATTGCAAAGAAAAGTGAGATCAAGAGTGCTTTACATTTGCAATAGCCCCCTTATTGTACTCATGTACAAGGAGGCCTTTTTGAATACTAACGATCTTGTTGGTTCTTTGATAAGTAAAGTTGTTTCTCTTTTGCAAGAATTTAAAGATGTTCTTCCCAAAGAGGTGCCTTTCGTTTTACCTCCGATTTGAGGAATTAAACCTCAAATTGATTTCATACCTGGTGCAACAATTCCTAATCGACCCGCCTATAGAAGTAATCCCGAGGAGACGAAGGAATTTCAATGCAAGTTAACAAGTTGATGGAGAAAGGGTATGTTCGAGAGAGCATGAGTCCTTGTGCAGTTTCAGTGTTGCTAGTGCCTAAGAAGGATGGGACTTGGAGAATGTGCGTTAATTGCCAAGCCATCAACAGTATTACAATAAAGTATCGACATCCTATTTTTTGATTAGATGATATGCTAGACGAATTGTATGGATCTTTTGTGTTTTCTAAGACTGATCTTAAGAGCAGATATCATCAAATTAGAATGAAAGAAGGTAATGAGTGGAAAACTGCCTTTAAAACAAAACATGGTTTGTATGAATGGTTAGTTATGCCTTTTGGATTAACTAAAGCTCCTTGCACTTTCATGAGACTTATGAACCATGTTTTGCATGCTTTCATTTGTAATTTTGTAGTTGTTTACTTTGATGATATTATGCTTTATAGCAAAAAATTGAACAATCATGTTGAACATCTAAAACTAGTTTTAAAAGTTTTATGGAAAGAAAGGTTTTTTTGCTAATCTTAAGAAGTGTACCTTTTGCACAGATAAGCTTGTGTTTCTAGGTTTTGTTGTAAGTGTTAGAGGGACTAAAGTAGATGAGGAAAAGGTGAAGGCAATTTAAAAGTGGCCAACACCCATTTCAATGAACCAAGTATGAAGTTTCCATGGCTTGGGTAGTTTTTATCGATGCTTTGTTTGGGACTTTAGCACCATTGTCGCACCCCTAACTGAAGTCATCAAGAAGAACGTTCCGTTTAAGTGGGGAGAAGAGCAAGAGAAGGCATTCAACTCATCGAGGAAAAATTGACTAATGTACCTTTTCTTGTTTTACCTAACTTTGCTAAAACGTTTGAAATTGAGTGTGATGCTTCATGTATAGGTATTGGAGGTGTATTAATGCAAGAGGGAAGATCGGTGGTGTACTTTAGCCAAAAGTTGAATGGGGCAGCCCTAAACTATCCTACTTACAACAAAAAATTGTACGTATTGGTTCAAACTTTAGAGACTTGGAGCACTACCTTTGGTTGAAAGAGTTTGTGATTCATACGGGTCATGAATCCTTAAAGTACTTAAAGAGGTAGCACAAGTTAAGTAGACGCCATGCCAAATAGGTGGTGTTCATTGAAACATTCCCGTATGTGATCAAATACAAACAAGGTAAGGACAACGTAGTTGCCGATGCACTTTCACGCAGGTACACTTGAATTTCAACTCTTGATGCTAAATTGCTTGGATTTGAGTACATTAAGGAGTTGTATGCAAGGGATTCTGATTTCGGTGATTTGTTTAAAAATTGCACTAAGAAGGCATATGGGAAATTCTATTTGCATGATAGGTTTCTGTTCTGAGAAAATAAATTATGTGTCCTACATTCATCTTTGCATGAATTACTTGTTTGAGAAGTACATAATGGTGGATTAATGGGTCACTTTGGGGTAGCTAAGACTCTAGGAGTATTGCATGAGCATTTCTTTTGGCCACACATGAAACGTGATGTAGGGAGGATTTATGGGAGATGTATTACTTGTAGGCAAGCTAAGTCTAGGCAACAACCACACGGTTTGTGCATACCACTTCCTATTCCTAGTGCACCTTAGGTCGATATTTCTATGGATTTTGTTTTGGGTTTACCTAGGACTAAGAGGGGGAGAGACTTAGTTTTTGTGGTTGTAGATAGGTTCTCTAAGATGGCACACTTTATTGCATGTCATAAAACCGATGATGCATCGCATATAGCCGATTTGTTTTTCAAGGAGATTGTTCGGTTACATGGCATGCCTAGGACCATTGTTTCTGATCGGGATACAAAGTTCTTGAGTTACTTTTGGAAGACTTTGTAGGGGAAGTTAGGAACTAAGTTATTATTTTTTACTACTTGTCACCCACAAAACTGATGGTCAGATAGAAGTAGTGAACAGGACTTTATCTACCTTGTTACGTGCTATCATACAAAAGAACTTGAAAACTTGGAAGGATTGTTTGTCACATGTTCAATTTGCTTATAATCGATGTGCTCATTCTACAATTAAGTTTTCACTATTTGAGATTGTTTATGGTTTTAATCCATTGACTCCTTTGGATTTAACTCCTTTACCTTTGAGTGAACGTGTTAACTTAGATGGCAAGAAGAAAGTTGATTTTGTTAAGCAGATTCATGAGAAAGCAAAGCAACACATAGAGTGACGAACGGAGCAATATGCAAGGCAAGCCAAAAGGGACGTAAGAAGGTGGTCTTTAAGCTAGGAAATTGGGTTTGGTTGCATTTGAGGAAGGACTGATTCCTTGAGAAAAGACGTTCAAAACTCCTTTCAAGGGGTCATGGACCATTTCAAGTGGTGGAGCACATAAATGACAATGCCTAGGAGCTTGAATTACTAGGTGAGTATGATGTTAGTGCGACCTTTACTATTTTTGACTTATCTCCTTTTGATGCAAGTGACGATTTGAGGACAAATCCTTTTCAAAAGGGGGAGAATGATGTAAACAATGCTACACAACCATGCATACAAGAGGGGAACTCACACATGGGCTTGGAAGGACTCAAGGACAGCGTGTGTATGATCCTTTAAGCTTGCCAAATGGGCCAATTACAAGAATTAGAGCCAAGCGTTTCAAAGAAGCATTAAATGGACTAATCCAACAAGTTTGGGCTAAGACATACATATAGAGGCCCAACATGAGTGATCCATGAATTCAAGAGAGATTAGTCACCAAGATTGAAGTTCATGAAGATTTCAGATGATGCAGCCTTGCGTATATTAGCTTATTGGATACCAAGATTCGCCATGTTAGCAAATCTATCAATTAATTTCTTTTTTTATTCAAATTTGTACAATTGAAATTTCAAATTTGAAAACTTCCTTTTTCTTTAGGGATAGGCTTGTTTAGGATTAGGATAAGATTATCATTATCTAGCTTTTATCAAAATAGGATAACATTATCCAATTGAATCCTATTCAAATTAAGATAAGAATATCTAGCTGAATCCTATTCAAATTTAAGCATTAATTTTGAATTTTTAGGGATTTGGGGATTGAAAATTTGTGGCCTATATATAGTGTAATGTTTAGAATATTTTCAATGAACAATTTATATTATTCAATTAAAGAATGTATGCTTCTTCTTGATTCTTGAAGAGGACTTTTAGACTTATCAAGTTAATTCTTGTGGTGTTCAAACAACCAAACTTATAATCTTGATTCTTGAGTTGTTCTTGAGATTCTTGGTGTAGTGTTTTCAAACAACTATAGTTCTTGGTTCTTGTCTTGCTAAGTAACGTGTCAAGACTCAACAAACTTACGTCTTGATCTTGGGGTTCAATTCAACATTTGGGTTTGGGTTTCGTCACATTGTTGGTGAGGCTCATATCAAGAACACAACTCTGAAAGCTTTATTGATCCTTTCCAGTTCTCTCTCTAGATCATTCCTGTCTTTCTCTCTCTTCCTGTGCTCTTCTCTTATTAACTTTAAAACCCGCTTTTCAGATTTTCCTCTACCCGAAAAGAATAATAAAAAATCCTAACAAGCTCCTATATATACAAGTAATAGACCTTCTGCAATTACAAGTTTGTAATTCCTGTTTCTTACTAACAGAAATAACAAACTAACTATCATAACCAGATTGGCTACTCTAAGTCCAATTAGCATGCCACATCACCATTTTCTAATTGTCTCAATTCTCAACAATCTCCATCTTGGGACAATTAGCAAATGTTACTTCTAAGTTTTACTACTTGTCAAGTATTACACACTTTCGCTTGAAGCTTCTTCAAACATTGATCAAACTTCATAGCTAGTAGTGACTTGGTCAGCACATTAGTAGGATTGTTAGTTGCACTGATCTTTTCCAGTTTGACATTGCATTTATCAATTATATCCCTAACAAAGTGAATCCTTATGTCAATGTGCTTAGTTCTCTCAAGAAACACTTAATTCCTTATGAGATAAATATCACTTTGACTATCATCACTCCGTACAATCACTGCTTCTTGTTGAATTCGAAGCTCTCTGAGTAGTCCTCTTAGCCATAGGGCCTCCATCACAACATCAGTAATTGCCATGTATTCAGCCTCTGTAGTAAAGAGAGCCATTACATGTTGTGAGGTAGCCTTCCAACTTACAATGCAACCATACACTTGAAAAGTGTATCTAGATAGTGATCTTCTACTATCTAAGTCACCTGCATAATCTGATTTTGTAAAACCTCTCAAACAAATGCCTTCATTATATTGATCCTTGTAAATGAGCCCAACCTCGGGTGATCCTTTCAAACATCTCATTATCCACTTAACAGCTTTCTAGTGTTTCTTCCCTAGGCTAGACAAATACATGCTTAACAAGCTCACTGCATATGCTAGATCAAGCCTTGTGCATATCATTAGATAGATCAACCTTCCTACTGCACTTGAATATTGGACCTTATCCATGTACCTTCTGCTTTCCTCAGTCTTAGCAGTATCACCATTTGACAACTTAAAGTGCTAAGTAATTGGTGTCATAACTAGCTTCGAGTCCTGCATTCCAATCTTGTTAAGTATCTCCTCAGTATAACTTCTCTGACTTAAGCTGAGTATCTTAGTATTTTTGTTTCTTACAATCTCAATCCCTAAGATCTTCTTGGCAGCTCCTATCTCCTTCATTTCAAACTCAGCTTTTAGTGAGGCTTTAATCTTGTTGATTTCCATGACATCTTTGCAAACTATCAACATGTCATCTATGTATAACAGCAAGTAAATATGTTGTTGCTCACTCAACTGCTTATAATACACACAGCTATCGAAGTTGCTCCTATTGAACCATTTTCAAGCATAAAGAGATCAAATCTCTTATACCATTGCCTTGGAGACTGTTTAGCCCATACAAGGACTTTTTCAATAGACATACCATATCTTACTACCCTTTTCCTTCAAAGTCCTGTCGTTGGCTCAGGTAAATACTTTGTTCCAACTCCCCATGAAGAAAAGCGGTTTTTACATCAAACTGCTCTAACTCCATGTCAAATTTAGTTGTAAGAGCTAACAGCAGCCTTATTGAAGTATGCTCCATTACTTGGGAAAAAACCTCATGAAAGTCAACCCTTTCCCTCTATATAAAGGCTTTAGCCATAAGTCTAGCTTTATACCTTGGCTCTTCAACACCAGAAATGCCCTCTTTCCTTTTATAGATCCATTTACAGCCTACCACCCTTTGAGACTTAGGCCTTGGCACCAACACCCAAGTTTGGTTTTTACCAAGAGAATTCATTTCATCCTTCATAGCTTCCAGCCACTTTTCAGCATCTTGTGACTCCATAGCTTGATTAAAACTCTATGGTTCTTCCAAATTATGTGGTCAGTAGCTGTAAATGCAAATAAGATTAGGTATACATGGCCATGTCTCTCGCGTGGCCTAATTTCTCTTCATGACCTATCCTTAGCCAAATTGTAGTACTTCAAATTTTCTTCTTCAGTATGTACTTGAACTTTTAGATGTAGTATCCATAGAGAATTGCTTTACCTCAATCTAAGCCTTGTCATTACTTGATTGCTCCACCTCAAACTGAGAATTCATATCTGATCTATCTTGACCATGATTATTTGTGATAATATCTATGTACATTTGAGCTTCATTGAAGACTACATCTTTGCTTATTATAATCTTTGGCTTCCCAGGACCAATAATCCAAATTTTGTAGCCCTTTACACATTTTGGATACCTAAGAAAAATTCCCTTTAATTTTTCCTTAGTCTGCATTTGGATAAGCTACTCAACTAAAAATCTTAAGATTATCATATCTTGATGGCTCTCTTGACTAAGCCTCCATCGGTGTCTTCAAATTAATAGTAGAACAAGGACTTTTATTGATTAGATAATAGGTTGTTGACACTGCTTCAACCTAGAATTTCTTTGACAGGCCTGAAAAAATCAGCATACATCTGACCTTGTCCATGATAGATCTATTCATCTTCTCAACAACTCTATTCTATTGAGGGGTTTTCCTGACCGTATGTGTCTGGCCATTCTTTGTTTGGTACAATAGTCATCAAAATCACCAGCACATAATTCTAACCCGTTATCTGTCCTCAGTTTCTTTATCCTTTTCTCAGTTTGATTTTCTATTGCAGTTCTCCACTTTATAAAGATTTCTAGAGCATCATTTTTATTCTTCATAATGTAAACAAAAATGAGAAGTAATTAATAAAGGTCAAGAAATACCTTCCTCCTCCACAAGATGAAACTATAGAAGCTCCCCATAGGTAAGAGTGGATGTAATCTGCAATGGCCTCAATTGTATGTTCTCTTGTGCTAAATTTCACCTTATGAGACTTTCCTAGCACATAATGCTCAAAGAAACCGAGCTTACTAAGTTGCTTACTGCCTAGCAGACCTTGTTTATTTAATTCATGCAATCCTTTATCACTTATGTGGCCAAGGCGTTTGTACCATGACCAGGCATTTATGCTTTTTTGTGAAGAACTGGTGAAGCTTCTTCTATTACTGTTTTACCTTGAAGAATATATGATCCGTTCTTCTTTATTTCTTTCATTAATACCAAGGACCCTTTAGAGGCCTCCATGACTCCTTTATCAGTTTTAATACAGCAGCCATTATCATTTAGTGTTCCAATTGAGATTAAATTCCTTCTCAATTTTGGCACTAATTTCACATTGCCCAGTGTCTTAATAAGACTATTTTCTAGTTTTAGTTGTACTTCACCAATCCCTTCCACATAACATTATTATTGCCTTAGAGAACTTTACCATCATTAATCTTGGTAAAGGACGAAAACCAAGATCGATTAGCGGTCATGTGGAATGACAACCCTGAGTCAAGAATCCAGTCATCATTAGTCTTTTTATCGAAACAAGAAGTATCTCATAGTTTTCGCATCCTTCTTCATCTAAATCAGCGTCTCGAGTATCTTTTAGTTTCTCCACCATTTTCTTCTTCCTTTTTGGACAATCTCATTTAAAATGCCCTTCTTTATGATAGAGGAAGCATTTTCTCTTGGTCTTTGATTTAGATCTAGTCTTGATCTTCGCTTTGAAGTTACGCTTCTTAAATCTAGTTATGAATCCTTTGCCAGTTTCTTCTTTAATCTCTATTTCTTCTTTAATTCTTTTGACATTAGGACAATTGAACTTCTTCCAGTGTTAGAGATTCTCTCCCATACGTTATATTATCAACGAAATTCTCATACTGTTCTGTAAGAGAACTTAGAAGAATCACAACCTGGCCCTCATCTTCAATTTTGATTGAAATACTTTCAAGATCTAGAATGATTTTGTTGAAATCATATAGATGATCCGTGATTGATTTCCCAGAACCCATTTGGAAAGTAAAGAGACATCGTTTTAGTAGTAATTTGTTTGCCAATGATTTCATCATGTATAAGCTTTTGAGTTTTAACCAAACTGCAGCAGTTGATGTCTCCTTTGAGACTTCTCTCAAAACCCGATCACTGAGACTGAGAATGATGGCATTGTGAGCCTTCTGTTGGAAAAATAGTACGCAGCAGAATTTTAAAAATTTTATATCAGATTATTTTCCAAAACACAAGTTTGACATGCTATATGCATAAATTAACAAGATCTTACTAACCTTTGTGTGCAGAAGAATCCTCGCAATCAAGTGAAGAGAAGTGACGTTCTAAAAGAGCCTCAATCAACTGGTCTTCTTTGCTATTCTCTATCCACGATCGGAGTGAATGTGGGCTCACACGTACAGCTTTTCCGCTAGGTGACTGTTCTTCCAACCAGTCGAGAGAACCCAAAGCAAGTGTTCGTGATTTGGGAACAAAAGCTCTCAGGGAGTTTTCAGATTCACACTAGCAGAGTATAGCTCTTAATCTCTCAATTGATCTAAATGACTCATGTGACTTACCCTTTATTTATAGAGGTTGGGTCTAGGGTCAGTCCTTATCAGATTAGGTCTCAAAAATTTAGATCGGAATCAAATTTAGATCAATATCTGATAAGATCTGCGTAAAACGCGTGATCTGATCCTTCGCTCATTGGCAGGCCGAACAGGCCCCATCGGCAGGCCGAACACGTGGATCGGCAGGCCGAACTGCTGATAAAAAATCTCCGTGAATCTTTTATTTTCCACCCAAGAATCTATAGGATAAAGTCTCAATTTTAATTCAAATAACCCAATAGAGAAGTTATCTGATCAAAATAACTTTATCTAGATAATCTCTAAGAAAATAAATGAATTCCCAATAATTTTACAAGTTTATCTTGATCTAATTTATCCAAATTTAAACCAACCGATAAACAGACAAGAATTATCTGATTCCAATCATTCAACAAGTTTATCTTGAATTAATTTTATCACAAAATCAATTCAACCGATAAACAGACATGAATTATTTAATTTTTTCGAATTTTAACCAATCTGATAAATCTGACATAAGTCACCAATTATTAGAAAAGCACACCGTATCGTTACAGGATGTTGTGAGCTAGCAAAGGGGACCAAATGGACCTATATAGTTTAAGCTTTCGATAATTACGATACCCAATATCCCAGATATGTATTTCATAATTATCAACTCCAACGCTACTCCACTAAAAGCTTGGAGCTGCACTCTCAAACTACATAGAATTACGAAGCCCGTATAGTTAAGTCTCCATGACATATCATAGTGTATCATATCCCCATATAATTATCCATAATCGGCTTAAGGACAAGTTTTGTCTTACCTTCCTGATTATTTTTATCTCACATTCCATTATCTTACCATCCAAAAACTTACCATCCACAGATAGTATACCATTTAGTTACACCTATGTATCCAAATGGTTAAGCGCTGCAGTTTTCCAATTACAAGATAACGCGTATAAGAGGATATCACTACTCCTAAAGAGGAGTTATAGATTTATATCTATGAATAATAAGTCTACGGTATCAAGAGTCATGCCTCCAACGTACCGGCATGCATACCACTATTAAGATGTAGGTGTCACCCTTTGGTACATCAAAAGACACAAGTCATGACAACGAGCCCACTATTCATCTCAGGATTAAGATACAATACAAATGATTGTCTAAAGTGAATCGATTTGCTGAGACAGAATTATTAATCCAAATCAATTCACTTTATGTCCCGATCCAACACATCGTCACCTATGACAACATACCAATGTTTCTATTCACAGAGTCCACCTCCGATGGTCAAAACAAACTATCTTCCAATAGGGATATAGACAACATAACAATCTTTACATGAATAAAGAGCCCAACTTTATTCCCTCGATTGCTGATCTTATGATTTAGACCATCACCTTAAGAATCATGTCTTCCACATAATCTGTCCATCATATGCCCAATTCTTAAGGTTTAGATCGACAGTCTCAGACTATTATTTCCTTAACATACATTCAACAAATATGAACGTAAAAAGGACAAGATTTGGTATATAAATAATTAATAAATTCTTTATTGATAAAAATGTCTCCAAAAACTTATTACATTTTTACTCCTTAGGGCATACATGTCTAACAATCTCCCACTTGCACTAAGTGAGTAAATATGTCAAATCTCGCATCCCCATAGCTTCCACATGCTTCTCAAAGACTCTTCTAATAAGTGTCTTCGTAAATGGATCAGCTAAATTGTCCTCTAACGCGATCTTGCACACCGTGACATGCCTGCCCTCAACGAAGTCCTTTATCACATGATACTTCCGATCAATATGTTTACTCTTGTGAAATCTTGGTTCCTTAGCATTAGCTACCCACTATTATCACAGTACAGTGATACCGTCTTATCCTATACCAGGAACTACCTCAAGATGCCCAAGGAACTTGTAGAGCCACACTGCTTCTTTCAAAGCATCACTAGCTGCCACATACTAGGCCTCCATCATTGAATCCAAAGTGCAATCTTGCTTGGCACTTCTCCAACCGATGGTACCGCCGCCTAGAGTAAACACAAAACCTGAAGTCGATTTCCTAAAATCCAGGCAGGATTGAAAATCTGAGTCAGTATATCCTAGGGGAGTCAAGTCCTCACTCAAATACAAAAGCATATACCCTCGAGTCCTTCTCAAGTACTTGAAAATATGCTTAACCGCAACCCAATGGTTCAGTCCTAGATCCGCCTAAAATCGACTTATAATCCTGACCTGCATAACTAATATCTAGTCGTGTGCAAAGCATGGCATACATGAGACTACCCACTGCCGAAGCATAAGGCACCTTCTTCATGTATTCTCTTTCTTCATAAGACTTTGGAGAGTCTTTCTTAGAAAGAGTAATTCCAGACCTAGATGGTTGCCTACCTTTCTTGGAATCTTGCATTGCAAACCTCTTGAGAATTTTATCTATATAGCTGGCCTAGGACAAAGCTATCATTTTGTTCTTCCTATCCCGAAAGATCTAGATACCGAGAACAAAATTAGCCTCACCCAAGTCATTTATGTCAAACTGCTTGGTCAACCATAATTTGACCGATGATAATGCCCCAATGTCATTGCCAATTAGCAGAATGTCATCTATATAGAGCAGTAGAAAAACCACATTCTCATCCTTTATGTGTTTGTAAACACATGGTTCATCCACATTTTGTGAGAACCCATAAGTTTTAATCACTTAATCAAATCTTATGTTCCAAGAATGAGAAGCCTGCTTAAGTCTATAAATAGACTTCAGCAGCTTACAAACCTTACCCTCTTGACCCATGACCTTGAACCCATCTGGTTGTTCCATATAAATGGACTCATCAAGATAGCCATTCAGAAAAGTCGTCTGGACATCCATCTGCCAAATCTCATAGTCGAGAGCAGTAGCTATGGACAAGAGAATCCGGATGGACTTAAGCATGGCTACAGGCGAAAAGGTTTCCTCATAATCGATTCCTTCCTTTTGCGTATAACCCTTAGCTACAAGTCTAGTCTTAAAGGTTTCGACGTTTCCATCCACTTCTCTTTTCCTCTTGTAGATCCACTTACACCCTATGAGTTTTACCCTTTCGGGAAGATCCACAAGCTCCCAGACCTAATTAGTCTCCATAGACTTCATCTCAATGTTCATGGCCGCTGTCCAGAGTTTTGAATCAACATCCTCCATAGCTTCTACGTAAGTATAAGGATCCCTATCATGTTCATCCAGTTTAGCCGAGAAGACCTCCCTATTGAACGTATACCTTTCAGGTTGGCGCCTGATCCTTCCACTACGCCGAAGCCCCTTAGGTTGTTATTCAGGTTTGTTTGGTTTTTCTACACTAATCGGAACTGTTTTATTTGGAACCTTCAGAGTGATCGGATCACTCCTTAACTCGTCAAGCACCACTTTGCTTCAAGGTTCAAAGTCGTCCATGTAACTCTCCTCAAGTAAAGTTGCATTAGTTAAAACCACGACTTTATTTTCCTTTGGGTTATAAAAATAACACCATTTAGTCCCTTTTGGATATCCTACAAACACGTAAACTTTCAAACGTGCTTCCAACTTATTCGCATCCTTAAACAGAACATGAGCCAGACATCCCCATATGCAAATATGGTTTAAGGATGTCTTCCTACCCATCCACAACTTGTGAGGAGTTTTAGAGACCGATTTTGAAGGCACATTGTTCAAAAGATAACATGAAGTTTGTAGTGCATATCCCCAAAACGATAAAGGCATTGATGAATAACTCATCATGGACCTAATCATGTCCAACAAAGTCCTATTTCTTCTCTTCGCTACGCCATTCTGCTGTGGAGTGCCCGGCGTAGTCAAATGGGATAAAATCTATTCTCTAATAAGTGTTCTAAGAACTCATTAGAAAGGTATTCCCCACCTCGGTCGGATCAAAGTGCCTTTATGGGTCTACCCAATTGCTTTTCCACTTCAACCTAAAACTCCCTGAACTTGTCAAAAGTTTCGCTTTTGTGGTGCACTAGGTACACACACCCATACCTTGAGTAATCGTCAATAAAAGTGACAAAGTACTTATACCCTCCTCGTGCCCGGATGTTCATCGATCTGCAAACATCACTATGCACAAGTTCTAGAACCCCTTCGGCCCTATTGCCCTTAGACCCGAATGGTCTTTTGGTCATTTTACCCTCCAAACGAGATTCACATTGAGGTATAGATTCCACCTTTAAATGACTTAAAGGTCCATCCCTTACTAACCTGTGAATCTTATTCAGGTTAATATGACCAAGCCGCAAATGCTAAAGATAAGTCTTATTAGAGTGAGAAGTTTTAAGTCTTTTAGAGTTATTATCATTCATCTTAGTATTAAGTAATAGGTCCATCTTAGGTTTGATAAAATATAGATTATTTTACATACATCCTAGAACAAATAAAAGATTTGTTTTTACGAATCATCAGTTTATCATTAAAAGAAACCAAATAGGAGTCTTTAAATAAACAAGCTACAGAAATTAAATTCCTTTTAAATTTAGGAACATAAAAAATCTTGCAAAAATAAATTCCTATGATTATCAAAATAAAGATGGACATCTCCCACTACTTCCACTGAGACCAAGGATCCATCGCCCATTCGAAGCGTGAAGTCTTCATGTAGCAGACTTCCCGTTTCTTTGAACCCCTATAGAGAAACACAAACATGATTAGTTGCATAGGAATCTATGACCCAAATGTCACTGGATTCCTCAACCAAACATGTTTCTAAATATAGAAGATCACACCTACCTCCTTTGAAAAGGAAGTCCTTGCAATGCTTCTTTATATGCCCGACCTTTCCACAGAAGAAGCACTTAAGCTTCTATGGTTTCTTCTTCTTCTTCTTCTTACTCTTGGTGGTAGCAGGAATAGAAGACTTTCCATTTTTGGCCTGTTGCTTCTTTCCATTTCTAGAGTTAGGATTGGAACTAGAAGCAGCTACCATGTTGGCCTCACCACCCGCAAGAGACTCCCTAATCAGTAGTTCAAACTCCTGTAACTGTTTCATTAATTTTATCAATGTCATATCCCGTCTATTGCTAAATTAAAAGTAGCTCTAAACGGAATAAATTCCTTTGACAGAGTTTGAAAGACCATATTCATCTGAGTTTCAGCATTGATGTCGGCTCCATTGGTTTGAGTCTCAGCGAGGTAATCCATGACCAACATCATGTGCTCCTTTACAGATGTCCTCGGTCTCTGCCTACAATTAAGAAGTTTTTGAAGTGCCCCTTGCCACTTTGTTATGGCTTGGCCTCCAAACATATCCTCAAGATCATCCAAGATCTGCTTTGTAGTCTCATAATTGAGCCTGCAGCACGTTATTCATGCTATCCATAACATAGCAGCGGGCCTGATCATTAGCATCTTTCCAGCGATCATATGCTTGGAATTGCTCATTAAATGAGTCTCCAGTAGGCTCGGGAGGACAAAGGGTTGTCAGTACATATTTTAGTTTCTCAAAGGAAAGGACGATATCTAGGTTTTGTTTCCAATCATTATAATTCTTTCTAGTTAATAGGGTTTTTGTCAAGTATCGATGATAAAGCATTTTTAGACATTTTTAATCTACAATAAAGAATCATATACCAAACATAAGCAAACATATCATAATAATTTAATAAGATAACACAATCATGTAAAAAGTACAAATGTGTTTATGTGTCAAAACCTTGAAAATATCACAACCTTATAACGATAATTCCTAACTCAAAATTCGACAAGCTCCTAAGGGAGTCATGCCAAATTTAATCAAGAACACAGATCCCCTCCTGATTAATATATGCTATCTAGGACCCGTATGATCCAGCATATATTAATAATCGTTTCTTTGGCCATTAATTTTATTAACAGAGCTCCTAGGGGAGGTTAATAATAAAATTAACGTGAGTGTATAACCATCGTTTCAATATTTTATCCATGATTTATAATCACCACCTAGGGGTGTGCAACCATAAATCATGCTAAAATACCTTATCCTCTCAGAGATCCAATCTGGTACATGATAGAAATCCCTTCCTAGGAGTCAGGACCACCATGTTCTACCTATGGAACAACAATGGAGGCCTTAGGTTCTCCCTTTGAAAACCTTCTCCCACTCAATCTTTTGAAATCAAGGTTTTATTTTAAGAATATGCATGAACAATTTTAATATGAGCGGCATTCCCTATTCTATATGACATATTATCAATATACATGGCAAATCATATTATAATGCAGACAAGCAAAGCTATCAAGCAAAGCTACAAACAAAATAATAATAATCATAATATTATGGTTTCACCCTAGAGAATAGAAAATAAAGATTACAAGAGAATAATCGAGATATATTATTGATTCTTCATTCTTGAATCCTCAAGCTGTATCCTTCTTCATGTAATGTCCATCTTCAAGTCTTCAATCCCGTATGAATCGAATACTTCATATTTCCAGTCATATCCAAATTTAATGTTTCTCAGAATTATCCCAAAAATACAATTAAAACTGCACCTTGTTTGGAAATTTTTCAGCTCTCGTTCGGCAGGCCAATCTAAACGATCGGTCTACCGGTCATGCAGGTTCGGCCTGTTGAACTGGTAGTTCAACCTGCTGCCAGAGCCATCTGATTTCTGCCCCACTGACGGCCTGCCGAACCTCATGTCTGGCCTACCGATCTGTGACCATCGGCTTGCCGAACTGTAAGGTTCAGCATGCCGACCGAGCAAAAATCTCCCATTCCAGAACATACAATTTTTAATGCAATTCATCAATTTTATTTTTAACAATTCAAAAACCTAAAATTAGAGACTCAAAAAATACCTGGGAGCACCATCATCAATCTTCTAGATCCGCTTTCTAGATTTGTCTTCTAAATCCGTCTTCTCGCAATGATTATTAAATTACAAAATTCTTACAAATTTAAAATTAAACAATAATTCCTAGATGGAGATGATAGTCCGTCATCTAATTACATGAAAAACCTAGATATACATTCTAACCTCTAAGGAACCAAACCGGTATAAATTAATTAATTAATAAATAATTAAATAATGATTTAATCAACCATAATTAATTAATGAACATTCACCACATAATCCATAACAATACATATATAATATATAGAAACCTAGATTGCCAACTCTCTATAAAATTCAACTCAAGCATAATAGAGATTAAGATCACAAAATTTATACATACAACATGATCACAAACTCATAAATTTATGTAAAAACTATGGCTCTAATACCAATTGTTCGAAAAATAGTATGTAGCAAAATTTTAAAAATTTTATATCAGAGTATTTTCTAAAACATAAGTTTGACATGCTATATGCATAAATTAACCAAATCTTACTAACCTTCGTGTGCAGAAGAATCCTCACAATCAGTGATGAGAAGTGACGTTTCAGAAGAACCTCAACCAACTGGTCTTTTTTGCTATTCTCTATCTACGATCGGAGTGAGTGTGGGCTCATACGTACAGCTCTTCCACCAGGTGATTCTCCTTCCAACCAATTGAGAAAACCCAAAACAAGTGTTCGTAATTTGTGAACAAAACTCTCAAGGATTTTTCAGATTCTCACTAGCAGAGTACCACTCTTAATCTCTGAATTGATCTAAATAACTCATGTGACTTACCCTTTATTTATAGAGGTTGGGTCTAGGGTCAGTCCTTATCAGATTAGGTCTCAAAAATTTAGATCAGAATTAAATTCGGATCAATATCTGATAAGATCTATGTAAAAATGCATGATCTTATCCTTCGCTCATCGGCAGGCCGAACAGGCCCCATCGGCAGGCCGAACACGTGGATCGACAGGCCAAACTGCTGATAAAAAATCTCCACAAATCTTTTATTTTCCACCCAAGAATCTATAGGATAAAGTTTCAGTTTTAATTTAAATAACCAAATAGAGAAGTTATCTGATCAAAACAACTTTATCTAGATAATCTCTAAGAAAATAAATGAATTCCCAATAATTCTATAAGTTTATCTTGATCTAATTTATCCAAAATTAAACCAACCGATAAACAGACAAGAAATATCTGATCTCAATAATTCAATAAGTTTATCTTTAATTAATTTTATCACAAAATCAATTCAACCGATAAACAGACATGAATTATTTGGTTCTTTCAAATTTTAACCAATCTGATAAATCTGACATAAGTTACCAATTATTAAAAAAGCACGCAGTATCGTTACAGGATGTTGTGAGCTAGTAAAGGGGACCAAATGGACCTATATAGTTCAAGCTTCTGATAATTATAACACTCAATATCCCAGATATACATTTCATGATTATCAACTTCAACGCTACTCCACTAAGAGTTTGGAGCTGCACTCTCGAACTACATAGAATTATGAAGCCCGTATAGCTAAGTCTCCATTACATTTCATAGTGTATCGTATCCCCATATGATTATCCATAATCAGCTTAAGGACAAGTTCTGTCTTACCTTCCCGATTATTTTTATCTTATGTTCCATTATCTTACCATTGAAAAACTTACCATCCAAAGACAGTATACCATTCGATTACACCTATATATCCAAATGGTTGAGCGCTTCAGTTTTTCAATTACAAGATAACACATATAAGAGGATATCACTACTCCTAAAGAGGAGCTATGGATTCTATATCTATGAATAACAAGTCTACGCTATCAAGAGTCATGCCTCCAATGTACCGGCATGCATACCACTATTGATGTGGGTGTCGCCCTTTGGTACATCAAAAGACACAAGTCAAGACAACGGGCCCACTATTCATCTCAGGATTAAGATACAATACAAATGATTGTCTAAAGTGAATCGATTTGCTGAGACAGAATTATTAATCCAAATCAATTCACTTTATGTCCCGATCCAACACATCGTCACCTATGACAACATGCCAATGTTTCTATTCACGGAGTCCACCTCCGATGATCAAGACAAACCATCTCTAAATAGGGATATAGACAACATAACAATCTTTAGATGAATAAAGCGCCCAACTTTATTCCCTCAATTGCGGATCTTATGATTTAGATCATCACCTTAAGAATTATGTCTTCTGCATAATCTGTCCATCATATGCCCAATTCTTAAGGTTTAGACTGACAGTCTCAGACTATTGTTTGCTTAACATACATTCAACAGATATGAACGTAAAGAGGATAAGATTTGGTATATAAATACTAAATAAATTCTTTATTGATAAAAATGTCTCCAAAAACTTATTGCATTTTTACTCCTTAGGGCATACATGTCTAACACCTTCTCCATTAGATTTTTCTTTTTGGCATCTGAGAGAGTGGTGGGTAGATTGCTTTCCCCTCCTAGGGCTTCATGAAATCCCTGTTGCATAAGCAGAGCTCTCATTTTTACCGTCCAAATACCGAAGTTATTCTTTCCTATAAACTTCTCAATCTTAAACCTTGCTGATCCCATCTTGATTGTCGCTCAAGCTTTGATCCCACTTGATGAGAATTTTCAAGGACACAATACAAGAACAACAAGAATCTTAGAAACCGAAAAAAAAAAACAACAGCAACTTGGCGTGGCCTCCTCAGATTGTGAGAACCACAGGAAAATTTGACAGCATTTTATTGATCTTGTACAAGAACACAACTCTGAAAGCTTTATCGATCCTTTCTAGTTCTCTGTCTAGGTCATTCTTGTCTTTCTCTCTCTTCCTATACTCTTTTCTCTCATTTACTCTGAAACCCACTTTTCAAAGTTTCCTCTACCCAAAAATAATAACAAACAACCCTAACAAACTCCTATACATACAAGTAATGGACCTTCTACAATTACAAGTCTGTAATTCCTGTTTCTCACTAATACACATAACAAACTAACTGTCACAACCAGATTGGCTACTCTAACTCCAGTCAGCATGCCACGTCACCATTTTCTAATTGTCTCAATTCTGAACACTCTTTGCACTCATCATCATCAATACATTACAAGTTCTCTTAGTCACAAACAATTTTTAAGTAACAACATAGTTAGAATATTTGGTAGCAGATAATACTTTTAGTAGGATTTTTTTTTTTTTTCAACAGGCATAAATAAAAAAATGAAACTAAAATTACCGTGTAAATATTCTTTTCAATCCAAATGAACCAAGCTTCTATTTTAGTTTGATTTACTTTTTGAGGTATACAATCAACGAAGTTGTTAGTTATAGTAGCGTTCTTGAAATGAATAAAAAACCTCATATAGAAGTCACAATTTAAAAGACTAAGATGGGCAAACTATTTAAAAAATTTGGATAGGTCAAAATAAAGGTGTCGCCTTGGTCCAGGGGTGCAACTGCCCTTGAGACTAAGCTGGCTTCACCACTACTTTTAGTTATAACATTCTACAGTTTTAGCCGCCACATTTTTTGTTAGGACAAAAACCCTAATTTTTTTGTAGTGTTAGCGCAATGATGAAAAATTAAAGGCACAAATGTTGTTGGCATTTTCAGCCTGAACTGTTTTCGACCAAGAAAATATACACGTGGTCGTGGGTACTAGCCCCTAATTAAGTCAAGTATGTGGGAAAATTATATTGGAGCAGGTATGTGGTTGAATTAATCCCCAACCCAGATTACACGCACACACTGTTACACACACATAAAAGGAAAACCACATAAAAAAAAAAAAAGGAATAATATTTTAGGCTTTTAATGTTTTTGTTTTTGTTTTTTTTTTTTTTTAAATTGCTTTGAGTTATTGTAATTTGGCTCTTTATGAGTTAATGGACACAATATTTTAGCTTTTAATTGGATAGATGGGCATAATATGGGAGTAGCCTCCCCAAAATTGGGATCAACGGATGTAATTTATTGAAGATTTGGTAACGACGAAGATGGTGTATGCAATCCATTTTTTAGAAACTTGATAAATGTGTATAAAAAATCATTTGATAAAATCATATGAATAAATGATAATCATCAGTCTGAAGTAGGGAAATCACTCTGAAGTTGTTTTCTCTTTACGCTTTCATTTTGCGGCGATTAAATAGTCAACTCAAATTTTCAAAAAAATACCCAAAAACTTCAACACCATTAAAAAAAAAACCATTTCATTTTTACACCCACAACAAACTATTTTGAAATTACTTATTTCATTTTTTCATGTTACTACTACTATAATGCATATGTTACTTTCTTTTTTATTTGTTGAATTGTTTTTATCGCATCCCAAAATGTGTCAAGTAAAAAAGGTTTTTAAAATAGCATTTGGCTTTTAGTTCAGAAACAAAGATGAAAACAAAAAATGGTGTGATACCCAAAAATGTTTTCCTTTTCGTTTTCAGTTTCTGGAGCTTATTTATTATATAAATATTTTCATAAACATACCCAAAAAAATTTTACTTTTTTTTTTTCTTATAATCAAACTAATCCCTCTAAAAACACTTCCAAACACAATTTCATAAATGATCACGACCCATCCCTCAAACGAGTAGACATTAGAGACTGTCTATATTGTTGTATTTCCAGGTTCAACCTAGGTGTATATTTGATCTTTTAGCTTTAACAAAAGGTTGCTTTTCCACTTTATCTTTTTCTAAAGAAATTTCTTACTACAACCTTCTTTTATACCATCACAACATATCACATAGATATATAAACAAACACACACACATAAGACACTATGTAAACTCATCGTATTTATTACTGATACCATTTTTGAAATAATAATTGAATATTAACAACATAGATATTCTAATAATCTTAGGGGAAAAAACCTCTCTATATATATAGATTAAAAATTTGGAAATTGTAGGAAATATCAGCTTAAGAAAATTATTGATCGCAAACGTCAATTACATTTAATACCGTTCAGAAAAATTCTCTCTCCCCTCGCTCATTCTCCCTCTCCTTTGCATCCGACTGCGCCCAATGTCACTGATGTTGTCATGCCACATGCAATACCCATCACGACTTCATTTCATTTTTGTCCCATCATAGTCGGCATCATCCACCGATTCCGCTCTTTAACATAGATCGCGAATTTTTGAGAAGAAAAACTTTTTTTTTTCCCACCCGGTTACAGTCCGGGTCGGGATGCATAACAATGCCCTTTTGACAATGTTTTTAATGTCAAATCGTAGAAGGTCATTGTCAAGCTTGAAGCAAATATCTTTCGCTGACGTTGTCATACCACTTGCGACTTTGTTCCACTTCAGACCCTTCAGAACTTGCATCATCATGCCAATTACACCCCTCAACAGAAATTGAGAACCTTCAAAAAGTCTCTCAATGTACATCTCATGGAAGATCACCATCGAACTCGTGGTGGATCCCTCCAAAATCTTCGATCACAGATCTCAATGGGGCATGCTAATTAAAGACATGTGATCTACAATTGAATTAATCATATTAGTGTTTAATTAACAAATGAATTCGAACTAATTGGGCCCTTGATCACCGTTATTAGGTCCTAAAAGAGTCATGGATGGTTCTTACGTAGTATAGAGAGAGAAAGCGCAAGCTCCGTTGTTCTACGTGTTGGAAAACGAGTACACAGTAAAAATTTAAAATTTTTAATTAAAACATTTTTTATAAACAAGTTAGACATGTTATATACGATAAATTAATAATAGATCTTCATACCTCTTGTAGACCAGAAACCGTACTTCTAACAGAGCATCTATATTTAGAACTGCCATGTGAGAATCTAACTAGAAGAGCCTCAATTATCTGGACTTTCTTGCTATTCTCTTTTACATAATCAGAATACGAGTGGACATATATCAATTAGTCTTCCTCGATAATGTCTCCTTCTAACTACAAGAGAAAACCAAAAATTAAAGTTCTTGACGTTGAATAATTGTATAGGAATTAGAGTTTTTCTCTCTTGAAAACTCTCTCTAAATCTTTCAAGTGGCCTTAATAACAATAAAAAACGTTTCCTATTTATAGAGATCAGAAGGGTACTCACTCTTATTAGATTACACTTTAAAATTCGAGTTTGGATCAAATCTTACAGCTAAAAATGCGTTTGATGTGGATCATTGACCTGGTAGGAGAGGTGGATTGGCCTATACTAGGACAGGCCGACCGGGCTGATGTGGCATACCTCTACCCTATGCTTTTCGATATCCTAAGATTTACCCAATCTACAAGTTTGAACTAATTAGATAATTACTACTTCATTTGACCTTGGTATCTTTTATAGAGCATCAGTTTTAATTCAAATAACCCAATACATAAGTGATCTGATTAAAACAATTATATATAGATAATCTCATATCAAATAAAATATATTTAAATAATTTAACATGTTTATTTTGAATTAATTCATAAAATTGATTCAACCAATAAACTAACATGAATTATTAAATCTAATCAACCAAATTTTAAGCCAATCTAAGAATTAGCATAACTTACTAATTTGTCAAAAAAAAAAAAACATGCCACATCGTTATAGGAAAATATGTGAGCTAGCAAAGGGACATGATGGACATATATAGATCAAGCTTCTGTAATTATAAAATAATTTATCCCCGATATGTATATTTTGTAATTTATTAACTCTAAAGCTATTCCACTAAAAGCTTAGAGTTGTACTCTTGAACTATATATAAATTACAATAGTCTAATAAGTTAACTGTCTATGACACATCATGATGTGTAACATCCCTATAGGATATTCATAATTGGCTTAAGGATAAATTCTGCTTTCCTTTTCCAATTATATTTTTCTTATGTTTTATTATCTCGTCATTAGAATACTTACTATTCATAACCAACACAAATAGTATACCATTTAATTATGCATGTGCATCCAAATAGTTAAGCACTCCAATTTTCAATTATAAGATAATACCTATAAGATAATATCATTAACTCTACAAAATAGCTATGGATTCCATATCTCCGAATAATGACTACACGTCATTCAAGAGTCATGTATCTAACGCACCAGTATACGTAACTTTAATTAATTCAAGATGTCACCTTTTAGTACATCAAAAGACATAAGTCCAGAATACAGACTTATTGATTCATTTCAGGATTAAGATGTAACATATATGATTGTCTAAAGTGAATTGATTTATTTAAATAGAATTATTAACTAAATCAATTCATCTTTAGTCCTGATGTAATATATTGTCACTAATGACAGCATACCAATGTCACTACTCGTGGAGTTCCACTTTGATGACTAAGAAAGACTATTTTTCGTTAAGGATATTGATGACATAACAATCTTAACATGAATAAAGCACCCAAATTCATTCGCTTGATTGTAGACCTTTTATATTTAGACTATCACATTAAGATTCATGACTTCTGCATAATCTATCTATCATATACATGATCTAGGTTTAGATTGACAGTCTCGGACGTTTGTTTGCTTATCATACATTCAACATAAATAAATAAAGAGGGTGATATTTGATATGTGACACAATAATAACTCTTTATTGATTAAATGTCTCAAAAACTTATATCATTTAATCCTTAGGGTACCTAGTATAATATTATGCTAAAATCATGCCTTGCAGACATTGGCACCATTGAGGGCCAAAGAGAGTGATTAAGAGAGAGAGAGAGAGAGAGAGAAGAAAGACTCGAGGGGACAAAGAAGGACAGACATGGGGAAAAAAAAAAAAAAAGAAAGATCTATTTTAGGCTTTGGGGATATTTTTGTTTCATTGTGTTAGTAAAATTAGGATTATGCTATTTATTCTACATTTACCAAACTTTTGCTATAATTTATTAATATACTTGTAAAATATGCTATAGGTTGATATCATTAAGATATTAATTTTTTAACTGAAGTATTGTTAGTGTTAAGGTTTTTGTTGGCATAATTGGCATATAATTATCAAAAAAAAAAATTGTGAACTACCAAAATTTATAAAATTCAAAAAGCTTTGAGAAGATTTACTAGTTAGGGATAAATTTGAATTGAATTAAATCTTATCATGAGATTTAAATTTAATTTGGATAAGATTTAGTTCTAGAGGAGCACACGTTAAAAGAAAATCAATTTAAGGAGATTAAGATTTAGTGGACATGCTCTTCTAAGCCAAATCTTGCACATGTTCTTGTGTCACATGTTTTCTGTTTAGATTTTAAATATGTTGCAATAGATCATGCGATGAATTTCAATTTAGATAAGATTTGACTACCTATAAATATTCGGTCAGTTTGCATATCAAGGGTGCAAATTTTCAAAAATGATACACATGTTATGCAGTGAGTTTTGCAATTTACATCAACAAAGCTTTGGAGAAGAAGCTTTGATATTTAAAAGAACATATTCTACTGGTTTAAAAGGAGTTCATTGACGCACAAAATCAAAATAAGTGGTACTTATTGAACAAGGCCATTAAGAGATTGCAGCACAAAAGTGTCAATAAAAAGATAGTCTTTTGTTAATTAACTTCAATTAGTTCTTCTAATTTGATTTTTTAATAGATTGTTCTACATGTGTGTGTAGTCTTGTAGATGTAGGTTTATAATACAATATAAAAATTGTCTGTGTTCTTTATTTATTTTATGCTTTTGGCAATTTAAGATTTGTTAAATTTGGTAAAGTAGTAAATCAGAATTATTAATTAATTTATCCAAACTCCAAAGCGTACGAAGTAAAGCCAAGTCTCACCAATCCCTAGATATATACCAAATTATGTTTGTGTGTGTGGCGAAAATGTATTGCAATTAAAAATCCATGAATTCACATGAGAAAGGAGATTAAGAAAGAAACCAAGAAACAACCATATTCTAGCGACTTCATTTTTTTTCCTTATTGTACATAAAATGTAGCAGGAAACATGTGGATTTTGATTAATTAGCAATCATTGCAAACTTACAGACTAAAAGAATAATTAGTTGACTTATCACAAAAAGTCTTAAAGATGGAAGCAATGACTAGAGACTCGTCATCTCCACGAATATTATTCCAACTAGTAACATTCCATGTTAAATAAGATAGATGATGATCACCAAACTAATTTTTAACTCTCATGGTGGTGATGGTGTAGGTGAAAATCAAGGTCATAATAGGGACGGAATATACAAATGAATATGATAACAAAAGTTAGCCTGAGCGCAATAATTCGACTAAATGAATTGAAAGAAAAATCATGAGCAAAAGCAGCTTCCTTAGTAACATCAAATGTGCCTAGCCAATTTCCTACTTTAGTGTGTGGATATCTTCCCCACGGCCTTTGTAGAACTGTGAGCTATCTTGTTGATTGTCTAGAGCCTCTTCTTTTTGGGTTTCTGAAGAGCAATTAAGAACAAGAGTTTTCCCATACTATGTCGAAATATTTTTATTGTAGACTTTTATAATCACAATAATTCACTTTAATATGAACTAAAGCATGTCATGGACATCGTTATTGATGCTAATTTTGTTAATGTATGTATGTTAAATATCATGCTATAATAGAATGGACACTTGTTTTATTGACTAGCTTAAGACCCATGAACTTCCTCTCTAGTTAGCACTTTGGTCAACCCATTGGAACAAAGAATCTCTCTAGTATATTTGGTAAAGCCCACAAATATGAGCCGTTAAGGTATAGGGTAAAATATATTATATATACGTGAATAGGGCTAGGTAGTTCATGATTGAAGTGGGTTCTATGTGTGTTTAGTGTTGAGAGAAGCTATTGTAGAGGAGGTTTCATTATCCTTACCTTTCCTCTTCTTTAACAGCAATGGTTTCTGACAACTTAACAGAAGTGCTTAGAGGTAACCCACGAAACTTATTATTTGTGACATGCTCTAACTCTAAATGGTTATTGTTTGATGAGCTAAAAGTTCATCAATGTAGTGTTTGGGCTGTCAAACTCTCTGTAATTATTTGTGGGTATAAAACCCAAATTTGAAAATCGTTTTTTACTTAAATATATGTCATATTATGCTCATATTTTTAAAATATATGTTTTAGGTGATGATTTCGTTAAGGTCTAAGGGTTGATTTGACGATTTGAAGTTTTGAAAAAGGCCAAATATTTGTTTTAAATTTCTTGAAATTTTGATCATTTTTGGAAATTTTGATATTTTGAATCGTCAAAAACGAAGTTCCAGAGGCCAAAATATGGCTGCATCAAGTTGCGAGTCTGTTTTTGGTCGTTTCAACCCTAGACAAAGGTCAAGGACAACGTAAATGACAAGTCCTTTTTATTTCTATATAAAAGGACTTATTCTTTTAAGGTTAAGAAGCTATTGTATTTTCCAAAAACAACGTGTTGTTTCACTGCATATGCTTAAAACGACATGTGTTTTGGCAAGGTTAAAAATTTAAAATTAAAAAAAAAGCTATTTTGACCAAATTTTGACTGATGCATACGAGCTCATCTAAAGTTTGTTTTGACTGTTGTGTTCGTCGTTTTTCTTCGTTTTTCATTTCCTACCCATTTATAAGAATTTTTTTTGGGTTTAAGCCACCATAAAAGGATGTTTATGTTGATTAACATACTTTTTTGTGATATATTTTAGTGGTGTTTAATTCTCACAATTATTCAAACAAATTAGCCTGGGCATTGTATATATAATTTGTTTGGTGATTAAATATCATAAAATTCTAGTTGTGTTGTTTGATTTTACATGGCATATTTAGTTGTGAGAATTTGACAATAGTAAATGTTTATATACTTGTCTATCATAAGTCTAAACATGTCCAATTATTTAGTATAATTTTATCATTATATCTCCTACAATTTTATTGATTTTCTCTTCTTGAGATAGATCTTTTGTATATATACACCCCTTATATGGATGCATATAAGCCACCATATTAAAATATTTATATTGATTATTTGTTTTTTTTATTTTTTATATATTTTTCTGGATAGTTTCATTCTCACTAATCTAGGACCAAAAATTATTAAGCATATTTAATATCCCATATTACGTGGTCATATTTTATTGAATTCTCCCAAATAATTTGTTATTTTTAAACATATAATATGGATATTAATTTAAATTTTAAAATGCTCATTTGGTGTTTATTGTTTTTAATGCCACATTCATACTTTTCATTGAGGCATTTATGATCATATTTGTTTTATAGTAAAAATGAAATATGTAGTAGATGCTCACGTGCTTGACATAGTAAAGATTAAACTATAAGTTTATCTATTCTTTAATTATTGAAATTATTTGATATCTTGTTTTGTTTGAGTGTTATATATTTTTTGATTATGTTGTCCAAGTAGGAGAGTATTAGAAATATTGGTGTGTGGACTAGTATAACCACTTAACTAACATATTATTGTCAAATAATAGATTATGGGCATGTATAGATAAACTTATATATATTGATCATGTTATATGTAAGGATAAATTTATATATATTGATTATGTTTCAAGGTCCATGTAAATGATAGAATTATTCTATCTATAGTTTTGTTACTTGGTACGATGCTTGAAGCTTAAGCTTGCCATCTTTATCTATCTTTTAGTTATTCATATTATTATTTGATTTGTTGTATCATGTGGGCATTGTTGTTATTAATTATGCAGTCAAAGTGGGAGAATGTCAAAAATAATTATACATGGGCTTGCATAATCACTAAGCTTATATTATGGTCAAATAATAAATTAAAAGTATTATTCATTAAGTTATGTATTTATCATATTGCTGAGGTCTATACAAGCAATTAACTTATCATGTTGATAATTAATTTTTTGGTAGGATGCTTAGACTAATGAATGGATTTTATTAAGTATTATAAACCACTTGGTCTTTGATATCTTATCGGTAGTGAGATTTATTTATTTGGTTATAATGCTTGATAAATTTCCCTTAACTACGAAAGAGTTCTATACTTGCACAAAGGATTATATCATGCAATGATCATATGTGCTCTAAAATCATTGGTCAGGCTAAGAAATAGATGAAAAGCATGATATTGGTTTTACATATTTAATGATGGTTGCCCCTTTGGTTTTCTTTAGCTTTAAGCAATCCTAGTATCTTCATTATCTTGACAATGAATAGGACATTGTTATGCATTAATGTATCTCTTATGTTGAACATCACAATGATAAAATTAGACTTGGCCTAGAGAGTAGATATGCTTTATAAGTTTATTATTATGTTGAGAAACACTATACTGAATGAGAGTACATAGACAAGTGTTGAGGCTATAGTACCTCTAATTGGATGAGATAGTCACCAATTATAATTTTAAAGAAAATGTTTGTTAATTAGATGTATATGTAGAGAGAGAGGTCAGTGGGAGCAGTTATCCATGTAACTACTATCTTTGATTTATGTTGATGATAACTTGTTTGCACTTAATGATTCTAATATATTATCTAAGATGAAATGTATATTGGTTAGTCACTTTGGTCTGAGAATCCTTGAAAAACCTTTTTATGATTTAGGTATTCAAGTTCTTCATGACAAACCTCATTTCATTCTTAGATTATATTAAAGAACCTATATTGATCTTGTTTTGAAAGGTTCAGTATGTATTCTTATTCTCCTAGTAAAGCATTGGTTATGAAAGGTGTCAAACTCTTAAAGGCCTTATGTCCTTGCAGTGATCGTAAAAGAAATCAAATAAAGTAGTCCCTTATGCATCTATGTTTGGCAGCTTAATGTATGCTTAAGTATGCACACATCTTTTTAGTTTGTTTTCCGTTAACATGCAGATTAGCTACTTAAGTGAATCATTATTGTTAATATTAGATATGGGAATGAGAGTATCAAATAGATATATCGACAAACCAATACTCTTGATATAGTTGGATCTTACGATGCCAATTATGTAAGCTGCCTACATGATAGAATATCTATGTTTGGATATATCTTTTATGATGGGAGAAGGAACTATTTTGTTAACAAGTGTCTAACAGATACTAATAGTTTCCTCAAACATGGATGTGGAAACATGTGGCATGTTATGAGGCCACTTGTGTGATGTGATTATGGAATCTTGTTTCAACATAGGAGTAGTTGACCCCATTTCTAGATGGCTGAAATTGTTTTAGGATAGTTCTGTAAAATATCTCTCTCATAACACTAAGAACATTCGCTCACGCATATCGATAATGAGCTCTTTTTTATTAAAGAGAAAGATACAGGAGGCCTTATTGCTATTGAAAAAATGTATACAAATGACATGTTGGAAGATCGATTTAAGGCTTACCTATTATGTGTTTCAAGAACACACATTGTACTCAAGAGTGTAAGGAGCGTATACTTAAGTTAGCAGGAGTTTACTTCGTTTTATGTGTGATATATTTGTTATAGATAAGGATTGCCTATGTTTTGTATAATACATGCATGTTTATGAATCTTTGTCACTTTGTGTATAATATTATGTTGACACTTAAGTTTGATTGGTAAAGTGACAAGTTTACAAAAGAGACATCCATTCATTAGCCTCGTCATACATGCGTTGTTGTTAGATCCACACATATTAATGTTGTTATCATGCTTTTATGAATCTCTAGTGCTTAATTTGCGTGTAATACTTGTATCCTATCAGTATAAAGTTATGCCTAATTAGTTTGTCTATATTTTTGTTATACGGGATTCTTGTTGATGAATAATTTATGGTAGAGTGAATGTTATTATAAGATTATATCCTCCAAGTAGGAGATTGTTGGAATATTTTTATGTATACTTCCATAATCATAATAAAGCACTCTAATATGAACTAAAGCATGCATGGATAACTTTATCGATGCTAATTTTGTTAACGCATGTATGTTAAATATCAGGCCACAATAGGTCAGACACTTGTTTATTGACTAGGTTACGGCCATGGACTGCCTCTCTAGTAAGTACTTTAGTCAGCCCATTAGACTAAAGAACCTCTTTGGTACAATTGGTAAGGCCTAATAAGCTTACAAATATAAGCCCTTAAGGTATAGAGCATAACATTTATATATATGTGAATGAGGCTATATGGTTCAAAATTGGAGTAGGCTGTGTGTGTGTTTAGTATTGAGAGAGGCTATTGTAGAGGAGAATTCATCACCTTTATGTTTCCCCTTTCTTGACAGCAACAGTTTTTGATGGCTCATTGATGGTTTCTGGCGACTTTGATGGCGAAGCTCTAAGATAACCCATGAAACTTATTATTTGTGATGTGCTATAACTCTAAATGGTTATCGTTTGATAAGCTAAAAATTCATCACATACTATACTTGGTATAGTTATTTGCTAGTACTATACCTGATAAGGAGTTCGATGTTGGAATTATGTGGCCTTTGTTAATAAAATAATTCCTTCTTTTGACCCCCATTAAAAAGCAAAGCCATAATTTATATGTACGAGAAGATGATCTAAAAATGATTAATTTAGTATCAATCTGTGGAGCAGGTAAAAAAAAAATACTCCACACTAATACGGGGGGAGTTTGTTTGAGGAGTTCAAGAGATTTGAACCCAACTTTAAATTTGAGTAGGTGTTTGGATGGATTTTATTCGGCCCAGACTCAAATTTCGAGCCTAAAAACCCACTTAACTTAAGCATGTGGACTGATTCTCTTTTCTTACATGAATGGGATACTACTTCAATGCAGATAGCTTTCACTCCTACGAAGAAGGGAAGCCACATTAAGCAACCCTTGAAGCACTCAGAAAGCCAAATTGAAAAAAAAAGTGTGCAAATTATGCTCGGGCTATAAGGGCTATTAGCTTAGTGGTAGAGCGTGCCCTTGATAATTGCATCGTTGTACCTAGGCTATGAGGGCTCTGAGTCATATAGATAGTTCAATGTGCTCATCAACACCTAACCTTGCGATCGATTCTATTTTTCTATTGATTCTTTTGTACTGGCAATTGGTATGACATTAACTTCTATTTATTCATTATCTATGTTATGCCAGATTTTCTATGGATACAAGCTTTTTATTGCTATAAACTATTGCGCTAAGCAATGGGAACGGCTTTAGGTCGCTATTGATGCTTACCGATGGGTGGTGGTGGATCAAGTCTACATGCGGCTATGCACAGTGCTTGGACGTCTATTCCCTACTCACCTCGGCCTGCTTGAAGGTACCTGCAACAAGAGAAGGGATGCTTTGGAGGTAAAAGGGAGACACCAATGTGGTGCCGGACAAGGGCTCTCCACGCTTAAGACAGGTACTGCTCGGTTGGGTACAGGAGTTAGTTAGTTGGGAAGGCACACATTGGCCTCAAGCTGCAGTAAATGCGCTCTATTTATAGGCTGCCACTCGAACCAGGTGTTAGGTGGGTTTTACCCAGGTGTTAGCTGCGATCGATTCTATTTTTCTATTGATTCTTTTGTACTGACAATTGGTATAACATTAACTTCTATTTATTCATTATCTATGTTATGCCAGATTTTCTATGGATACAAGCTTTTTATTGCTATAAACTATTGCGCTAAGCGGTGGGAACGGCTTTAGGTCACTGTTGATGCTTACCGATGGGTGGTGGCGGATCAACTCTTCATGCGGCTATGCACGGTGCTTGGACGTCTATTCCCTACTCACCTCGGCCTGCTCGAAGGTACCTGCAACAAGAGAAGGGATGCTTTGGAGGTAAAAGGGGGACACCAATGTGGTGCCGGACAAGGGCTCTCCACGCTCAAGACAGGTACTGCTCGATTGGGTGCAGGAGTTAGTTAGTTGGGAAGGCACACGTTGGCCTCGAGCTGCAGTAAATGCGCTCTATTTATAGGCTGCCACTCGAACCAGGTGTTAGATGGGTTTTACCCATGACCTGTGTGTCACATCAAAGCCTATCAAAAGGTAGGTGACATGTGTCATGGTCCTCGTTGGTGGAATGGTCCTCCATCTAACGATGGGAGTGAGGCCATATGTCGGCTTTCTATGGCGAGTGGCTGTTTTTCTGAAGGCTCTGACAATCTGACCCAAGCTGGTGTTTTTCCCAAGGAGGTGAAGGCATGTGCTGCGGATAGTAAGGGACCTTTAGAATACCTTAGGATGAAGAGTCGAGGTCAAGAGGTCAAAGATTGTCTTCCCTGTTACATCTGCCAAGCATAGTTTTCTGAGTCGTCGAGGATACGATCCTTAGGGATGGCTCGAGCACACCCCCAACAGTAGCCCCCTAGTGCACTTAGTCAGTGCTCGGTTAGGTGGACTATGCTGAATGGGGGTGGTCAGCTTAGGTTAGTCTTCAGGCAGGTCTTGGGACAATAGGAGTTGAAGAGCCACGTGGTCAAGCTCGATGGGACACGTGTCATCACATGATTGGGTGTTTCCTTAATGAGCGTAATCATAGCATCTCTTCAATTTCTATACCTGAGTTTTGTGCTTGAGTTTTGACTATAAATAGGAGTTAGCCCCCATTATGCTAACGTGTGAGCATGTTTGGACTTTAAATTTTTCGAGTTTTAGATGCCGAGCTGTAGTTTTCTACTTGAGAACCTAAGACCTTGTTTTGAGCACCCACAAACCGGGTAGGTAATTTCCCAAAATGAACATATATAAAAATGAGTGACCTCAGCAATTCCCAAAACGATATAGCGATCTCCTGGTCGAACAACAGCACAAAAATCAACCAGTTGATGACCAAGGAGGTCAATGTAGAGGGTGTTTCACCTGGTCCAAACGGCATGGTTCGGCTGGCCGAAATACTAAGTCTTAGTGTCGAGATTGTACCTGAGCAAGAATTTCTTGATATGATAGGCGGGAGGTGATAGGTCAAACCGTGCAGGGACGAGGACCCATACATAGAGGCAGCCGCCACAGGCACATCCCAAGTTATAGCCTAAGAACGTGCCAGATTAGCAGCAGCCTCTGATGTGCCAATCACCTCAAGCCAGGGAGCTGGGGCTTTTGCTCTTGTCATTGGCCGTGTGGCTATTGATGCCTCCGTTGAGGATCGACTAGTTGGGGACACGGAATCAAGGGACATCATGGTCAAGGAAGAGGAGGTTGAAGAAAGGCCCGTCGCCACCAGGGTTCGGGGGATGATTGCATACAAAAGCTCCCGACCTGGCCAAGCCTCTACAGTTGGGTATACATCGACTTTGATGCCGGACCAGCTAGAAGCTTTACATCGGGAGTAGGATAGAGCCTCAGTTTTAATTCAAATAACCCAATCGAGAAGTTATCTGATTAAAACAGTCATATGTAGATAATCTCTAGGAAAATAAATATTCCTAATAATTCAACAAGTTTACCTTGAATTAATTCAACAGATAAACATACATGAATTATCTGATCTGATAATTCAACAAGTTTATCTTGAATTAATTTTATCACAAAATGAATTCAATTGATAAACAACCATGAATTATCTGATTTTATCAAATTTTAGCCAATTTCATAAATCTAACATCAATCACCAATTATTGGAAAAGCACGCCGTATCGTTATAGGATTTTTGTGAGCTGGTAAAAGGGACCGAATGGACCTATATAGTTCAAGCTTCTGATAATTATGAAATCCCATATCCAAGATATACAATTGATAATTATTAACTCCAATGCTACTCTACTAAAAGCTTAGAGCTGCACTCTTGAGCTATATAGAATTACGAAGCCCATATAGTTAAGTCTCCATGACATATCACAATGTATCGTATCCCCATAGGATTATCCATAATCAGCTTAGGGATAAGTTCTGTCTTACCTTTCCGATTATTTTTATCTTACGTTCCATTATCTCACTATTGAAAAACTTACCATCCAAAGACAGTATACCATTCGATTACACCTATGTATCCAAATGGTTGAGCGCTCTAGTTTTCCAATTATAGGATAACACATATAAGAGGATATCGCTACTCCTAAAGAAGAGCTATGGATTCCATTCTATGAATAACAGGTCTACACTATCAAGAGTCATACCTCCACCGTATCGGCATGCCTACAACTATAAAATGTAGATGTCACCCTTTAGTACATCAAAAAATATAAATCAAGACAACGGGCCCACTATTCATCTCAAGACTAAGATACAATACAATGATTGTCTAAAGTGAATCGATTTGTCGAGACAGAATTATTAATCCAAATCAATTCACTTTATGTCCCGATCCAACACATCGTCGCCTATGACAATGTGTCAATGTTTCTATTCGCAGAGTCTACCTCTGATGGTCAAGACAAACAATCTCCCGTTAGGGATATAGACAACATAACAATCTTTTCATGAATAAAGTGCCCAACTTTATTCTCTCGATTACAGATCTTATGATTTAGACTGTCACCTTAAGAATTGTGTCCTCCGTATAATTTGTCCATCATATATCTAATTCTTAAAGGATTAGACCGACAGTCTCAGACTATTGTTTTCTTAACATACATTTAACAAATATAAACATAAAGAGGACAAGATTTATATAAATAATAAATAAATTCTTTATTGATAAAAATGTCTCTAAAAACATATTATATTGTTACTCCTTAGGGCTTACACTTTTAACATTTTATTTATTATTCCTTCTGGGGATGATGATAAAAATATCTCTAGGATATAAACCCACTATCACTTGACGTGAATTTCGCCAGTCTAAAGACTCATTAGGATCTATTGTTCTTTCAAATGTTCACGTAAGTCATATTACTATCGATCGATGTCACATGCACCTTACGGTTAATTTCATAAGAAGCTATTCCTAAAAATCTCCTTCAAAGGTTTCAATTTAGGTTTTCAAAACAATTCAAATATTTGCCAAATATTCAAATGAACTAAACACAGTGAAATCAACAACAATCATGAATAACAAACTCTTAGAGAAAATAAATTCTTTAAAAGAAAATAAATTGGAATTCAAACATTCTTTGTCATGGCTACACTTGTATAACTGAAAATACAAAGATATCATAAGCATAACAATATTCATATTTAATTATAAGACTAAATTATAGGATTGAGAAAAGAAAAGGAACAGAGAAATCTTGAATGTGGTTGCTCTTGATCCGTCTTCAAACTCCTCTCAAGTGTGCTCTCTAAAAGCTCTATAAAAGTCTATAGAAAAGTCCCTTCAAAAGCCCTAGGAATGCATATTTATAGATTTAGAGGCAAAGAGATTAAAAAAAGGCAAGTTTTGGTGCGTTTTGGGCTTCAAATGCATCACTTTTTGCAAAGTAGCACTGTGGCTCTATGTTAGTAAAATCCGTAGTGCTACAAAGTGCTTCACGGGCGCCGCAACGCCCATTATGGCACCTAGGTGCTTCCTGCTTGCTTTATCAAAGTGTTCCAAAGCTCTTTTTAGTACCTCTAAGCCGCTTCAAACCATCATTAATTGAAATTTAGACTCACTTGCAAACAAAACATAAGGAACACATAAAATTCACAAAAACCCTCGAAAACTAACTAAATATCAAGTTTAAACAGTACCTAATTCATGAGTAAAACTCACTCATCAACAAACTACAAACTATTGTAAGATTCAATCATTAAAAGAAAAGAGATTAATTAACACCAATGACCCTTAAACTTTGGGGTCTTTTTCACTTTGCCCTCTAAACTTTAAAATTATTACCTTACTTTACACTTTTAAAATTACTCATTTTACCTCCTGAACTTTAAAAATCATTACTTTACCCTTAAACTTTCAAAGCTCCTCACTCTGTCCCCTCCTAAACTTTAAAAATCATCACTTTACTATGAACTTTCAAAGCTCCTTACTTTGTCCCCCTAAACCTCTAATTTTTCTCTCAAATAAACAGAATTAAGCCTATATGATTCGTAAATAAGAGTGATAAAATATTATTTTTGCCCTTACAAGTTATCTACATACAAATCACGTAAACTTAATTCTATTTTTTTGAATAAAAAATCCAAGGTTCAAGGGTCAAACTCAGAAACTTTAAAAGTTCAAAGGCAAAATAGTAATTTTTAAAGTTTAAAGACTATTAGAGTTAATAATCTCAAAAAAAAAAAAAAAAAAAAAAAAAACTATTATGTTCAGTGATGAAGAAGAGATACCCCATAGAAATTTCCCACCGTATAATTTGGAAAACTACGTTGTTATTCAAGACTTTCGTCACGTAAATTAACATCGGGACGCTGCCCTTTGATTTATTCATCCTTTATTTTTTTTTCTTTTGCGGAAAAAGATAGGATGCTCTCTCTACACTAGTTTTATTTATATTTTTTTCTGTTTTTCTTTTCCTTCCTTTTTAGGTTTGCTCTTAAATGTTGGGAGGATATTCACGCTCGTTAGCCATCGAACAACAAAGAAGATTAGATTCTTAAATAAGATTACAGAGATGCTGAAGATACTCCAACAAAATCCAACCTGAGTTCTTTTCATTCCCTCGTAAATTCCATCTATTTTACAAAACAGACAAGGATGTCATTCGCATTATTAAAGTTTCATGTACAAAAAACAGGAACATGAACTTGTCAACAGTATAGACTACAAAAACATAATTGGCAGTCTTTCTTTCCGAGAACAATATGTGGTACTTTAACTAGGTCAGCTTTCGCCATAAGGATCCCTTGGAAGCTGATAAGCACTTCACTCTTGGGAAAACAAAACCAGCCTTTGGGGGGTTTTTATCAACAAGAGAATTCTCATATATCTCTTTGCACTCTTGTACAACCTGCACCACAAGAACAACATCATATCAGATTTTCAAAAGATAGAACTCCAAGCCTCTCTCTAAAGCATTACACGGTTTGCACTAAACGCATGGAGACCAGACAAAACCTATTTTATTTACAAACACTCGCAACCAAGTAAATTAAGCACCAAGAACCTTTAGTGGGTTTTCACAACAAAGATGAGAAAATCATTTTCACGGCGATTCAGCTCATGCGGTTTTAGCAATGTGAAGCAAGAACATATATCCGGTAGCTTATGATATCTTCCAAGTTGCTTCTACTATGTTTGCAAAACCAGAGCCCGTAAGAATTACACACATAATATTACTAGGCGGACCTCATGATACTGATCAGCGCTTTTGAGTAAAATCCATATCACCAGAAACTCAGGTTTGCATCTAATTTTTGCCTATACTTCGTAGTTTGTCTTTAACCAAACAATATAGTTGGCATCATACCTCTTTGGCATCTTTTCGTGGTATTCCTTCTCTGAGCCCCACAAGTTTCTCAACAACCTCTGGCTGCAATAGAGGTCACCAGATGGTTAATAACTCGAGCTTAACAGGCTTCAACAAAGAGAATTACATGCGGCAAATTCACAAGAAAAATTACATAATACCGAATCAGAAATTGGCCTTGTGTAATGTGCCTTTTGCAGTTCAAAGCTAAAGTAATAATAAAACATTGCATTTTAAAGCAAAAATACGTTATAAGAATTGTTTCCCTAGTTACCGGGCAGTCGGGTTGATGTTCAAGAATATTTGTGTATACAAGTGTGAAGGTGTCCAAGCTCTCTGCTGAAGCAAGTTCTCTTAAATCACTCAGTATTCTTACTCTGCTTTCAACTTTCTGTACGTGAAGGTTCAAGAAAATCAGGAGTGGATTTAGAAACGTTAGAAGCAATGGACATCATTATTTCCGCACAAAATTACACGTACACAAGCAAGTTAGAAAATTTATGTGAAGTATGAATGCGCTATTTGGCAATATGTCAAAGGCGTTGGCACTTACAGTAACACTTATATATTCCCTGAAAAAGTCCATGAGAACCTCTTCGTCTAATCTCATCCGTTCAATTGTCTCTTCCTTGATGTAGTTCCTCTGAGTCATAAGCGTGCAGACAATTACGTAAAAAGAAACAAACGAGTTGATGAGTGAGTACATACAGAGAGTCTCTCCCAATAAATAAACAAAATTATCTTTTTCTCCTTGATGTAGTTCCTCTATAAGTCATAAGCATAAAGACAATTAAGTAAAAGAAACAAATGAGTTTATGAGTACAGAGCATGGTTTAAAAAGGCGTTCGAGGCATACGCCTCGAGGTGCGCCTTAGTTTGAGGCGCTCTATCAGAGCTTCAAGGCTTAAGCCTTGAATAGCTTGAACGAGGCTTACGCCTTTTTTCATTGAGGCGTGCACCTTAAGGCGTTTTCACCTCAAGGCTTATGAGGCGTGAGCCTCAGATTGAAGGCTATTTTGAGCCAGTTTTCAACCCAATCTTTTTTTCCCTTTTAAAGAAAGTCAACCCAATACCAAAATTGGGTTTTAATCTGATCAAAATATGCAAATAGATTTTCAAACCCTAAGTCTACCATCTTCTTCATCATCTGCCCCCTTCTTCACCTTCAACCCCTACAACTTTCAAGCCCATTGCCCTATGAGCAATGACCAGAGCCACGACCCATCGGCAACAGCCACCTCCAGATTTCGACCTCCTCAGCCCTCACTCCTTAGGTTTTTTTTTTTTTTTTTTTTTTTTCCTCCTCCTTTTATTTTTTACCGTAGGCTGGTTTTTTTTCTTTTTCCCCTATTATAGCTACTATAGTAATGCATATTTTATAGAAGTAGGTGTTATACAAAAGTTATAATGTTATATAAAATGAAAGTTATATAAAGAGAGCAGTATATGATTTTTTATTCATTTAGATCTGTAGTTGTTTCATTTTCTCAAAAAAAAAAAAAAGAAAAGTCATCTTGTGTGCTATAAAAGCCATGTAAGTATAACTATATAAGAAGAGCAGTAGATATATTATATTGTATGTGTTTTATGCACTTTCTTATTGTGTCTTATAGTTTTGTGATGAACTAAGTGTGTGTTTTATGGCATGCTTATGAACTTTATTTAACTTTCTGAATTTTTTATTTTACATTAGAGGCTTACGCCTCAATCCGCCTCAAGGTTTACGCCTCGCCTCAATTAGACAAAACGCCTCGATTCCTGTTTTTGCCTTTTAAAACCTTGGTAGAGAGTCTCTCCCAATAAGAGAAGAAATAAAATTGTCTTGACCTCGCTAAGGTATAAAAAGCACATATTATTCCTTTACTTTTGAAAATCGCAAAAACCTTAGAAGAATGATATGTAAAGACGCTACTATTGCATGTTGTAGTTAAAAAATAAATAAAATAAAAAATAAAAAAAATTGCCACTTTACACTAGGAGACGGGTAATCTTTTATTCACTGAACCAGAATAAAGTTCTACTGTAGTAATTAAAAGAAACATATTTTTTTTAACAAAAAATACCTGCGTTAGAAGATGATCAACATAGACAACCACAGTTTCCTCCAGGCAAGCCTCAACAAATCTTCTAAATGATCTGTCTTCAATGTACCTAACAAAACATTAAACCCCATTAAAGTGGCATTAGTTTCCATGACTATGCATATAAAATAACAAAGCCAAAACCATATCCGAGCATATAAAGATAGTCTTGTTTAATTAGACAATAAATGTTTCGAAGTCATGTGAAACATCAAATCAAATACAAGGTTCAATGCATCCTCATAAAGCATGAAGATTAAAATATTGATTTCGTCAACACTTTTAAAGAAACAGAAGAAATTTTGTTCAAAGTATACATGCGTAGAAAGGCAAGTAGTCCTAAGAGAGACTGATGCAAGGTTAAAGAAGAACAGAAACAAAACACAAAATTTTCACATCCAGCAAGATAAAAATATAAAGGGATTTCCCTAACTCCAACGAAGAGGACAGCCACAAAGACCAATCGCAAAGGAAATCCCCCTTATCTAGCAGCCTTTGAAAATATTTACCTCTCTCCCCAACCAGATCATGCAAAGATGGCCAAAACTGCATACCTTCAAAAAGCCTCGACTCCTACACTTATCATTTCCCCCAACCAATACCCATAGACAAATCTCCGGACATTTTCGGTATCACCCACACCAAGTTAAATTCCTCAAGTAGGTTAAACCACAGTCCTAGGGATGCCTTACAAGGAGAGAATGAACAGTGAAGCCTATTTTAGGCTACTCTTGCATAGTTTGCAACACTTAAGTGAGTACGTATTTTACCATAACCAAGAAACCCAGCGTAAACTAGATCTTCAGTATGGCCATAAATAAATCGATAGATCCCTTTATCACTACACCCTATACTCAGCCGAGCCCCTTGAAGCAATATAACAACGCAACAAAAAATGACTAATAATAATTGTAACAAGTAAATAACCAAATAATAAAAATAAAAACAAAAACAAAAGAAAAAAGTAAGTCCAACTCTGCAGCATTCATATTACAGTGAAAAAGAAAATTCCTAGAACTAGCTGAATCTAACGAGCAGTCAGAAAAAAAATTCCAATCTATAAATAAATATGAAAATTCTTGAAATTTTTTAGGATGCTTTTTGAACAACAATCGCTTTCTGCTTTCAGCATCATCATTTTCACAACAACAGACTTGTTCTACTTTACAATGTGTACAAAATCAAACTTAGAATTCATGGAGAAGCAGTAAATTAGGTTTACCAATTCATGGAGAAACAAAACTTACATCTTCACATCTGTAAAATAATCACCAAAAGTTGCAACTAGATACTCAGTAACCTGCCCCTCGCACCACTCTGGAATATTCATAGGGGAAAAGTACACGAAATAAGGAACTGAAACTTGATGTGTCAAATACAAGTTTACAATGGAAAAATGCTGAGAGACCACAAGATGAATGAAAATGGGATCCACTAGAGTACTATAAAAACTACAAGCATATGTTACCTTTATGGTAAAGTTTAACAAGTAACTCCTGAACTCCTGGATCTTCAAATATAACACTAACAGTTAGGTGCACAGCTTCCTACAATCAATTGAAAATCTAGTGAGTTCTAATCATCCACAAAGTCATATAGCAAAGCAACATGCGTTTCCTAGACCGGACCGCCCTTATACTGGTCAGTGAAGGAAAACGCTTGTAACAATTTAACACAACCAGGTTCAAGTATCAACCCATGTCCTGTTTTATGAGTTGTGAAGGGGAAAAGAATGTTTCTTCGTGTATGTATATCTAAATGCACAAAAAAGTTATAAGTGTGTTTGGGAACTTAATTATGACTTACTAGTTCCAACTGCTTACTAATTCCAACTGCTATAGTGTAAAGCTCTCATATGCTACAATGGAAAGCAAAAACATGCTACAATTTAAAGCTCTCAGATGCTGCAATATTTTGGTTCTACCTTATTAGTTCCAACTACATTCTCATCCACTATACATTGTTCCCAAGAAAGCAAAAATGAACAAAAAGAATACAATTTCCAGTGTGTATTGTTTCCCAACAAAGAACTGGAATGCTGTGTGGTCAAATCACTGGCACATAAACATATATCCAAGATACCAGGATAACCGTTCAGAGGTAATATACACAAAAACCAAGTAAATCATATTGTCCACATCAAAATAAGGAGAGGAAATAACACATACACATAAACATAAATTTCAAGTACAGATAAACTATGCATTAAGCTTAGAATAAAGGGATGCATGTTGATAAACATTGCTCATAGGTATCTGAAGCAGTGCAGGACACGAGACATGTGAATTATTTAAAGATAAACCTTAAATAGGAGTATATAAGTACATCGACTGAAAAAAATTATCAAACCTTTGCAACCTCCAGAAAACCTTTGCAAGTGTCCTCAAAGTTGACCTGTGGAAAGAAGTAAGATAGATTTCAAAACAAAAGAAAATGCCAAGCATACCCAAAGCCCTTCTACAGGACAACCAAAAGGGCCAGTCTGCAGTATTGTTTTGTTGAACTATGATTAAAAAACAGGGTAAGCTGTAAATTTTGTTTTACACGTGAATGCCAAACGCAGAATATAGGTATTTGATAAAAAAATAATTAGACCACAATAGACAAGCTTTATTTTCAATTAATAAAATATTTTACCATTAATATAGTTCCAGTTTTTATTGCTAATACTATGGTCAACAATCAACATTCATAATTTTTTTACACCAAAAATATATAGTTTTATGGGCGTGTTTTAAATGTATTAATAATTGTTGAAATATTTAAGTAATTTTTGTTTCCTTCAAAGATAAATAGAATGGGTTGATTTAAAATTACAGTTCATCATTGAGGATATTTCAGTAAATAAAAACAATAACAGCAGAAGCAACTGGGCAAAACAACCCCTAACCTATTTCTCAAAAAATTTAGAATCTGGTCGGCAAAAATAAGGTTTACCAAACACCTTGACTTGCTGCGGATCTTTAGCAATGACAAATGGGCAGAAAATAATCATCAATTTCCAATTACGAACTCCAATGTCTGAAACAACTAAAATGAATCTAATTAACAGTACAAATATGCTCCACGCTTGTTTACTTCATCAAATGTTAAAAACAATATGAAAAATTACCAGATTTAGTAAAGATTATTGCTTGCAGCAAAGTGTGTGTGAGATCAAGTGTGTTTGTGTGTGAGAGCAAGGAGATGAGTGTAAACTTCCTTATTTTTAGCTTGCATTCCCACTATAAATTCAAGGCATTCGCTCAAGAAATACCAGATTCAACATGCATCACAAATTAATATCGCAAGGTATATACACTAAAAACGCTAAAGACCTTATAAGGGCAAATTTTAAATCCATGAGGCACAGAAGAGACCAGGCAATCAACTGAAAGCTAAAAGGAACAGATTGAACGTTGAGAAGCAACAACAGAATTATGCTAGGCATTGGAGCTGTTACCAAGGGAAAATGAGAAATAAGAATAGAATAAAAAATTCAGACTGCTAGGGTATAACCTGCTCAGCATAGTTCTGTGGAAGAGCTTCTACAATGCTATTACTGAGCTCCATTGCAAGATCATAGCAGCGAAGATTATTGTTAATCTGACAATTAAAGTAAAAATTTTCAAAAAAAAAAAGTAAAATAGACAAGTCTGTATATAAGTACTGCACATGCACCAAAATTATGGTCAAATACTAGTGGGTAAGTAATTACAGACCATAGCACACAGAGGTTCCAAACCAATTTCAGAAGCAGGTTCTTCAAATCTCCGCCTTTCAGCTGCTTGAAAGTCAATCATCACCTGAAGAATTACCTATAAGTTATTACCTGCACTGGATAGTATTTCTATATTCCTAAGATCGAAAGTACATTTCATAATAATCAAAGTTAGTCATCCATTGTAATAATAGTAGCTAAGTACCTGAATTATTGCCAATGAAATTCTATATAGCATGATATCAGTACTATTATCACGGACAATTTGCACTTGCTCTCCAAGAATCCTGAACAAATCAACAGCAGCTGGTGTATAAAGCTTTCCATCTTCATGTTTCTTTGGTGGTTGTATCTTATCAGCGTCTAGGATATTCAAGTACCATTTCTGGAAACAAATCAAGCAATTAATTGTTAGGCAACAAAACTTATCAAATTAAAGCAGAAAACTTATTGATAGTCTTACCCTTGTCGTAGCTTGCATTCTCTCAACATACGAATTCATAAGGGGATCCATTGCACCACTCTCTGAACAAACTTGAGTCAGAGACTCATCAACACCTAGTCCAATAAGATTATCTTGGTATTCCACTACCCAGCCAGTTACCTAGTTTAAGACAACAAGAGATTGCAGCATTAACCAAGAAACAATAATAAATAAAATTAAACGACTAAAATACTAACATCTACTTTGTACGTTAAAATTTCAAGTACAACTCTATTTTTGTTGGTATAAATGTCCTTCAACAGTGGCATACATTCAGAAGAAAGGCAAAATAGAATTTGAGTCTGAAATGGGTTTAGCCAAAATCGTAAATACAAAACAATGTTATACATTTGGTTGAAATAAATAACCAGAGCATGATCAATCATTATTATTTCATTTAGCAAGCCAGGCTAGATTTCTCTGACAAGGGACAATAAAATCTTTAACTATGAGAATAACATATTCTAGAAGCACAAATAATAGGGAAAATACCTTCAATATCTCTATGTTATTCAACTCATTTGCCCTGTCACTGAGTAATCTAAGCATTTGAATAAACCTTTCCGTATATAGATTCACCATAAGTTGGAATATCTCATATCTGCAGCAGTAGAAAAAGTAGGAGAAGATAAATCTTACAGAAAACTTAAATAAAAGAGCCATCAAAAGAATAAACTTAAGCGTGAAGAAAACAATAAAGGATGTAGAAAGTGTCAAGAAAAATCTAATAAATTACATTAGTTCTCTTTACTAGGGGGAACAAAAATGGAAAAGAATACAATTTTACTAAACAAAAGTCAATACAATGCCACGCTAGATCTCACAAGAAAGAGAGAAGTCACCACTCGTCATTTAACCTCCAAAACCAGTACGTTGAGATGATCCAGAATTTAGTCTCAACTAACCAAAGAGAAATAGAGATTAAAAAAATATATATATTGCAAAAAGAAAGGGTCAAAATAAAAGAAATTTAGATTCACAAAATTCAAAAGAGTCTCAAAGCAGCTGCAGCCTGTAACAAGCTGAATTGCCACAACCACGACACCTGACAAAGCACTAGCAGTCTATTACAGGTTCTGGCTAGCACATTATAGCAAAAGGCGGCTGCAACAAGTCTTTCATGAATGAACCACGATTTAGGATCTGAAATTTAGGAAGACAGTGGGAAATAACTTGATTGGGATGCATGTTGTACATTTTGCTTTCTCAACTGTAGCACAAACATTCACGTTGGATCACTGCTTTTTAAATCACAGAATAGCCAATGCCAAGCCCACGTTTTGCAGTGCATATATGCACTAGTATATGAAATCATGCAAATGGCATGGCAGCTTGACATTCAAAGCAAGAAAAACAAGAAATGCATTGGCTCAAAGTTAGCAACAAAAAAATAACGTGCAAACCTTGGGGGGAAACAAGGAGCCACATAGTCATAAATATCTCCAAGCTCTTCTCCAATCTAAAACATCAAAAAGAGAAAATGATTAAAGAAACTATATTTATAAGCTTTTAAATACGGAAGAAGTAATTCAACTACTGATATAAGTATAGAATGAACTAAATCAATACTAAAGAAGAGGACACGTTTCCTTTCAGAAATATGTGACTTTGGAAAGAAAAAACATCTCATTGATAATTTAATCAATTACAGGGAAGGAGGACGAGAGATCCTCTCAGACTGAGAAAAATAAATAAATAAATAAACACAAGACTCAAACTACCAAAGTAGGTTCAAGCAAAACAAATTAGACTTAACAACTATATCAGAATTTTGCAGTGCATCTTATAGGGAAAAATGCACTATGACACATTAATGAAAGAAGCCAAGATCCACAAACAATCTTAAAGCATTTATATTCGATATCCACATGGTAATCCGTGTTTCACATCTTTTTATTGGATAAGAAACAGAATGATATCGAGAAAAACAAGATGCAAGGAATTGAGTATAAGCTTGTGTTATTTGGAATGCCTTCAACATTGCTACTTTGTGGGTTCTTTGGCTAGAAAGAAATTAAAGAATCTTTGAGGAAACGGAATTGAATAAAGAAGATCTCTTCGAGAGAGCTAAATTCGTGGCTTCTTCATGGGCATCAACAGATTCGTCTATCAAGGATTTTCCACTTTCATTGATATTGTTTAGGTATAAAGATTTAGTTTTTGGCGTTCTGTTGACTGTTATTTCCTCTGGTTGTATTGTTATGTTCTGGTTCCTTTTGTTTTTGTTCTCAGATGGATTTCTCATCCATCTTTTTTGTAACTTTTCCTCTCTTTTAATAAAATTTTCTGCTCTCTATCCAAAAAAAAAAAAAGGTGCAAGAAAGTCCTCCAGTTTGAATCTGAAAGCCATGATTTAAACTTGGATTCAGAAATGAATGATATTACAAAGATGATGAGCATCCACCATCTAAAGCGCGTGAATGCAAACATTTTGTACCTTTTTAAACCATGTAGCAACCACAACTACTGAAATAAAGAACCATATACAAGAATTGGATTTCTCTCGTCACAAGGTGCCATCTGTCTACTTTTGTGTTTAGTTTGCAGACAAAATAACCACCTTCCCCTTTTTTCTTCCCCTTTTTCAAGTTAAGTATATCATCATACCTTTTACTCATAAATATGGCCTTTGACATTTCTTTTATTCTTTATTCTAGGAACGGCAAGTTATTTTTGATTTGTGGGCTTGTGTACGATAACATTATTGGAAAAACTATGAGGGGATATTGATGGTCTTATGCTGTTTTTTATTTAAAAATTAATAAATATCAGAAAAGTGTTTATGCTGTAAACTAATTTTAATTACTGGATCTGACAACGAGATGTTAATTTTCAGCAATTAACAAAGATATAAAAAGACAAATTTAGAAGTACAGGGATCAGTTGTAAATACCATTCGAGCTTCCTCTAATGCTGCTTTAAGGTCTTCAAAAACCAGCTGATCCATGTATCAAAGATGAAACAACATATATTATTTCTTTTTGAAACAGACAACAAATATTATTTCAGAGGTTAAAATATACGTATGTCATCTCTATAAGGACCACTAAATAACAAAATACCTCTGTAAGAAGCTTGTTAAATCGGCCTTCAACTGTCTTTCTAATTTGTTCGTAGCATTTGTCTTTGTAGCCTTTGCCCTGAACTTTTAGCTTCTGCTGGGTTAGATTTCTTGAAGAAGCAACCACATTGGTAGACTTTCTATGGGATGGAAAACAGGATGGGGAGAAAAAAATCAATTAACATAAACGTTAAGGAGATATCTACGACAAAATTTGTTAAACCACATCAGAATAGGTACTTGGCAGTTCTACGAGGATTTGCAAGTGCTGCCATAGCACCACCTCCCTCAGCCTCAGCTGCTTCCTCCGCAAGTCGTTGATCAAGAATTTCTTGCATTTCAACAACCCTAGAAGAGAAATGCAAAGAAACAACGTACGCAAACAATCACATTCACACCAGGGCAAGAGTAGATTGAAGCAATAACTAATGAAAAGGGGAATATTAATTTTGTCGCATCATTGATCAACTTTAAAGAAGTGACACATGAAATTTATTTTATGCAAACAACATAAGGTTTGGTCCAAACCATAAACATCCAGATTACAAATGACATTGCTACTAATAAAAAATTGCATAAAAATGAAAGGTACCCAAGGTCAGTGTAGTTTCTCGACTAACTGTACTTGTAACATATTCTCTACGTATCTATGATTAAACTAGCAAATATATTTGAAAAAGTTTTACACAGGGTAAAACACGTTTTCCCCAGGGTAAAACATGTTTTCCTCAACTAAGAAAAGGGACAAGCTACGATCAAACAATGAGGAAAGGACAACAACAGCTTACAGGACATGAATTTAAAAGCAAGAGAAGTTTTTCAGCACTTACCTCAAAGCACGAACCAGAGTTTGTGGGCTGCAAAGCAAAATAGAGACAAACATTATATAACACAAGATCAGCACCAAAATGCTAGAAACCAATACAGGCCATCTTAGACATTAATTTTTCATTTTTTAGTAAGAAAAAAAAAAAATTCATTAACAGAGAGAAAGAGTAACAAAAAAAAAAAAGAAGAAGAAGAGAAATGCAAGTCCTCGACCAAGAAAGAGAGAAACAACCAATAAGCTCAACATAAAGATTCATAATCTAAAAAATAAAACATCCTTAAAGCACATCCTATAAAATTGGAACGATAAAGAGAAGATTAGTGCGGCCAATGTGCAAGGAATGACAAGCACAAATCAAGAATCATTTTCTTGAAGCGGTTATACATGACAATAGAAGGTAGGTAAGAGCATCAAAAACAAAAGGCAAAAGTAAAAGTTAAAAACCAAAAAAAAAAAAAAAAGAAGCCCACTACGTTCACACAAAATCATGACAACAGGTCAAACAAAAGAAAGACAACTTAGAGAAAGAGAGAGAGAGTACAAGTAGCGCCTTCATGCATTAGTGTTCAAAAGATACAACTATTTAATGGTTTCTAAGCTCATTTAAGATTTTACCTTTCTTTAGAAAGTTTATAGAAGTTGGAAATATGGCCCCACAATGTCTTCTCAAAAGTTTCCCATGTCTGGTCAACGTCTTCAAAATATTCTCTGAGAAATATTTCAGATTAGAAGACAAGCTGGAACGAGTGGTCAACCGTCAAACTACGACAACTCTTCCCGAAAAGAATCAAATTAGATTCAATAATAAAGCTTGAATTTAATCATTACTAGTGGAAACCGCGTGCTTTGGATGTGGGAACTCTATGTGAGTATTATACATATAAATATATTATTATAAGGTATTAAGGTTTAGTTTGTTCTTATAAGATTTTATTTTATTTTTTTTACTTTCATTGAAAGAGGAATTGAAATTTTGTAGTTTGAAGAACACCTAGATTTTTTTTAAAATAAAAGTAACAAATACTACATTACAATTAACAAATAATGATTAAGAGTTCACGAAAATAGAAATAAAATAACTTGACAGGAGGATACCTTTTATATTTCCATAATAGAAGGAGACAACATGAAATGTAGAGTATTTTTTTAAGTACTACACATTTTTGAAAAAATAAAAAATAGAAGGTTTTAGTAGAGGCAAAATAAAGAGAAAATATTTATGAGTACTCATGACAAAATCATATTTGAGAGGGGTGGCTAATAATATTTAAGTTAAGACAAGTAAATAAAAAAAGGTGTATAAAGGATAAAAAAATAATCAGAAAGGCTTCAACCAAAAAAAAACACAAACAAACAAACACACACACACCCAAAAAAAAACAAAAAACAAAATAAATAAAGAAAAGGAGCGAATAATAAAAAAATGCAACTCTCTTTTATATTACTCGGTAAAAAATTAATGGAGGCAGATTAAAGAAAAAAATACTTTGAAGTATATACAAAAAAAAAAAAAAAAAAGTACATGAGAGTGTTGTAAGAAACAAATGTTTATGTAAGATAATTACATTTACGTGATCCATTGAAAAAAAAAAATTGGACTAAAAGAAAAAAAAATTAAGCAGAGGTAATTTAAAAAAAAACATTTTTAATAAAGCATATTAGTGAAAAACTTATTTTGATGAGACATATTTAGAAATATATTATAAAAATACATATAACAAAATGTACATTTAATCAATACAAATGTTTCGGTCAAATATTATCCACAGACATAAATTAATATAACATATTTGAGAAAAACAAGTTTTGATAAAGGCAAATGAATAATTCTAATTAAGACATACATAAGAAAATTTAAATAAAGAAGGCACATTTGAAAAATAAAATTTCTTCAGTGTAACAATTAAAAAGATATTTACAAAGTTCACATTTGACAAAATTTTGTTTTAGAGAATTATCAGAAAAAATATGAAATTTAAGGACTAAATTTTAAAAAATAAAAATAAAATAAAATAAAGAACGTTAGCAAAATCTAAGAAAAAGAGTACATAAATTTTGAAGTAAATTCATGAAAATAGTATTTAAATATAAAATTTAGAACGTAGATCTACCCAAATACATGTTCTGGTCAAGGTGTGTGTTTTCGTCTAATGTTACATATCAAATATAAAACTACTTAGGGTGTAGATATGAAAAGGAGAATGACATCAAAACTAGGACACATTCAAAAAACAAAATGGTAGTAGAGAAGTCACGAAAATAAAAAAAAATATTTATCAAGGTTACGGATGAAAGAATAATATCCTAGAATGTCTTTAGTAAAAAATAAATAAAATTTTAGGGGTAAGGGAAGCAAAAAAGAAAAAAGAAAAAAGAAAAAAACCACAAAATGACAAAATAACTTGACCATCTTTTTAATAGTGCCACAAGGGAACTCCCACATCTTCTATAATTATTATAGATAGAAAGATAGATAGATTATAGATTATAGATATAGATTAATCTCAAACTATCATCCAGAAAGAAAAATTAGCTGCCATCTTTAAACTGCATTTTGAGATTACATACAAATATAGTACTTGTACATGTATTGATCATTCCATTTTTTTTCTTGTTCTAGTTTACTCTTCTAGCAATGGGGAAGAAATCTTATAATCCTTTTTATATTTTAATAAACCACTTTTTGAGAAAATTTGAACAAAAATCTCGCGTCTCTTATTATAGTTTTCGTTTCCCTGTTTTACAGAGTTGAATTGTAATAGAATGCCACCAGAAAAATAGAGTAAAGAATACCTTAGTCTGCCAACTTCTTCTTTGTGTGATGCTGCAGCTGCTAATGCAAATCTCCGCTTTCCATCAAGAGCCGTTAACCTCTATGACCAATCAATGATAGTAAGAAAGACCAGACTCTATATAGCCAATGTGATGGACATAATTTATCAACTTAATTATCGATCAGTAAGGAAATTTAGATGACAACCAACGTGCACCCAAAAAAAAAAAAAAAACACACACACACACAGAGAAAGAGAGAATGAGATTTTATGGCCAAAAGAAAATAAGCATATATGCAAAATAGTTGTAAGTAAAACTAGTTTACCTCATAAGTGTTAACAAGTTCTTTGTCATCAGTCAGCGAGTCTCGTGCCTCAGCTGCTTCAACAGAAATGGACATCATACCTTCGACATCCTGTATGGGTCAAGAAACTAGTTGGTGAACAGAGCAACCATAGAGACAAGAAGTTGATAGAAAGAACTAATAGCCCATTATCCTTCATATATCCAGATTATACCTCACACTAGCATATTATAACAAGTTACAAAATATTTACATATTGACCAGTAAGTTTCTGGTCCAACAGTATCATGTTCCTAACATGTAACCGATAAGCCAAAAATTTTCCAACTGAACTGATGATAAAACCAGGCTTCATTACATCACATCGTGGTCACTATAGCAGAATTTTAAAAATACACTGAAGAAAGAAAATGAGCATGAAACAGGAAGCATCACCCAATCTAGAATACATACAAATGCAGATGCAACTAAGAACACATGCTCGCGGGAACATGGCCACCAACTCACATACAAACTATACAAGTTAGAGCAAACCACCTTTAGTGTGGTATTTAAATTGTTCCTTGCATTGCTAAGCAGCTTTATCTGATCGTGGTTATCAATTAAATTTTGGCATTCTTGACATAACCTGATACATGTAAAAATTAAGTTAAACAAAAGGGCTATGCACGTAATGTTGTATGAAAGCATTGCTTATGACATTGAACAATGATATCCTCGTAAAACATAATATGTTAGCCAACACAAACAAACTATCTCCTAAAATTGTACGTTTCATTAAAACATACTTTTCAATGGAAAGAAAGTTATCACGAAGATGGTTTATTGTCTTCTCAGATAAGGATAATGACTCAAGCCCAGCTTCCACCTGTTCAACCTGTGGTAAAAATGGATTGTATACTTATTAAACAACTAAAAATGTGAAATAATAATATTTTTTTTTGGCTAAAGCAGACAAGAATTCTTATGAACTTAACCATAAAAAAGACCTAAAAAAAGTAGAAAACAATCAAATTAAGAAAAAAAAAAGTTGCAAAGGAGCATCCTTTTGCCCAAAAAAAAATTATTATTACTTTCTCAAAGGACTTCACAAAGACCTACACTCTAACATGCAGAATAATATATACATAAATACATAATATATGTATATTTAGTTCCGTCGCAAACAGCTACATATTTAGTACAAGTATGATCTTCCGATGGATAAATTCTTTGTTGTTAATGTTACAAAGTCATTGTTACACAAAATAACACTCTTATTTCTTTCATGTAAGACCGGTTTTTACTTTAGCCTTCGTCTATCAATATTCAAAAAAAGCTAAGCATTTACGTTAAATCTGCACCTGCTCTGCTACCATTGTGCTCAATTGTGCATCATTTGCCTGAGAAAAAGAACAGTGACAACATTCAAAAGGCAACTCAAATAAGAACCAAATTATCTTTCACATCGGGGATTACGAGCACGAAAGAACTGAAATTGAGCTCGGAAAACTCGAAAATTGAAAGAAAAGAAGCTAAAAGAAACAAAATGAGATTAGAAAGGATTGAATTTTCGCAAAGGCAAAAACCCTGCCTGCTGGCGAGTGATGTAATCGGCCTTGATGGAGGCGATGGATTGCAGAAGCTCCGGCAACGGCAAGAGCTTGGCGACCTCTCGGACCGCCGCTTCCTTGGCTTCCACGCCGAGATCCTCCACCATCATTTTGTACAGAAATCACGGTCACCAACTTAAAAAACTTGCTTTGCGGATAGAACCTGTAGAGTTATGAGAGAAATTTCAGACAAAATTTAGCGAGAAAATTCGTGATGTGGAGGCTTTGTGTGAATAATTCAACAAGATATTTAGGTTTAAATCAATCACAAGAAAAGACTTCATACGTTGTCAAATGAAAGAAGGAAATGCAAAACCTGATCTAACTCGTAGCAGAGATTTTTCAGGCGACGAGTGCAGAACGGATTCGACACGATGGGATAGCGCCGGCGTCGCAGCAAGGTGGGCGTCGCAGCGGTGGTGTTGATGTCGGCACGGTGGTAGGCCGGCAGCGTGATGCGCGTGTTGAAGGTTGACGGGAAGGAAAAAGCCTTGATTTGGTCTCTGCGTTGATCCCTCGAATTTGCTCTCTTATGTGTACACGACAAATTAGCTTCGGTCAGGTGGACGAGTTTGCGTCCGTGGAGATTTTTGTAAATTACAGCCAATCAAATTGCTCTCATTTACTACTTATACTTATTTATAACATAAATAAACATAAAAGATAAATAATAATATGGTATATAAATACAGCATAAATCAATATAATTTTTAAAAACATAATATAGCATGTAATTTTCTCTTCCACTAACTATGAGAGAAGCCCAAGTCTATTGAAACTTGCAACCAAGCCCCATGACCCACCGCATAAAGTGGCCTAGTTGCTTCTTCTTCTTTTTTGGATTGAGGGAACCTAGTTGAATGGTTTTAAAACGAGAAATTTATTAAAAAAAACAAACCTCTCGTGAGTACTCTTTATCAATATTTTCCTTTTTTTGACTTTTTAAAACTAACCCTTTAATAGTTTTTTTTAATTATTTATTAATTGATTTTTTTGTCTTAATCCAAATAAAAATTATTCCTCATCAGAAACAAAGTGTAAGACAATTTTACATCCTCTCTTTCCTCTCTCTCCCCCAATTTGTCCAGTTCCTCTCTCTATCAGATCTCTCTCCTCTCTTCTCTCTATGCTCTCTCCCTTTTCGCCCTCCTTCTCTCCTTTCTTTCTCTTCACTTCTCTCGCCTCTCAACTCGCCCCCTCCCTCTCTCTACAATTTCATCCGCCTATGACTACTCTTTTCTTTCTCCCATAGATTGTGCCTTAGATCAAAGCTTTTCATCGTTGTGAGATTAAGTGTGTAAATTACTCTCAATTATCATGAGATTGCACTGCTTAGTATTGATTTTGGTTGTTGCATGCCCTCGGATCGAAGCTTCCATCTACTCCATATTAATCTTCATCTACCGCTCAATTCTCTAAGTTTTGGCAACTTTGTCACTCTTCTGCGATGCAAAACCACCAGATCTTGCCATCTTTGGTGCAAAATCACGCGTGGATCTGGTCAATATCTCGTTTGTCTTTGGATCCAAATAAGGGAATTTCACTTGTCATGAAAATGTTTGTGTTTGGCTTGAAGGATATATTCTTAGCTTTTTTATGTTCATGTTTGCGTTTTTTTATATGTAAATCATTACATTTTAGCAAAAACTAACATTATGATGTAAATTGTTCAAGAAGATGTTTGGCCAAGCACTTGGTACGTTTGGTCATTGATGATGCCCAAGCTATAAGAGCACTACTAGAAGTTGTCACTTACGCAACGCTAATTAGACAATAGTTTCACAGAAAACCGTCGTCATAAATCTCGTAGCATTTATTAACATTAGATGTCGTTCAAAAACTATCGCCCACTACCTCACTTTAGATGATGGTTTTTAATATGCTTCAACCATCACGACCTTTCAAAATCAAAACCTAATCTCTCTCAGTGCCTCTTTCTCATCGATTCCAATATGCCTCTCTTGTAGCGCCGCCGTCATCCTCCCTCTCTCTCCCTTTCTTCAAGTGCTGCTGTAGTCGTCCCTCTATCTCTCTCGTCGTCCTCTGCTTCAAGTGCCAAGTCTTTTATAACCGCAACAACCTCAAGTGACAGGACCCATATAGTTGCCCAATTCTTGGCCAAGCTCACTGCATCTTTGGCAACAACGAATCTCTTTAGTTTCTGCTTAAAGGTCAGTTTCTCATGTTCTTGATTCTCCCTTTTGCAGATATTTACTACATTCTCATTTTAAGAATTTCAATAATATATATTTATATGTATGTATGTATATATGTATGTATTTTGAAACCAAACAAACAAAACAATGGCATCTCTGCTCTTAAAGGAGGTTTTACTCTACATTTTCCCTAACTCAAAATCAAAACCTTTGGTTTTCTCAGAAACCAAACAACATCGGTTCTTCTCCCAAGGAAAGTAGTTAACTTGTGATGCAATAAGAGTGTAGTGTGTGTATATATATATGTATACAAGATTGTAATTTATATTCTTGTAATTGAAAGATGCAATTTTTATGAATTTGTTTTGATTTTTGGAATAACGTTGACTTGGATTATGTGTGGAAATAATTTAACATTATTAGTTTTAATCAGTGTGTTAGTCTTAGTTTTAATAATATTAGTTTTTACATATTACTTGAAGTTTCATATGTTATTTTTAGTGTTATTATCTTTTACTTTTATATATATATGTTGGTGATAACTCTATGAAAATAGAGTTATTCATGTCCTATAATACATATATTTTTGCTATGTTCTTGATATTTTTATTTAATCTGGTTCATTTTTATATACTTTACTTTTTTATTTCATTTTTGTTAATTTTATTTAATTTGTTTTTTATTTTAATTGAATTATTATTATTATTATTATTATTATTATTATTATTGTTGTTGTTGTTGTTGTTATTCTTCTTCTTCTTCTTCTTCTTCTTCTTCTTCTTCCTCCATTTATTTATTTTACCTCATTTGTGTATGTTGAATAGGTAATAAGGGCTAAAATGACAATTTGGAGCAAATGGAGGTCCAAAAAGATAATGAAAATTTAAATCAATACACGCCCATAATGAATCCCAATTGCGAAAAATTGAAAATCGCTAAACTCGTTCTCCTAGCCATTAGATTGCTTTCATCAGCTCACTAGCAAGCGAGTAGCATGCACCTCCCTATAGAAGCGAGTGAACAGCATGAACATGGGCCCTAATTACTTGGGCACTCCCTAGCGTGCAAGTTCTAGTGCTGCGTAGTTTGTGGAAGCTCCCGTTTGCTTGTCCCTTGCCCAGCCACATCCAGCCATGTGTCCGCACAATCCCTTGCCTAGCCACATCCAGCCATGTGTCCGCACAATCCCACTTAGCCCAGCTTTACGAATGCAGTCCCACCACATGGCAAAAACGCATCAGAGCCCTAATTTGGGTTGCTCCTTTGTTGGTTGGGGTGTAGAATATGTGCCCAAAGCTACCAATATAATGGCTTAGGGTCCGTTTGGTAAATGAATTCGAATTAGTGATTTGATTTGAGTTAGTATGATTTGAATTAAATTTGAGTTAGTGACTTAAATTGTTATCTGAATTAACATTTGAATGTGCATTTAAGTTTTAATATGAGTATGGAATAAAATTGAAATTTGTGTTTAGAGAGATAGTAAAAATAAGTTTTGATTTACTAACAAATCTAATAAAATCTTAATGTTAATGATCCTAAAAAATATGCAATATGGATAATTTATTCCTCTCTTCACTAGGAACACAATGAAAAAAGAATCATCTTAATTGGATATTAAATGAAGAATTTATGATTTTTTTTTTCTCAAATATAGGAGAGAGAATTTTTAGTTTTTACTATAGCAGAGATATCTGACTATCAAAAGTTTAGAAGGGATGAGAATTCTAAAATCTTATATTATTGATACTCAAAAGATTTGAATTTTGGGGAAAACAAATACGTATTGAAAGGATTCTTAATACACAAATCCAAATTTGAGTCCATTGAGTCCAAATAATACACAAAACAAACGGGCTCTTAGTATTTTAGAGTTCTAGGATCAACAAAAAAAAAAAGGCTACTTTGCAGCCAGAAAGCCAAAAAAGTGAGGAGAGAAAAAAAAAAGAAATAAATAAATTCATAGTTTAGTTTATTTTTAGTTTTAGGATTAATTTTAGTTTGAGATTTAGATTTTATTTTTATTTTGAAGACACCATTTAAGGCATTTTAGTGCTACAAAAAGGGGAAGAAGAAGAGTGGAGAAGAAAAAGCAACTTGGGCTTTTATTGAGTTCTTTCCTATTTTTTATTTTTCTTATCTTTGTATATTCTAAACATGCTTGAATATTGGTGTTGTTTATTTTTACTTTTATTTCTATTTTTATTTTTATTTTTATTTATAGCTTGATTGTTGGTGTTCTAGGGATTTCAATTTAGCTTATTCATGTCTCTTTGATTTTCCATTTACTAAAATTAATTGTGATTGTCTAATTTATGTTGAATAATTATTCCATGTGATGTTAATGCTTCTAGTTGATTGATTACCAAGTAGTTGAATAGGAAACCATGAATTGCTACCGAAAGGGGGGATTTACGAGCTAGGCCAATCATAGAGCAACATAGTCGTAGCGAGATAGGAATATACCTACTATAATTATATAGCCATTAACGAAATCTAGGAACCTAATGAATTCTAATTAATTAATAAACATAGGAATATAGTTTACTAGTTAACATAGGATATTTTCAATTGACTTCCGAGAAGGGTTTTTGGAGAGTTTAGGAGGTTTTGGCTATTATTTATCTAGACAATACAATTAAGGCGACTAATAGATGCTTAGTGATATGTTTAGGCGAAATTCGAATCCTTAGAGCGTTTTATTTCATTGTATTTTACTTTATTAGTTTCATTTAGTTTATTTAAATTTTTTTAATTTAGTTTTAGTTTTTATTCTTATTTTTAATCAATTATTCAAATAATCATAGATCTAATCTAACTTTAGTAATTATTGTAAATTAAACATAGTCTCTATGGGAACGATATCCGTGTTCTTGGTACACTTTATTACTTGCATGATTTCATGCACTTGCAGATCCAACCGAACAAGTTTTGGCACCGTTGTCAGGGATTTTTTTGTTTAGTTTTGTTAATATCGATACCAAATTAGCTGCAGGATTAATTTTATTTTTATTTTTAGTTCTCTTTTGCTTTTAATTTTGTGTTAGTTGTTTATTTTTGTTAAGGCACTTTAAGTTGTTTGATCAACAACTGCTCTTTAATTTTGTTCAACAAGATTTGGAATCTTTATATAGTGCTTGGTGGAGATACAAGGATTTGCTTTTTAGGTTTCCTAATCATGGTTTCTCCAAGGAATGGCAACTTCAAAACTGTCTTAATGGCTTACGTGCTGCAACAAGTTATTGGGTTGAAAGTGGAGATGGTGCCACCACTTTTATCAATAATCCAATGACGAAGCCTATTCGATGTTGGAAGACAGGGCAAAGTATGACTATTGGCATTTGAATTGTTTGGAGAACAATTCAAATTTTGTGGAGCCATGGTGTGACACTCAAACTCAAAAAAGGAGCCAACCATAGAAGAGTTTCTTGCTTAAGTTTTGAGTGGATGACAATTTGCTAAAGGCATCATTTGAAAACTTGCAAAATACGGTGGCAATATGCAAAACTTTGAAGAAGTGAAAGCATCTATTCCTTACATGGGTGTTTCAAGTGTCAACATGAAAATTTGCCACTTTGAAGAGCCAACACAAAGATAGGAACAAATGGAGAGGCTTGAAGGAAATGATCAAATGGTAAGATGTACGGTTGGGTTTGATGAAGATTATGATTTGACATATTCAAATAACTAAGGTTGTAAAAGTGAATTAAATTGTGAAGATGAGGCACAAGAGTCATTGGCGGATGAAGAATTTCAAGAAACCATTGTTTTGAGCTCATCAATGGTCTTATCATTTATACCACTAAGTGATCCTTTTGGCCATTATCACCATTATCACCATACTATCCACTTTATAAGCTAGAGCCAAGATTGAAATTCTCCTATCAAGCCCACCATTTGAAGCTAAATCTTGTTAGAGCGATGTACCAAATGTTTCCAAATCATGCCAAGCTTGAGGGCAATTGCAACCAAGACTCATATGTAGTGTTATATGACATCTACTATGGGCAAAAGCCGCTCTTTGAGGAGCACTTCTCCAAAAGTCAAGTCGATGAGTTTAAATCAAGCGCTTCTTAGGAGGCAACTCAAGTTTTCTAAAACTTTTTCTTTGTTTAGTTAAGTATTAATAAATTTCTAAATTTTAGAAATCTTTTACTTTCATTTTCTATTTTCTTTTGTAGGCACAAGTGGTGGAGCCAAAAATAGAGTTGGAGCTACAAGAGGCGCTTATGAACTTAAAGGATATAAAGCCATGCTAAGCACTAAAGAGTATCCATGAGGGAAGTTTTCTTTAAACTTTCCTTTTTTTTTTCGTGCTTCTTACACATTAAGGATTTTGTGCATATTGAGTTTGGGGGAAGATTAAAATTTTGTTTAATTGTTTTCTTTTGCTTTTTGAACAACTTTTAAAAATTTAAAAAGTTTTGAATAATTAGAGAATTTCTGTGCTTTCTTTGGTGATTCTCCTGGATTAATTATGGGAATTATGATTAGATATTGTGCATTGCTTATGGAGAAGAGTGAATATTGTCTAGTTTTGTGCTTAGTGCTTGAGTTTGTTTCATTCCGATTGTGGTTGTTTCATTTTAAGTACCATGCCTTGATCTTTGAGTTGTGTGTATTTTTGGAGAATGTTTGTAATTATGTGATTTTCAATGAACTCCTAAGTTCTAGAATTTGTTTGATTTCTCTTGAGGCGAAATCCTAGATCTCACCTCATAAAGGAAATCACTTAGGCCATTTTTGGACTGTTTAAGTAGGCCATTTTTGGACCGTTTGAGTCTTTTCTTGCCAATCTAGACATATTCTTGGCCCTAGTATATCGCTTTCAGCCTTAATATATCCTTTCTTTGTTAGCTACATTTTTAGCCTAGCCACTAAATAATTTCCATCCTTTATCCTAGTCTAAGCATATTGATCTTTTTAGAAATTATTTTAGAGCTACTTTAAGTTATAGGAGGAAGGGTGGAGTTTGAAAAGTGTTCTTTTTGTGTTATGTCTTTATGTTTTTATAAAAACAAAAAAAAAAAGGTGCTACACCCTTGTTTTATAAAAAGAAAGAAAGAAACATGTTTGGGGGTGTAGTAGTAAAAATAAGTTAAAAATTAAAAATTAAAAAAAAAAAGAAACAACAACAAAAACAAAACAAAAAAGCAAAAAATGAAAAAAAAAAAGGAGAAAGAATAAAGTGGATGACAAAAGAGAGTTCAACTTAAGCTTTGAAGTGTTACTTGGAAGTGCAAAATTGAGCTCTACAAGGGTCGTAGACTGATTAATATGCTTAGAGTGTTTTCGGCCATAAATTCTCCCTCATCCTACTTTACCTAAGCCTTACATTACAAGCTAATGAAGTCCTAAGATCCTTAGTGTGGTGTTGGTTTACCTTAGTTGAGAGAGACATGAAAAGCAAACCTATGGGACTTGTTTGCGTTTTTGAGTTTGTTGCTAATTTCACATTTGCATAAACCTATCATATTGTATACAACAAAAAGTGAAAAGACCACACACACTTGAAAAATCCAATTAGTATAGCACACACTCTAGAATTAATTACAATGCCTAGGCAATGTTTGAATTTTTCTCTCAGTTATGCTCTATAGTCAACCTTTGAGGAAATTGTTGGAGATTACCAATTTAGCACAATATTGTTTCCAATTTATTTTTCTTTAATTTTTAGTTTAGTTTTTTTTTTCCTGTTCTTCTTTTGTTCTCTTTTGCTTGAGGATAAGCAAAATATTAAATTTGGGGGTGTAATAACTTTATAAAAATAGAGCTATTTATGTCCTTTAATGCCCATATTTTTGTTATGTTCTTGATATTTTTATTAATTTTATTTATTTTTATATATTGTCCTTTTTATTTCATTTTTGTTCAATTTTATTTAATTTGTTTTATTTTATTTTAATTGAATTATTATTATTGTTCCTCCATTTATTTATTTTACCTCATTTGTGCATGTTGAATAGGTGACAAGAACTAACATTACAATCTGGAACAAATTAGGGTCCAAAAATATAATAAAAATTTAAATCAATACACACCCATAATGAATCCCAATTGTGAGAAATTGAAAATCGCTAATTCATTCTCCTAGCCGTCAGATTGCTTTCATCAGACACCAACGAGCGAGTGGTGTGCACTCCATACATAAGTGAGTGAACAGTAGGAAAATGGGCCCCAGCTACTCAGGCACTCCCCAGCATGCAAATTCCAATGCTAGGTAGTTCGTGGAAGCTCCTCTGGGCTCGTCCCTTGCCTAGCCATATCTAGCCATGTGTCCACATAATCCCACTTAGCCCAGCTCCACGAATGAAGTCCCATCACGTGGCAACAATGAGTTAGAGTCCTAATTTAGGTTGCTCCTTTGTTGGTTGGCATGTAGAATATGTGCCCAAAGCTGCCTACATAAAGGCTTAGTATTTTAGAGACCTGGGATTGGCCAAAAAAATGACTGCTTTGTAGTTAAGGAGCCAAAGAAAATGAAGAGAAAAAAAAAACTAAATAAGTTCATAGTTTAGTTTATTTTTAGTTTTAGGATTTATTTTAGTTTGAGATTTAGATTTTATTTTTAATTTGAAGACACCATTTAAGGCATTTTGGAGCTATAAAAAGAGGAAGAAGAAGAATGGAGAAGAAGAAGCAACTTGGGGCTTTGTTGATTTCTTTTTCATTTTTTATTTTTCTTATTTTTGTATATTCTAAAAATGCTTGGATATTGGTATTGTTTATTTTCACCTTTACTTTTATTTTTATTTTTGTTTATAGTTTTGTTGTTGTTTTAGGATTTTAATTTAGCTTATTCATGTATCTTTGATTTTTCATTTACTAAAATTAATTGCGATTGTCTAATTTATGTTGAATAATTATTCTATGTGGTGTTAATACTTCGAGTTAATTGATTACCAATTAATCGAATAGGAAGCCGTGAATTGCTACAAAGAGGGGGATTTACGGGTTAGGCCAATCATAGAGTAATGCAGTCTTAGCATGATAAGAATATACCCACTATAATTATGTAGCCATTAACGAAATCTGAGAAATTAATGAATTCTAGTTAATTAGTAGACTTTAGAATATAGTTTACTAGTTAAGATAGGATATTTCCAATTGATTACCGGGAGGGGTTTTTGGAGAGTTTAGGAGGTTTTGGCTATTATTCAACTAAACAACACAATTAAGGCAACTAATGAATGCTTAATAACATGTTTAGGTGAAATTTGAATCCCTAGAGCGTTTTATTTCATTTTATTTTACTTTATTAGTTTCATTTAGTGTATTTAAATTTTGTTAATTTAGTTTTAGTTTTTATTCTTATTTTTAATTGATTATTCAAATAATCATAGAATTAATCCAATTTCAGAAATTAATGTAAATTAAATATAGTCTTCGTGGGAATGATATCCATACTCTTGATACACTTTATTTCTTGTACAATTCTGTGCACTTACGGATCCAACTGAACATTTGGTTATATTTTATATATTGGTTTTAATTAATATTTGTTTTTGTTTTAATTATATATCAGTTTTCGTGTTGTTATTAATTTGTTTTTAATAAATATTATTGCTTAAGAATATTTCAACATGTTGAACAACAAATTCGTTGATATGGAGGTGGAAGTGATTAGACAATAAGATAGTTATGAACTCTGGCAAAAAGGAGCCATTTAATCTGGATGTGGATGGAAAAAGAAGAGTAACTTTGATGAAACATGTGTTAAGGTTGAGATCAAAAGGTATAAAAGAAGGCATATATGAGGTATTTAACTATATCTACACTTTCATTAATTGTCGACATTTTAGTTATTTGTTTTTCTTAACTTGGTACTTGTCGTTGTCTAACAATATTCATTTTTATATGCAGTTTCTTTTTGCAATATTGCCAAATATTCAATTTTCTTAACTTATATGGCTTTGTCAACCCCTATATCACCTCTAATATACTAGGCATAGCTTGGCTTTCGATGTAAGAATGAGCAAATTTGCTTTGTGACTTTTTGGAGAAAGTAGAAACCGACAAGTATTACTTCATGCCAAATAAGGGTGGCGGTCATTGGATATTGATCCTCATTCACTCCCCAAAAAGATTGGGTTTCATGGTTAGATCCTCTTGGTTAACCATTACGCCCCGACTTTAGCCATATGATTAAATTCTAATTGCATTATTGCTAACTATATTATTTATTTTTGTTAGCTAAATTATAGCATCTATCTTTTAATTGATTATATTTATAATGAATTTTATTTAGGGCCTGCAATGTGTAGAAATTAAAAACAAACACTAAAATCTTTTTCAATAAGCCACAGGGAAAAACTAAACTTCGATGACCAAATAAGGTAAGCATTCAAGTATAAATATAATTGTAATTAAAAATACAATTATTGTTATTTAGACTAATAAGTTCCTAACATTTTTTTTAAGAAAATACCCCTACAACAAGGAGACGAAGAATGCGGCTATTTTGTGCTAAGGTACTTGACAGATATTATAATGAATGGGAGGCATAAGTCTTGACAAGCCAATATTTTTACACCAATAAGCATTTGAGTCCGGTGATGGATAAATGGGTAGAATTTGTATAACTATGCATTAGAAACTAATTATTGAATTACTACTTTGTACAAGTATGTTTTCTTATATATGTGTGGTGTTGTATTTTGTTATGTTTTCAATTTTTATAAATTATGGCTAATTTATGTTATCGGTGTATTGTAAGTTCAATGAAACAAATTGAATACGAAAAGACCACCTGTGGGCAAAGAAAATAAAGCCAAGTCATCAAATGGCTAGGGCAACATTAGACAATAGTTTCAGTATAAAACCATTGTCTAAAGCTTATTTTAGACAACGGTGTTTTAGAAGACCATCATCTAATTTCTACTATTTTGTGTCTAGGTCGATATTAGGCAATAGTTGTGTGCATATATATAGGGGTCATTTGTTTCGATACTCGAATCACAGTTTGAATCATTTTGCTACAGTATTTTCTCTCACAAAAATTTAAATCTTCATTCAAATACTCGAACCAAACGGCCCTATAATATCTCTCGATTAGACGACAATTTCTGTAACCATTGTCTAATCTTTAGACAATAGTTAAAATCCATCTATTGTCTTGTTTGTTGTTGACTTGATTTGTTCTGCTGCCTGGAGACACAGTCCTAAAGTTTTAAAGCATTGTTAGTAAGTGCTTGATTGGATATTGTTATCTTCTCAACAGTTTCTTTCCATTCTCAACATTTTGCATCCATAAACACTAATTTTTAAAAATCAATGTCATTTTCTCATTTTGTAGTCCCAAATAGGAATCCCCCTTAGACAAGACTCGTTAGCTTCTCTCTTCTTTATGCTTTCGATCTTGTCTATTTAGTCAAGAATTGAAAGATACAGATTTGGTGATGGAGTATCAATTTCAAATTCTAATGCATGTATATTTAACTTTATAAATCTAATTTGGTGAGTGGTTATTAATACTATGATACCCCAGTCAGGTATAAGTTTATTCAGAATGATAGGCTGAGACTAGCATATAAGTGCTACAAATTCTTTTGGTTTAGATTTACCTCAAATACTTAATTAGAGAGAGAAAAAGAAAATTTGCCCTCAAACCATATATGCTGGAAAGCTCCTCAAAGAAAGTCAAGAGGCAACTATGTTGTTTAAAGGCCTTCAAAAAGGTATTTATATATTAATCAGAGCATGATTTGCGACAGTCCAAGATCCCTGTCGTATGTTTGCCGATTTATGCCGCTTTTAAGTAAGTCCCTAGCACTGTAAATGATCTAAATGTCTTTTTGGTATTTTTTTTCCTCCTTTTTAGTGTGTTTTAGTTTTTCCTTTTTAAAGTTTTTTTTTCTTTGCAGATTATGTTTAACTTTGGTATTTTTCTTGTTAAGATTGAGTAGGCATAGTACATTCTTGTTAAGATTGCTGTCTTTATTTTTTTTCCTTCATAGATTATGTCCAATTTGGTCATTTTTTTTTGTTAAGATTGAATAGGCAGATTAAGTCTAACATTTGAATATATTACAACGAATATTAGTGTTCAAATTATTTTCTGGAAAATATACTGCAAAGATGGTGTGTAATTGTTGTAGAACTTGTTGAAGAGATTTTGCACAAGATTGTTTTGAAATGAACGATTATAGGGAAAAAGATGAGGCAAAAGCATTTCTTAATGTAATTTTTGTTTTTTTTTTTGTTTTTTGGGTAATTTTTTGGACTGTTTTTCTAATTTTTGTTAGTTTTTTTGGTAATTTTTTTTTTTTTTTTACAACAAATTAGAAATATGAGATAATCTAGTAGATTCCATCTTGACTTCTTTATTTTAAAGAAATATGAGATAATATGGTAGGTTTCACTATGACATCTAGTGGTTTTATTCTGACATCCCATGCAGGTGATGGGAGGCGGTTGCCATTTTTTTTATTTTTTAAAAAAGGATAAGATAATCCGGTAGATTTTGCTTCTCCATCTACAAGGTTCCACTCTAGCACCCTACTTCAAAGACCGAAAGCAATTGGTTTTTTTTTTTTTTTGTTTAAAAGAAAATATGAGATAATCTGGTAGATCTTGCTCTAGCATCTACTAAGTCTCACTCTAGCACCTCACGCCGGCAACTTAATGTGATTGGTATTTTTTTGTTTTAAAGAAAATATGAGATAATCTGGTAGATTTTACTATGACATCTACCATGTTCCACTTCGGCACCTCGTGCTAGCTACCAACAATGTTTGGTATTTCTTTAATTTAAAGAAAAGTTAAGATAATATAGTAGATTTTACTCCAAAATTTGCCAAATTACGGCCAAAAAACCTTGCGAGTTCTACTTCGAAACCTGGTGGGTTTCGCTTTAGCTCTGGCACTTGGTGGGTTCCGTTCTGGCTTCTACACCTAGTGGATCTTGCTCTGGTACCTCGTGTTGATGATCAAATGTGGTTGTTTTTTTTAAAAATAAAAATGAGAGAATCTAGTAGATTCTGCTCTGCTACTTGGTAGGTTCCACTCTGATGCCCCCTAGCCCTGACCAGAGTAATCTACCACATGAGAGAGTGAGAAAGAAAGGTGATTTGGACATTTAATAAATCACCCTCTTTTAATTAAATAAGGAAGGATAACTTAGATATTTAATAAATCATATTTTTTAATTAAATGGATAGTTTTGAAAAGAGTCTTTTAGGATGGCAGTCTTCAAAAATACTCCTTTATAGAAGCATTCTTTTGCTTTTCTCTTTTAAAACATTTTTTTAGGGAAAAGGATAGAATTAACATATTTTTGAAATATTTTGAAGCAAATAACAAGTTTCGAATATATTTGTAATAAATAGTAGTAAAAAAATTACCAGCATTTTTTTTACTCATAATGAATAGATAAGTAAAAAAAAAATTAGCGAGTAAATGTTTTATGTTACTGCTATTTACTATGAGCATTTTTAAAACTTGTTATTTACTTAAATGAGTTTTAGAAAAATGCTATCTATTACAATTTTCTTATTTTTTTGTTCACGGGGAACAAGCCAAATTATTTAGTAAATTATAGCATATGTTTTTAAAATGTATAGTAAATAGTATATCATGAAATTGGATTTAAAATAATACTAAAAAACCAAGAATACCCTTTCTACCTCTCTCTCCTTCCTCGTTGGCACCAATGTCGAAGCCATTGGATGATAAATATTGTATTTACAGGTAAATCACATATTTGTTGGCTATGTCATTAGACATCATTCACCCCAACAGCATCGCTAGCAGTAAGCAAATAAGTATTTATATACCAATACAATGACATTAGCAGGGGGCCAGTAAATACCATTATATGCATAAATAATATTGATACAGATTTATCAAGCAACTCTAACGTTACTGACTAGTAAATATCGTATTTACCGGTAAATATTAAAAAATACATAGATTTAGCAAATAAACGAATCTCAAAAAATACATTGGAAAAAAAATATATTTACAAACATCTATTAAAAACTAACCATAGATCCATACATTAATAAAACCAAAAAACAATTAAAATCATTGATGCTGGTCAAATCTTTGACGTCGTAGTTGTTGCACCATTCATCGTGAAGCCTAGAGCTTACTTTTGTCACAACCCTAAACTAGGGTAATGACGTGACGGTTTATTTAAAATAATTAGTTAAGGTTAAATTTAAACTTCGTCGATTAAGACTTTGTTTCTCAAGAATGTTGTAATAATCCATCAAAAATTTTAAATAAAATTTGACCACTTTTTTTTTGAATTATTGATAAGGCTCGAAAAACAAAATAAAATAGAATAAGGTAAAATAAATTTAAGTAAATTGAAAAAAACATATTGGAAGGAATATGGAAATTTTTGAAACAACATCAAGGATTAAAAATTCTGCAAAGTACTTCCAGGTTCGATTGAACCACACAATACTGCATACATAATTTAAAATAGAAGAGAAAAATTAGACATCTAAACCAAAGTCCAACATAATCAAACCAAAGTGCATGAAAACAATCAAATTTTTACATGCCTTGAAGGAAACACTAAAATAGATAATTTAGCTCATAGACTCTATGAGCTATCTAGCAACATTTTATTTTGTAGCGTAAGGTGATGCTCTTGGGAGGGGGTTTCAATAAAAATAAATACAAAACTATGAGCGAAAGATTCAGTAGGATTATAAGTTTAAGACAAAAATAGAATATTATAATGAAATAATTTTGGAAAAAATGAAAAAAAATAAATAAGAGTTATTAAATAATGCATTTAGCTTCACTTCAGGATATTTCAACTAACTTTAAAATGATAATTTAATAAAATACCTCTTTTGATTTATCAAAAAATCATAGGCAAATACATACCTAATTGCAAAGCCTAGAATCACCACCAAAATGACCTATATTGAATTTTGGGACCTACTCCTTAGACCGCCTCTACACAACCTAAAGTATGTGGCACCATTCATTTAAAACTCAACCAACCAAGGAATCTCACACTGGTTAGCGTTTGAAAATAGTTTCAAGTACTATCTCACTTGGGAATTCTCATCTCGAAATATTGATCTCTAATTTATCAAATATCTCTTTTAAATCATATTTTCAAAACATTTGAAAAAACTTTAAATCATAAACAATTTTAAAACATTTAAGAACATACATTTGAGGCCAAATAATTTAAAATTATTGCTATGAAAGAAAAGGAGTAAAAAATCCTACCTTGATGACTAGGTCACGGATTACTCTCACAACTCAGCCTAATCCGCTATACATTAGTTTCACAGGACAATGGCATACCTCAAAAATAAACTTAACTATTAACACCAAAACTAAACTAATAACTCATTAATGTACTAATCATGGTTCTTGTTGATACCAAATTTTTTGCAAGATGCAAATCCAAGCCCATATCCTGTGATATGGCTCAGGGATTTCTAAGTTGGTTGTGGTTTGGAAGGCTAAGAAACGTAAACGGGCTCATTTTATTCAGTTCGATTAGATTTTTGGCCTACTTAGGGAGGCTTTAAGTCTACGAGGAATTATAATAAAATGAATTGTAGAGGAAATTAACCCCAAAATCAGAAAAAAGGTACCTTAGCCCATGTTTGTATCGCCCAAAATATTTTTCTTAAATGGCAGACATTTGTAGTATAGAAAAATTATCGTATCCACAAGAAGGTGAGAATTTTATAACTTAGGAGATTGTTAAAAATAAACGTTCAAAAAGGCAAGTGGTTTTTCAAAACAAAGTTTAAAGTTAAAAAAATATTTTTGTGATTTTTTTAATTTAAAACTTAAAACATAAAATTAAAATGGTGACGCTTTGAGAATTCCTTGCATGTTTCACAATCGATATAGAATATTAACTCTAAATAGTAATTATTTAAGGTATTTGATTTATTATATCAATTCTCATTAATTGCAAGTACTTTTACTAATTTTATAAGTCAACTAAGAGCAACAAGATAGCAAGCCATAATGCAAAAAGGGTCTTTCTATAAAAAGTAGCAAAATAATTATCTCTCACTAATGATTAGGTGCATTAACTATGAAAATTAAAACCGTTGTCACTATAATTATAATTAACATAATTCTAAGATAGAAAAGATAATAACAAATCAAAATTAATATATTGTAATGGATTAAATTATTGCGTTAATTCCACAAGCACCTCGTCTTATTAAATGATTTAAAAATACACAATGCCATCCTCTATCGACAATAAATCAAGCATTGCCAAACATTTACTATGCCAGTTTATATCTATAATGCAGTAAAAACTCAACTTATTAAACGAGCATGATTTCAGTATTATTAATATTAATTATGCAACACAATTAAATTACATAAAGAAAGTATGATTGAATTTATGCAAGAATTTAGTAGCATAACAACATTAACAATAATTATTAAAAACTTGACAAATATAATTTATTCCATAAAAATATAAGCATTACACAACAAATATAGAGCTAAAATTCATATAAGAGTACATGTATATAAGATCATCTTTATACCTCACCAGACTTTTCACACTAGTTTAGATATTATTTTATTATTTTTAATAGAGTCAGAGGAATACCCTAACCGTATCTCTTCTCAAAAGAAGTACAATATTGAGTCTAACTTAGCGGTGGAAAAATGAAAGAGGAAGAAAGGGAAACGATGGGCCAAAGGCCCTTGGGATATGTTTGGAGGGGGGATAACACCTATTTATAGTAGTAAAAGTACTACTATTTATTATTATTTAATAATATTTTCATTATTATTTTATTATTGCTTATTTATTTTATATTTTATTTTATATTTTTTTTCTTATCCTTTCCCACCGCCCAGCAAATCAGCTCACGTTGATTATTATTATTATTTTTTAATAAAAGTTGCCCCCCTCACTGATTCACGAGAATTATGTAAAGTGATTAAAATTTTTTTCTTTTCTCACGCTGATAATCGTTCTTTGGAATGCATTTCAGAGTTTGAATTCAGTGCGACGTGCGTACTTGTGGACAATTTCTACCCTGAGATTGGCTGGCTGCTGACAAAGAGACAGACTGGATGAGAGTCAAAAGCTGTAGTAAACGGCACACCTAGAGACCGTTGGATCAATCCATGCATGTTGATCTATTGGTTATGAAGACACGTGTACATGAGTCTTTCTCCACAGGATCTGAAGCTACATTCTGACAACTGTCGGACGCTTGGACGGTCCGGATCAATTCGGCTGCGCTACTCACCACGTGTACATTTCTTTTTGTTTTTGAACTCCTTTTGATATCTTAGGCATTTGGGATCTTTTTTTGCCCATTTTTACTTCAATTTTCTCTATTTTATCTCTTGATTTTAAATCTAAAATTAAAAAAACACAAAAATTATTACAAACTTATAAAATTATAGTCTCTTTTAGTTTAAGACAGATATGATTTTTAAAACTTGAGAATATTTTAAGAAATTACTGAAAATATAATAAAACATATTTATATATTAAAAACTTATTTACAAACACTTTCAAACTCAAATTTTTATGGTTTTGATTATTTATAAACTAAACACATATTTAACACACCAAAACGACTCTAAAAATTACTAAAAATATTTTCAAGCATCAAAAATATTAAAAATACATTTTTAAATATATATTCATACTAACACACTAAAATACTTATTAACACAAAAATATTATTAATTAAAGGATTTAACAAGAAATATTAATGCAAAATAATGATATTTAGCCTTAAAAAATGTACATTTTCAAGCATAAAAAATATTAAAAATACATTTTTAAATACATATTCATACTAACACACTAAAATACTTATTGACACAAAAATATTATTAATTAGAGGATTTAACAAGAAATGTTAATGCAAAATAATGATATTTAGCCTTAAGAAATGTACATTTTTATAGTCTCATCAGCCCACTTTTAGAAGAACATCTATTAGGCCCAAATTAGCCCACCCGATGTAGTCACCCCACCAGATTACCTGACCCAATCCGCCTAGTGGGTCATTTGAGTTGGGAAAGAGCCATAGAAGACAACAAAGATGACCTTTCCCTTTCACTTAGAAGTCAAACTAGGATTCTCTGTCCCAAAAACCTAAACTTACACAAAAGACAAGAAAACAATTTTTTTGAACCTTATTGTCCCTTCTTACAAGCCACCCAATACAATATTTATGTCTGGTGACTCTATAGGAGTCAGAACTAGGCTGAGCATCTTTTGAAAACCTCTTGGAGGGAGTTTTCCCACGTCAAGTGACTGCCCTATTTGGCCTAGTGCTTTAAAACTTTGGCTGAAAATCACTCAACTAAGGACCTACCTCATTTCCCTATTAATGCCGACCTATCTTAACACTATCCCATCATCATAATCATCACTCAACACGTTACAACAACTTACAAGGCTATTTTAACCCAAAACAATAGCTACACTTCTAGAAAACACCCTCTTAGCCTGAAAATATCCCAATTTGATCATCAGAAAACCAAAACTCTATTGTCTCGCAAAGTACTTCTAGAACAAGCTTCTAGGCATTCCTCCTATTGACGGTAACAATGCACTAAAACTCTTTACGAGAAACTCTCTATTAGAATAGAAACATGACCATCGTTAATACCAATGGCTACTTTGAAATCTCATAACTTAGGTTTGCCTTTAATGCGATAAACCACCCCACCAGACACGTTCTATTCCCCTACTGTTTCATACAGCTAACCTAATAGACCCATCCTCATCTCCATAAACTGATTACATTCCTTTCCATGTTGTCCGCTCGCTTAGAGATCTCTTTCCATCAAGTCTTCATCACCACAGGGTTGGAATCATAATGGATGTCACCTTCAAAAACTTCTCTCCTTGGGGTTACTCGAGTTTAGCCCGTACCTAGCCAGGGCCAACACTTGCTACTTCCAAAGATGATGACTTTGGCCACTTTTTGTGTCAGGGACATGATCTCACTTTCACTAGTATCTGTCACTTGATGCATCACCACATCACACTTGACTTGGATCAACCAGAATAGACTACGAGAGCTGTACCTTCCACATTGGCAAGCCCACCACAAAATAGGCCCAATATTTTGTGTCTCCACTTAGGAAGCTAGACTAAAATTCCCTAATGGCTCTATCTAAAGCAAAAAAGTTGAGGACAACACCTAAAGAAGACTTACCCGATGTAGAGGCATCCATGTTAGTTACCAACCACGAGATAGAGACTTCAGGAGAGGCCAACCTAATTGCTTCCAAACTTATTGGTGTGATTTGTGACATTGTCAAGACCCAAAATGCTCTCATATTTGGGATAAATGACGTAAAGGAATGCCTCAGTGGACGGAATACACTAATGACCGAAGGAGTGCAACATGAGGCCGCGACTGCTAAAAGAACCAAAACTTAGACATTCGTAGAAGCAAAAGGGAACTTTCTTCCCCAAACCAATGTGCTTTCACTCTTGGAAAAGCACCTTTGCAATGCCACTCCTGAAGAAAAAGTTCATATGAAGGCCTCTATACCCGACCAAGCTGTATAAAAAGCCCTATCTAAAGAGATACGAGACTCCTGGCTATGTCCTTTTTGATGGTTGACAGGACAATCCCAAGAAACATATAAGTTGGTTCCTAGATTCACTCAGACAACATGCCAATGACAAAGATATGAGGCTCCAGGAGTTCTCAAAGTCACTCACAAATCATGCATACACTTCGTACATGACCTTGGCACTGAGATCCATCTCTATATGGGAGGAAATGGTGAGCTACTTTTGCCAGAAATATTTTCAAAATGAGAAGAAGATCACCACTATCAAACTGAGTAACACTTGATAGAGGCTTAGAGAGCATTTGGTGGATTTCATCTAGAGGTTTCAAGACCTTGCACTAGATTGTTATGAAGGTAGCAGTGAAGAGTCCTTGTTGAGATATACATCAATAATATTCTTCCCGAATATAGAGCATATTTGGAGAACGTCGCGATCAAGCACTTCTTAAAACTACTCGAAGCCGTAAGAAAGACTTCCCAATAGATTAAGGTCACTTCCGATACTAGCAGATGGAAAGGACAAAGAAGGGAGGCACCACACTCATTAGCTATTTTGGATGAACCACCATGACCCTCTTATCACAAAAGAAGGGAAAAGGAAAGAGGAAACAAAAGAAGAAGAGAAAAGGAAACATACTAGTCCCATTCAAGATGGAGTGGTTTGCTTGTATCTGACATGACAACCATTGATGGAAGATGACCAGAAACACCCTAAGTACTATTGTCTTCACCAATACATTCATCACCTGACAATAAAATGTCAAGTTCTTCAAAGGATTTTCCATGCAAAGATCACGAACTCCTACCCAAAAGGCAAACCATTGACTTGGACCCGTTACCTCGCCACAACTAGAAGAAAACTTGTGCCATGGCATAGTTTTTTTGTCAAGAGAAGAAGAGATAGAGGGCATGAAGTAAGAGGCATGCCCATAGGAAACTAATCCCCAACCATCCGAGGTAGTATGGGAGACCTTTAGAGGCAATGGCCAAGCTTTCTAGTGTACATGTAGTGCACCGGCACATTATGGTACCCCTTTTCTTGAACCCGAAGTATGGGGGCATGAGGTTAAGGAGGAAGGAGCACCCAAGATAATCCTTTTTATAATTGAAAAGTATACCCTGAAAGAGGAAGGACCATCCAATGTAAAGGCAATTCCATCCAAGAATTAGGTATGTCTAGAGCAAACATAAGAACTCTTGAAGTACGGCAAGAAAGGAGAAAAATAAGAGATGTGAGGAGGTGACGCCGACTAACAAAGAGAGCCAAAAGCAACCCTTTAGGCATGCACGCAATGAGCTCACAAGGAAGATCCTTGGACCATCTACTGGTTCTATGGCAGACATGTTAAGAGCCAAATTATTTGCGAAGGAACAAAGGTTGGGGAAAACAAGAGCCTTGGGAAGTAAAAGTTAAATGGACTTTGATGGCTCAAGCATTAGAGAGGCCATCCTTGGATTCGCATGAGAAAGATGTGATGGGACTTGTTGAACTTACTTTGGTTATGCAACTCATAGGTGGAAAATGGCTTAAGTGCTACTACTTTTGAAGGGGCTCATTTAAGGATTTTGAAGCAAGGCACTCTTTTTGAAGAAGTCAACACCAATGACAAAAGTGATATTTTATATTTAATTCAAATAAAAAAGATACATTTCCCCTTTCCTTATTTGCTTCACACGCCGCATGTATCTATCATTTTTAAATGTGTGGTTTAATGAAGGAAAAAAGGAGAGGAAAAAAAATCTAATGTTACCCAATCTGATTTCTTCCCATAATTTAAATTTCCAAATTTGAATGAAGCACATTTATCAAAATTGGAACTTTTAGAGAAGGAAACGTGGTGAACAAGTCTCAGATTAAGAAGGAATCCTTCGTTATATAGTGTCACACCACACGCACAATGGGTGGGACCTACTATGTGTTCAAAATTAATTATTATCTATTTATTATTAAATAATCTTATTTTTTTAATAATTTATTATTTATAATTAATTTATTTTGAGTGATATTTAATTTAGAGTTCTATAACTCTAAATTAACTAATCAAACTAATAATTTCACTTGTCCTAAATAGTGTTTACAAGAATTGGGGGGATTAATGGATCTTTAATTTCAAGCTTCAATAAAACTAACATATTAATTAAACTCCTTGATTAATATATAACTCTTTTATAACTCCACTAAAACTTAGAATTGCACTCCTGAATTATAAATATAATTTCTCATATCCTAGACCCATTCATTTGATATAGTCTTTCATGCTCTGAAACCCGGTTAATGACATAGTGGTTTATGAAAGATAATTGATTTAAATTAAGCACAAAAAATTATAACTTTATTTTTCAAAAAATTTCATGAAAGTATATTAACATATTCTTAAAATAAATTTAAATCATCTCATATGTTAAATTACCAACTTGGCCCATAATTAAAACATATTTGGAATGTAAAAAATATTGAAAAAACCTCATGAATTAAAACTTTGCAAAGGTACTATCCAGGTACCACCAAACCACACAATAATTGCATACATAATTAAGATAGAAAAGGAAAAATAGAGAGACATCCAAATCAAAATTCAACAGAAAAATACCAAAAGTGTATGGAAATAATTAGATTATTACATGCCTTGAAAGAAAACACAAATAGATAACTCAATTCACAGACTCCGCGAGTTGTCCAGCAACGTTTTACTTCGTAGTGTACTGTGATCCTTTGGGGGGAGGGGGAGAGATTTAAAATAAAAACAAAGTGTAAAACGATGAGCAAAAGGCTTAATAGGATTACAAGTTCAAACACAACATTAGAATACAAAGAAAATAAATATTGGAATAAAATAAAAGAGAATTATTGAATAGTGCATTAAGCTTCAAGATTTGCGAATAAGTTTAAAACACTTACTTATCGAAGTGCCTCATATGATTTATAAAAATCATAGGTAAACACTTACTCCTTTGCAAGGCTTGGAATCACTATCAAAGTGGCCTATACAGGGTTTTAGGACCTATGCCTTGGTCGTCCTCTGCATGAACTGAACTCTATGGCACCATGCATTTAAAACTCAACTATTAATTTGGAGAATCTCACACCAGTTAGTGTTTGAAAACTATTTCAAACACTATCTTACTCTAGGAAATCTCATTCGAGATATTGATCTTTTGTTTATTAAATATCCTTTAAAAATCATATTTTCAAAACGTTTCAAAATAATTTAATTTATAAACTCAATCCTTAAAATTTTTAAGAATCATTTTCAAGGTGAAATAACTTAAAATCATGGCTATGAAAGAAAGGGAATAAAAATTCTACCTTGAATCTTAAACAACGGAGTACTCCTTATAATTCCATACCAAACCAATAAACGTTAGCTCCACAAGGACAATGGCTGACCTTGTCAATAATCGTAATTATTAACATACAAACACTAAAATCAAACCAATTATCAAACTAGCATGTTTCTAATGGTCCTTAATGTGTCTTAAAAAACTTTCAAATCAATGATTCCATCCTTTATATGTATATATGTGTTAAAAATAAACTTAGAACACAAAGGCTAGTGAGGCAGGCTCGTACTTTTGAAACAATAGCTTCTAGAATAGGTTGGTCGATTGGGTATACTACTGTTAGTTGATTGTGGTATACTAATGTTGGTTGATTGCCATGCCATGAAGCTGATGCTGTATCTCGAACATCCAAGTTGCTCAAATCAAGCTTAAATTAGTTTAGATTACTTTTAGTGCATTCAAAATATGTAATGAAGGTCTGAAATAAACATACGATCTTAATTAAAGTATCTTTACACCATTTTAACACGTTTTTATCATTCAAGCATCAAAACTTACAATTTGTTCAAAAATAAGAAAAACAAAACTTAAACAGATTCCAATCCAAACTGCTTGCAAAAATAAAGGTTAAATCTAATGCTCAATCATGCAAATCACAAATTTATTTTATCAAACATTTTTCCTTCATGCCTAGATGTTAAAATCAAATTCAAACTTACAATTTTCTGACATGCAAATTATCTATTTAACATCTAGACTTCAAGAACAAAACTAATTATAATAACACCAATATCTAGAGCCAAAAACAGATATTAAAAACAATCAAGACAATAATAATCTTTATAAACAGATAGTTAAATAGGTTTACAAGCTTTCTAACATCAGATTATTCAAAAAATTATTATTGATTGGCAGTACTTGCCTCTGATTGTGTTAGTGGGTGGTTTCTTTTGAGTTTAGGGTAAACATAAAAAAAGAGAGCAATGAGAGAGAGTGAGAGAAGGGAAAGCTATAGATTTTGAAGGAGTTCTGTCCTTTTAATCAGGAATGGGTAAGTGGTTTCAAGACCAAAACTATGGCCTTCTCACAGTTTCAAAGTGTTTTGTCTGGCTTGATCAGTGTTCACGTGAAAGCTGATAAATGGAGCAGCAGGGGCTATTTTGCAATTTGGCATAATTTGGGTGCTTTCAAAAATAAATAGATGAAGCTGTGACGAAGTGGTGTAATTAAGATAAAATGGTAAAATAACAAAATAATAAAATAAATGACTAGAAATTTAATTTAAATTAAAACATTAGTGGTAGAAAAATGAAATATAATAAAACAAAATTTAGATGTGATTAATTAGCAAATAATTTTTTTATTTGGCACAGTTATTATTATGTTTATATACTAAATTACTTAATTAATTTTTGAGATTTTAGATAGATATTGCATATAAAATTGATCCTTTATAAATAATTCTTAAATAGAGCTAGATAAAATTTGTTAATCTCTAAAATTACTTCATTATCCTTGAGAGACATTGATTCTCTAATAAATAATAAATTCATGAACTTAACCATGAATTGAGCGCTCATAATATTCAAGACCAAAATCAATGCTCAAGAGAGCTATTTATCTACTTCTCCTTAAAGAAGGAATAGATTCCATCTTGTAATATTAAAAATTTCGGTTACTTGCTTCACTATATCTCTAAAATATAAGGAATATGATTAGATACTTAAATTTGTACCAAGTTAATCAAAAGATATAATCTTATAAATATGAGTCTGCTAATAACTCAATATTAAGATCATCGTATATATGACCATGGACCGATATAATTAGAACTCGCTATATTCTAATGGAAATTATTTAGCTGTTTATGTCACATCATGTTTCGGTTTTATATAATCTCATTATGTACAGTGCACTCATCTAATGACTCACTATATTAATTATTCGAGTAAGATCGTCCCATCTCAATAGAAATAACCTATAATAGTAATGCTCAATTAAAAATTTCATACTTTAATTGCAATTAATTATAATAATTAATTAATATTACTAGTCATTTTAATTATCATACTTAAATATTATCCTATTATATATAATATTTAAGGTCATATAGATAATTATAGAATTTTAGTAATATTTATAAAATATTCAAAATACATGCACACAAAATATAATGAAACATTCACTTCATTTATTTATAAATATATCATTTACAAAACATCACATGTTTTATCATGATATCTATCTCTTTCTATTCGATCCTCTTCTTTACATTTTGCCATAAGTAAGACATTTTGTATTTTTTCCGCTACAAGAGTTATTCAGCTTATGGCCAGCAAAACATATACCTACACCAATAGATAGAGCTATGAAAGAAAGATTTTGTGAAAGCTAATTTTTATTCCTATTTCTTCAATTCTTTAAAATAATTTTTTCCTTTATGTTTTTTTTTGCCTCATTCTTGTTTACATTAGTATTTGTTCAAGATTGCTTGATAACCAAAATAATAAGCGTCGTTTATTTATCAAGAAGATTGGTTTAGTTAAACTATGTCAAAACCCAACTCGCATTTATGTAAATGTTGAGCCCTACACATCATTGTCCTTCAGTCCTTGACCGTATGTTTAAGAAAATCATGTTGAACGTGATTTACATATATATAGATAATATATTTAAATTCAAAAATAAATCATATTCATTTAAGAATAGATTTTAAATTAATTAATAATTTAATTTATGTCCATATTAGAAAAGACAAAATGTTGCCCTACCACACATGTGACACAAAATTAAATTATATTTAGATAATCTTATTATTCAAATATTATCAATTAATTAATTTAAAACATATAATTAATCTCATTAATTAAATATAATCAATTAATTATTTAACTAATGCTTAATTAAATGTGACAACATTTATCACATTACATTATGTGTCACAGAGAACATTTTTCTATGTCACATTAATATCTCAAGTATGAAATAATTAATTCAAAATTCAATAATTTCAAATTTAATTTGTATAATTCATTCTTATGCATTAAATCCAATACAGTGTTATAGAGGTGGCATTGGAGACCTATGGACCTATAACCTAAACTTCAATAAATTTAACAATTAATTGAACTCTTTAATTAATGTGCCAAGTTTAATAGTTTCAGTGTTACGCCACTAAAAACTTGAAACTGAACTCTTGAGATTATAGTAAAAATTACTAAAAAAAATTAGCGAGTAGCCCATTGATAGAATCATTACATATAAGTTAATCCTCCATAAATAGTTCATAATAAGAGCTAGGTTTAATTTTTGTTTACCTCTTTGATTAAATCTTTATTCTTGAGTTTCAATAATTCTTTAATGAATAGTAAATTTATAATCTTATTATGAACTAACGCTCTACTGTTCAAACCTTGAATCATCACTCACGAGAGTTATTTCTCTGACTTCCATAAGGAAGAAATAGATTCTGTATTGTATTATATTATTCCCAGTCATTTATTCCATTATGTTTCCAAGATGTTGAATTATGATCTCTATTTGGACAAATCTTGACATACAAGTCAAAAAACATAATGTTATAAATGGGAGTCTAATAAATGCTTAGGATTAAGACTATCATATATATGATCATCGTAGTGATAAATTTGAATGCTCTATTTGTAACAAATGATAATTTGAGATTCATAATCTATTTGGTCCAGTCCTATATAATCTTATTATATAAAATACCTCCAATTTAATGTCTCTACATTAATAGCCTAGATAAGACTATTTCATTATAAATGAGATTAGACCATACTTGTAATATTTAATTAATGATCCCAAATTTTAATTAATCATTATAGACTATTTATATTATTATCTATAAATTTTATTCCTAAGCATATAAAACTTATATGTTAAACTTATAGTCACATAAATAATCATGAAATTTTCTTAATGTTTATAAAAGTATTCATAATACATATAAGCAACCAAAACAATTATATTTATTTATTAATAATATGTACAATGTCGTAGCTTATAAGGTATTAATCCCAATAATCTTCACTTGCCCTAAAGCTAGTGAGACATGTCTCTAAGACCTAAGCCTTCCAATTGTCCTTTAAAGCTTTTTGTAAGTAATGTCTTGGTGAAAGGGTCAACAATGTTGTTTTCCGACGCTATCTTCACAACTTTCATATCACCTTGATGCACTATCTATCTGATCAAATGATATTTTCGTTCTATATGCTTTCATTTTTTGTGGCTTCTCGGTTCTCTTGAATTTTTCACTACACCATTGTTATATAGTGTGAGTGGTTTATCCATGTTTGGAACGATTTTTAGAACATTTAAGAAGTTACGGAGCCAAACAGCTTCTTTAGCTGTTTCATAAGCGGCCACATATTTAGCTTTCATAGTCAAATCAGCAATACAAGATGGTTTAATGCTTATCCAAACTATGGCTCCACCACTAAGAGTAAACATTGATCTAGAAAGAGATTTGTGTGGCTTTGTCTGATTGAATATCAGAATTAATGTATCCAATGGGAATCAAATTCTCACCAAAATATACCAACATATAGCTTCTCGTTCTCTTGAGATACTTGAGAATGTGTTTAACCACCACCCAATGATCTAATTCTGGGTTAGATTGATACCGACTGACTATACCTATCGTATAGCAAATGTCAGGTCTTGTACACAACATAGCATACATTATGCTTCCTACAACAGATGCATAGGATACCTGTCTCATGTTTTCTTTCTCTTGAAGTGTCTTAGGCCACTGCTCTTTTGAAAGATAAACCCCATGATGTGTAGGTAAATTACATTTCTTGAAGTTTTGCATTGAAAATCTAATATGCATTCTATCAATGTACGATGCCTAAGACAACGCCAATAGTTTGTTCTTGTGATCTCTTGTGAGTTGGATTCCAAGAATATAGCTCGCCTCTCCAAAATCTTTCATTTGGAATTGCTTGGCAAGCCATTTCTTTACATTAGATAATATCCCTACATCATTCCCAATGAGTAGGATATCATCTACATAAAGAACTAAGAAGACCACTTTTTTATCTTTGATGTACTTGTATACATAAGGTTCATCAACATTTTGATCGAAACTATAAGACTTGATTGCCTCATCAAATCTTAAGTTCCAAGATCTTGAAGCTTGCTTAAGTCCATATATGAACCTTTCCAACTTGCAAACTTTTTACTCTTGACCTTTGACCACAAACCTTTCTGGTTGCACCATATAGATGCTTTCCTCAAGATACCAACTTAAAAAGGCAGTTTTGACATCCATTGCTATAATCAAGACATGCTGCAATGGATAAAAGAATATGAATGGATTTAAGCATAGCTACACGGGAGAGAGTTTCACCATAATCAACTCCCTCTTTTTAGGTATAACCCTTTGCCACAAGCCTAACTTTAAAAGTCTAAACTTTCCTATCCACTCCTTTTTTCTTCTTGTAGATCTATGTGCACCCTATGGGTTTTATCTCTTCAGGTAGATCTAAAAGTTCCCAGATTGAATCAGTGTACATGGACTCCATTTCAAGGTTCATAACCTCCAGCCATTTCTCTTTCTCAGAATCTTTCATTGCATGGTGATATGTCAATAGATCATTCTCACCATTATCAAAGATAACAATATGTGCTTCTTTAATTTCCTTGTACCGAGTAGGTGGTCTCACAACCCTCCTACTACGTTGAGGTAGTATGACATCATGGTTTGGAGATGTGGTCTCCTCATCTTGTCCTTCGACAACAGTTGTCAGTCGTCATCTGATCTGATCAAAAAAGTAACTCTTCAAGTACAACTTTGCTATAGGTTTATAGTTTGTCATGTAATCATTCTCGAGAAAAGTAGCATTTGTCGACACAAATACCTTCTTTTCTTGTAGACTATAAAATAAACCTCCCCTCATTCCCTTTGGGTATCCTACAAACAAGCATACTTCAGAATGTGGTTCTAGCTTCCCGGTCTTTCTTTTCAACACATATACTAAACACTCTCATATATGGATATGTCGCATACTAGGTTTATAACTATTCCATAACTCTAAGGGTGTTTTTAGAATAGACTTAGATAGAACAATGTTTAGAAGATATACAACAGCTTGTGGTGCATATCCCCAAAATGAAGTGGGTAATGATGAGTAGCCAAGTATAGATCTCACCATATCAAGCGATGTCTGATTTCTTCTCTCAACAACACCATTCTGTTGTGGTATTCCAGGAGTGGTAAGTTGTGATAGAATACCATGCTCTACCAAATAGTCCATGAACTTATTATCAAGGTATTCCTCTCCTCGATCAGATCGAAGAGTCTTCATTGATTTTCCTAATTACTTTTCAGCTTTTGCGTGGAATTCTTTGAACTTTCTAAAAGTTTTAGGTTTCCTTTGCATAAGGTATATGTATCCATACCTCGAATAATCATCAATAAATGTGACAAAGTATTCGTGAACATTATGTGCTTGTATATTCAATGGACCACAAACATTCGACTGTATTAGCTCAAGTGGTTCCTTGGCCTTTTCGCCTTTTGTATAGCCTTTTAGTCATTTTCTGTTCAAGTCAAGATTTACAAACTAATAAAGAACTAACTGTTCGTTCTCTTAAAGGACCATTTTTTACTAGTCTGTTAATCCTATCAAGGTTAACATGACCCAATTTAAGGTGCCATACGTATGTTTCATCATCAAAAGAAACCTTTTGCCTTTTGGGTTTTGGTTGTTCAACTTTGAATATTTTGGTATTGAGCAGTGATTTTTCATTAGGCCATAAAGTGTAAAGCCCATTTTCCAGATGTGCATAAAAAATATCCAAACTATTTCTAGAAATATTAACATAATAACCATTAAAAGAAACATTAAATATTTGTTTGAATAACCTAGAAATAGAAATCAATTTTTTACAAAAACTAGGAAAATAATAAACATTTTCCAACATTAAAAACCTATTTTTAAAATAAATTTTAACTACTCCCACTACTCTTGCTGACATAACTGCTCCCGTACCAACTCTCATCGTTTGCCCCCTGTCACGAAGCTCCCTTAAAGAATTAAGTGGCTGTAAAGAAGAACAAACATGATTAGTTGCCCTTGAATCAACTATCCAAGGTGAAGTATCATCTTCAACTAAACAAGCTTCTAAAATGAGAAAATCTGATTTACCATTTTTTTCTTCTTTTCTTTGAGCTCCTAAAGATATTTGTTGCAGTTCCTTTTCCAGTACCCAACTGCACTGCAGTGGAAACATTTTCCTTTGGGCTCCTTTTGTTGTTATTACTCTTGTTCCTCTTAAGTTGTCCTCTATTTCGTAGACTTACCACTTCCTTTAGTTTTGTTCTTCCTTTTTCTATTCTTTCTAGTAGAAGAGAAAGGTTGAGCTTTAGCAACATTTGCCTCACCTTCATTCGTCTTTTCTTTCCAAATAGACTTAAAGGTTTGTAGCTCATTAAGCAACTTAATCATGTTATATTTTAGCTTGTTCATGAAATAGTTTTTCGTAAAATGAAGGAATGTAGGGGAGAATCATCCCCACCTATGTGGCTTCATCTATCACTGTCCTGTTTACCTCCGCCTCATGGAAATAGTTAACTATGTTGAGAACATGTTCTCTGACGAAGACCACTACCTTCATTTTGGCATTCATCACAGCCTTAACGGATTCATGACGTGCTTTTCTAGAAGGTTTGTCAAACATGTCTTGCAGAGACTACAATATTTCATAAGCAGTCTCTATGCTTTCGTGCTTCATCCTAAGCACGTCAGACATGCCAGCCAAAAGGAAGCGGCTGGCCTTGTTGTTTTTCTCGATCTAACGATCATATGTTTCTCGTACATTACGAAAGGCATTGGCAGCAGCGGTGGAGGACATTCCTCTGTCAGGACAAACTTGTAATTTTCACAAATTAGTACAATATTTATGTTAGTCTTCTACTTGACAAAATTATCTCCTGTTAATTTTTCATTTGAGAGAATAGCGACGATTGGATTAGACATTGTTGCTATAATAAATAAATAAATGACATAATTAAATGGTTGCATAAACATCATAAATATATATTTTAGAATAGTAAACGTGATGCATGGTGCATATGGAAAAACACAAAAAATATTTTATTAATTCCACGATTATTCAATTTTAATAAATAAAGTGCCGTCATAGGGTAGGTTAAATTATTTATAAATATATTCAAATATCTAATTTTTTCTATATTTATTTATAACCGTTTTTTTTTGTCAAGATACAATTGACAAACTAATTATATCGACAAATTAATTATATCTTTATGAGTGTAACACGCTATTTTAGATTTTAATAACTTAACTCAAAATTCCTGCCGTAAGATAGGTTAAGTTTGAAATACATTATAAAATCCTAAATCTTGGAAGCTAACCTTGTTATTGATTTAAATGGACACCTTTAGTAGGGAGGACGAAATCAAAGCGTTATGAGGCGCCATCTAAATCTCACAGTGTTATACTAATAGTAGAGACCATAGGTTATATTGTCATATTACCTTCTCCCAATTATTATTTTAAAATAATGTGTTTTATCTTATAAAACATCTTATGTTTCATAATTCTAGTAAATAAAAATAATTTTTAATTACTGGATTATATATTGTGTTAATAGAATCCCATCCTATTTACACTTAGATAAATTACCAAATTTTCTAAAAATCTAAATTTGTTATGAATTATCTAAGCTACCCAACATTAAACAATTTAAAATTAGATAACTTAGAATTAATGTGAATTTTACTAAGTTTTAACTATTAAAACTAAAATCACATTATTTGGTTGATTAATAAAATAAATTAAAATTCTATAAAACCAACCCAATTAATTTAATATCATTAAATTAATTCTAACACATATTAAATCATTTAATAAGCAACTTTATAAAATATGAAATAATATGCAAGTATATGTATATCATGTTACAATAACTATAAGTGGACACTTTCTTATATGACATGTTGTAATGCATGAATATGTTATCATAATCATCATATTAAATAATAACATGAAAATAAATAATGAATTTTTGATTAGGTCCTTTTTGAGATAATTAAATTACAACCCATAAAAAAATAAGATAAAAAAATTACAAAAGTCTTATTGTAATTACATAAGTCCTAGCTCCATTATTGTAGTCTTCATTGGGTGGTTTACCCTTTAAAAAACTGATGGCCCAATTTGAAAATAAGCTTAGCAATCCATTTGGTTTCAAAAGGTAACCAAGTCTACTTCTTCTTCTTCATCATAGGTTTTGCGACTTCACTGAGTATATTTCCATATTGGCCGCCGCTACAACTCTGACGTTCCAGCCAAATGATCATCGCTATTCTTTAGCCTGACGATCAACGGCAAATGGTGGCTGACAATCTCCAGCGATCACGGCGTGGCTCTGCAAAATGCACGATGTTCGATTGCGCACTTCCGTAGGATTTTAGTGGCCGGGCCATCTCCGCGGTACAGCAGTGGCCGAGCCGCCTCCGCGGTATAGCAGTGGCCGAGCCACCTTCGTGGTTTACTAGTTCACTGCAGAAGGCTATAGTGCTCAAGGCCGAGCGCTACCGGGCCTTGCGGTGGCTCACGGCCGAGCTTTGGTGGAGCTTAAGGCGAAGCGATCATTTCTCCGTTCATGGCCGAGCACGTGATGGGCAGCAAGATCGTGTACATAGAGAAAAAATTGTTATGGGTGAAAGAAAAAGAACATATTTACGTGAAGCTTTGTTGCACATACGTTGATATGTGCACGGTTTTTTTTAATTAATTCGTGCACTTTGTATTTAAACGTTAACTGCACATAAGAATTCGTGCACTTAATATTGCACGTGAACTGCACTTTCATGCAAGTCATTAATTTTTTTTTAATAATCATTCACGTGCATTACTAAGTGTAGTTTTCACGAAAACCTTTTTTTTTAAAAAAATAAAACCATACGTGCACTTCTAATAGCTTTTGCCGTATTCACATGATTGCACGTGCTATTCGCATGGAGACAATTGCAGGTGGGAAAAAAATAAATTACAAAAACTCTATACCCTTATGGCCTAACACAATTAGGATCTAATCAAATAAAAAATAAAAATACCAATCAAAAGGACCATATAATTAAGGATCAAAAATCTATTTATAAAATATAATCATTCATCACATGATTTAAAATATTTAAAAAATACAAAGTGCACACAACACATGAATCAAGGACATGATATTATAAAAATAAAATGCAAAGGACATAATATTAGAATGAAATATAAAATGCAACGGAAAGAACAGATCATTGACAGACAAAAAATTTTCTAAAAAAATATTACTCATCGAGAATAGCTATATAATTTTAATTAAAAATAGAAAGCTTGAAGAATTTGTTTCAAACTTTTTGAAGACAAATCTGGGTATCCTAGCTTTTCTCTTTGACACCACGATCTTCCAAGTCAAGCCTCTACACCAATGGAATTGGGAGTCAAACGGTAAGAATAAATTAATCTCATACTTTTTTGGATCTGCTATGTGCTCAACATATGAGATAGTAAACCATTTTTTTTTAGGGAAAGGACTCTTGGTTTTTCTCTCTAATATTATGTAAAATGTTGCGTAAAAAATAAAAGGGTTTTGAGATAACTATTATCTTGTTCTTTTTATATTTAAGTAGTTTGTTATTTATTTAATTAATTTTAATTAATTTTAAATTTTAAAAAAACCACCCACTAAACATTTTAGTAGGTGAACCATATACCAACACTATCAGATATGTGGGATAGGAGCGTAAAGCACATCTATGTTTCCTTTTTTTTATTTTTAAATTTTTGAATCACGTTTACGTAATTCTATATATATACATACATATATATAATATATGTTTAAGAAAATCGCGTTGAACTTGATTTACATATATAATATATGTATATATAATATAAATAAATCTTATATATATTTAAATTCAAAAATAAATTGTATTTATTAATGCTAGATTTTAAATTAAAGGATAATTTAATTTTGTGTTTATATTGGAAAAGGCAAAATATAGTCCCACTACACATGTGTCACACAAAATTAAAATTATATTTAAATAATCATATTATTCAAATATTATCAATTAATTAATTTAAAACATAATTAATTAATTAATTAACTAACTAATGCTTACTTAAATGTGAGAATATTTATCACATTATATTATGTATCACAGAGAACATTTTTCAGTGTCATATTAATATCTCAAGTGTGAAACAATTAATTCAGAATTCAATAATTCCAAATTTAATATGTATAATTCATTCTTATGCATTGAATCCAATGCAGTATTATAGAGGTGACATTAGGGATCTATTGACCTATAACCCAAATTTTAATAAATTTGATATTTAATTAAACTCTTTAATCAATATACCAAATTTATTAGTTTCAGTATTATTTCACTAAAAACCTGAAACTAAACTCTTGAGATTATAATAAAAATTACTTAAAGAAAATTAGCAAGTAGTCCATTGATATAATCATTACATATAAATCAGTCCTCCATAAATAGTTCATAATAAGAGCTAGGTTCAATTTCCGTTTACCTTTCTTATTACATCTTTATTCTTGAGTTTCAATAATTCTTTAATGAATAATTAATTCATAATCTTATTATGAACGAGCGTTCTACTGTTTAAACCTCGAATCATCACTCAAGAGAGCTATTTTTCTAATTCCACAAGGAAGGAATGGATTCTTTATCTGTGTAATATTATTCCCAGTTATTTATTCCATTATGTTTCTAAGATGCTAAGTTATGATCTGTATTTAAGCAAATTTTACCATGCAAGTAAAAAAAACATAATGTCATAAACATGAGTTTAATACATACTCAGGATTAAGACTATCATATATATGATCATCATAGTGATAAATTTAAACACTCTATTTGTAACGGATGATTATTAGGGAATCATAATCGATATAGTCGAGTCCTATATAATCTCATTATATAAAGTACCTCTAATGTAATGTCTTTATATTAATAGCTCAGAAAAGACTATTTCATTTTAAATAAGATTGGACCGTACTTGTAGTATTTAATTAAAGATCCCAAACTTTAATTAATTATTACAAACTATCTAGATTGTTATATATAAATTATATCCCTAAGCATATAACACTTATATATTAAATTTATAGTCATATAGATAATTTTGGAATTTTCTTAATGCTTATAAAAGTATTCATAATACATATAAGCAACTAAAATAATTATAAATGTTACTTTATTTATTTATTAACAATATGTATAATATTGTAGCTTATAGAGCACCAACCCCAACAGTCACAACTGAACCAGCCGCCAGTCGCCATCTACTATAGAAAGCACCTTACCTCCCCGCTCTTTAGACAGTAGGATGTCATGCATAATCCTCCATAGGAGGATTTTCAATCGAAAAGTGTAGGCTCGCTTTCCACATATCCTTGCAAACTTTCCTCTCCTCTATTATTCACCCCTATTGCACCATCCTGTAAGCACTTCGAACACTAAAACAACCATTCTTCACTTTCTTCCATATGAGCATATCCTCCTTTGGAGCAAGGAGTCTCCTGATGTCAGCAATTTTCACTGAATCTCCTTGCCAAAAAGATCATTCGGTTTTTCGTTGTCCCAATTCTTGGTATTTGGCAAAAAAAGTTCCCTCACTTTGGCTTGACTTGAGAGTATAGCAAAGTTTTCCATTGGATTGAAGGCCGCCTTAGCTGCTATGGTGCCTCGCCATGGAACCCAATGTGCTATCCATAAATTCAACGAGCTACCATTATCGATAACAAAGAGGCTTCCTTTTCTGATCAGGGCTTTCATTGCCTAAATGCCCTTCCAAGTGTAAGAGGCCGAAGTTGGACAAGCAACGCTTCAAAATTCCTCCCGCCAACAATACTTCGCTCTAATGGCCTTAACACAAAGGCCATCATCATTGCTTGCCAAACCCCAACCAAGCTTTGCAAACAAAGCAAGATTGAAATCGGCAAACCTTCTAAAACCTAGCCCTCCATTAGATTTTGGCTGGAAAAAATCATTCCAATCTTTGAGAACAAGCCCCTGTTTAGCTGAAGTGATTCTTTTCCACCAAAATTTCCTACAAATACCATCCAGCTCCATACACAAAGAGTTACGAAGTTTAAAGCTGGACATAGTGTAAGCTAGCATACCTTTAGAGTTCGTTTGTTTTGAGAACTTTTTGGATTCTTTTGACTCAACTTTGGATTCGAGTATTAAGAATCCTTTGGATACATGTTTATTTCCCCCAAAATCCAAATCCTTTAAGAATCAAGAATCCAAGTTTTTAGAGTTCTAACTCCTCCCTAAACTTTTGATACTCAGATATCTCTGCAACAGTAAAAGCTAAAATTCTCTATCCTATATTTGAGGAAAAAAATCATAACTTCTTCATTTGTTATCCAATTGAGATGATTCTTTTTTCATTGTGTTTCTAGTGAAGAGAGAAATAAATTAAGATCCATATTGCATATTTTTAGTATCATTAACATTAAGATTTTATTAGATTTGTTGATAAATCAAAAACTATTTTCACTATCTCTCAAAACACAAATTCCAATCTTATTCTATACTTAGATTAAAACTTAAATGTATGTTCAAACGTTAATTCGGATTACAATTTAAATCACCAACTCAAATTCTAATTTAAATCACACTAACTCTATTCACTAATTTGAATCCATTTAACAAATGGACCCTTAATGACCGATTGAATAAGGGTCATTCTACCAGCTCTAGATAGAAGGCGACACTTCCACCCTTCACAAGTCTTCTTAAAATCTTCTCCTCAACAAATTTGAGGTCTTTCACATGATTCGTTGTCAAGAACAAGGGGTTCCCAAGATACCAAGGCTTTTTATCTAGTTGCCAATTTGCAACAGGTTGTACATGTCTTCCTTTTACACAGCCCCCGTGTCATTGGAGAAGAAAATTCCAGATTTTTGGTAATTGAGTTGCTGACGCGACGCATTTCTCATACTTTACCAAACACCTTTGAAATGCTTCCTCATATTGGGCCATGTACTTGAGTTCAGTGTTTAAAGGGTATTGGCTTGGCTAGGACAATTAATTTAAAATAAAATATTATGTTTAATAATTTCTTTTCAAGAAAGTAGTCATTTAAAAAGTGTCGGACTACATAACAAAATTTGAGAATGTTGCCTTTGGAGCCTTACCAGTCGTTCTAACTTTTGACATTTTCCGTGTAAGGTGCCGGATATAAGATATTACGTTTAGAATGTAACTAGTTGAACTCACTTGTAATGTACATGGGCGTAATTTTATAGATTTTATCTGCGTGTTAAGTTTTGATTAGAGTGTTGTTAATCTTTATAAAGACATATCATAGTTATGTTTTTAATTTATTCAATAATGTACATGTACATGAACTCACTTGTTATGTTTTTAATTTATTCAATAATACAAATCATAGTTAGTTGTTAATTAATGTGTGACTAATACAAATATCTTTATGAATACTACCTCTAAAATAATAAGAATTGGCAAGTAAAAATAATATAGGGACATATCTTAAAGGTTACATTGCAATTGAAACATACGGAGAAAAAACTATTGTACAAAGTATGTTAAAAAAACATTACAACATAGAGGATCTTTTGGCAATACAAAAATAAATTAACAAAAAAATTAAGCATGAACACATATAAAAGAAATTATATCAACTGGAGAAAAGTAAGGAAAAAACATTTCAAAACTACATCAACATAAATAAATTAAAGATAATACGTTGATTAAAAAATAATAATTAAAAAGATGGCATAAAAATTTTTTTTATAAAGACATATTTCTAGGGAAAAAAGATTATTCTAAAGGACCATTTAGAAAAACCCTAGAACATATTTTAATAGAAACAAACGGGGAATAAAATTTAAAAGAAACATATAGAAAATAAAATTTAAAATTAATAGAATTATATTTGATAAAGAAACAGACTCACTTGAAAGAAGTTATTTTGACGTGGAAAATGATTAAATAATGTGGCCACAAAAAAAAAAAACGAAAAAAACATTTTGTCTTAACCCAAGAAAAAGGTTGTATAATAGGGATAAATTCAAAGAAATATTTTGTTAATGTGTTTCAACACACATGAGATGAAATGAGGTTGTTAAAAAGCGTAAAATGTTATATTTAAAAAAAAACCAATAAAATTATAGAAGAAATACTTGATGAAACCAAAAAAAAAAAGATATCTGAATGTAAGAAGGAAAAATGCAAAAAGAGAGAGAGAGAGAGAGAGAGAGAGAGAAGCACAAGAAGGGAAAACGGTGAAAGGGAAAAAGCCATCAAAACTGGGAGAAGAAGGCGTACGAGATGTTTAATCCCATTTTGTTAGGACAAGATATTTCACGAAAAACATTTATTAGAAGGAAAATGATGTTTAAACATGAAACATTTTAAGATAAAGTATTTTATTAGGGTGATTAGAATACCAAAAGTTATCATTAGGACAACATCAGATAAAATGTTTAAAAGAAGATACACAGAATGCCTTGGTATCAAGTTTTTTTGCTAAAATTTCAACCATTATATTATAAAGGTTTTATATGCTACAATACAAAGGAAAAATATGTTATAATTTAAAACTCTTACATGATAGGTATAAGATCCAACTTAGTTTCTAAACACTTTAATATTCAAAAGATATTATTCTATTAGGAATAAATAAAAGAAGAAAGTATTTTGATGTGATATTTTAAAAAATTGACTGTGATTGAAAAAAATTCAAAGAAGGAACAAAGTCAACATATAAAAGATTTATAAGGACAAAAAAAAAAAAAAGAAAAAAGAAAGAAGAAGAACTTAGGCCAAAAAAATAAGTAAACGACAAAAAATTGAAGAGAAAAAGAAAAATAAACATAAAAAAACTGGAATGAAACCGCTCGGAGGAAACGGGTTGGAGAAAAATCGGAAACATTCGTGGCTATTATATATAATGATGATATATATATATATATATCCAGTGTTTCTCTTGTCAGCTAACTTTTAAACTTTTGTTGAAAAGAAAGGCTAAATGTTAACAGGTGGAGACTAATTTAACCTCTATGATTTATCACCTTATACAATAGGCTACGGGGATCCGTTTTGGCGCTGCAGCTTTGATTCGGGGCGCCGTGGCGTTGAAGTAGTTTGCCACAAGCCTTTTTGGCCGAGAGCTTGCGCTCTAGTGCCAGCACAATGTCGCTGCAGTGCACGTCAAAAGAGATATGAGGCGAAGGAAAATTCGTGCCGCAGTGCCAGGCAATGGGCGCCACGGTGCAGTGTCGCAGCTGTGATGCGTAAAGGAGTTCTTGGGGTTTTTGTTTCTCTTTTCTTGCAAATCTATAAGCAGGAAACGTTAGAGTTTGTTTGAGTAACTCTAAAAATATATAGGAAGAAAAAAAAAGCCTAGAGAGAAGATGTGTAATTTTTTTTTGTAAACTTCTTCATCGTATAATGAATCTTTATAATGATTGAAAATGGACATAGCTTTCATATTAAAAGTGAACTATTATAAATTTATGTGTATTCTTATTTATTTTTTGTTTCTTGCATTTTTGTTCTTGGTAAAATTAAGGTATCTAATTTGCAACACTAAACTCATTTTAAAAATATTGTCATTTTGTACGTTGGCGACTACCGATGTAGGCATAATTCAACAATCCTTTTCCCTATTGGAAGTAGGCATATTGGTCAGTGCCTTATATTGCACATAATAAATAGGCACGTATATTCTAATTCGTCCAAAGTATCCTGCGAATTTATTTGTTTCTGGAAACAGAAAGAATTAAAAAAGAAAAGAAATAGAAATGTAGAATTCGCTCAAACCGTTCCTCTCACTTAGGGGTGTTCATAGATTAGATTTTACGTATTTAAGGTCAATTTGCAATCCAATCAAAACCCTTGGGTTGATAAAATCTTAATCCACAATTCGATTTAAAACCTTCGGATTAGAAAAATCACAATCAACAATCTGATCTAAAACTTTCAGATTATATTTACAGATTTGCAGATTAAGCTATAACTTTTTAAAATAAAAATATTAAAGGCCGATTTTTTAAACATCAAAAAGTAAAAATAAACAATCAATATTATAAAATAGCTTAATAATTAAATTTGTTAAAACCAATTATGAAGATAAACTAGCTTCAATAAAACTTAAAATCAAGTATTCTTAAAAGAAAAAAAAACTCAAAATAAATTATTGTTTATTCATCAACAATACTTAAAACCTCAAGCATTTCAACTTTAATCATTTCAACTTCAATTACTTTTCTTAAGGTTTCCTATTTCTAAATTGGGTTGGATTTTTTAAACACGACATGATAATAATTGCTTGGCTGAAAACATTGGAAAAGTTTTTTTTAGACAAAAAAATCTTATTTAAACATATATATATTATTAAAATATATAAATATATATAAGGTTTCAGATTAATGGATTGGACTGATTAAGAATACCTCAATCTGCAATTCAATCCAAAACCTTTGAATTGAGATTTTCTCAATCTAGAACAAATCCAAAACTATCACGAACCCTGATCCGGATGGTGATGTGGTGAAAATAATTAAGTAAATTAAACCAATCTTAATTAAAATCGCCAGTTAGATAATTAGTTTATTTATAAAAATGTGGTGAATTTTAAAACTTTTAAAGATTGCTTCTAAATTAAGGTAGTTAAAATTGAATAATAAAAACCAATAAATACGATCTGGCCCACCCCGGACCTATATTAGTGCACACACATAGTAATGACGTAATAAATACAACCACAGTCTAAATCCAAATACATGTCTTAATTTAATAAGTAAATGACCTGAAACTAGAAATCCTATAGTCTACACGTCTGGTCAATAGGGTCCCAATTAGCCCTATGCTACAATCCACCAAGAGGGGGGGAGGGGGAAGTTTTAAAACAAATAAAGGCAGTGAGTGGAAGCTCAATAGGACTTTAAGCTTTGAAAACATTAATCTTTAATATGAAAATCATTATTTACACAAGGATTATAAATACAGTAAATGAAATTCATTAATTCCATTCACACCATTTAGTCCATTATTCATCTGGAAATAGTCTCATCATTTAGTCTTAGGCAAAGCCATTATAATCACCATCGTAGTGGCCCAACTGGGTTTCAGGACCTGCCCCTAATGTTCTTCTCTACTTGACCTAATCTCTAAGTATGGCATCATGCCTATATGTATATCATTTTGAATGGTGTTTACGACACGTCCAGTATTATATCATGATTCAGGTCTCATCTTACCGAGTATTATTATTTACATTCATTATTCTATTCATTAAGATCTTTTCATTATTCAACAGTTTCTAAAAATAACTATGTAAATTCACTTCATTTGTTTCATGAAAACATTTTTTTTGGAAAAACACTTTGTGGCCAAAACTCTTTTAAAATCATGGCTAACAAAGGAAGAGGGTATGAAGTCTTACCTCGTTATCTAGTTGATAGCACTCGCTCTACAATCCTGACCCGCTATACGTTAGTTCTACAAAACCACAAAAACCTTAAATGTATTTTAAATCCATCAATATCTATCTTGGAGTATTTTGCAGTACTATGCTATCTCATGGTGTTTTAGTGTGCCATTGACATTCACAAAATCATATCACAAAGTCAAAGTCTCTATTTAGATTTTAAACGGTGGAAACAAGTAGAAAACAACCATTTTTACAAAGCCCGGTCAGCTTGCTGAACTCCCTAGTCCGGCCTTCTGAACTTCTACAGTCTGGCCTACCGACCCTCTAGAATCGGCCTACCGAACTGCTCTAGGTTCAACTTGCTAAAAAGACGAGTCTGGCCTACTGGACTCATGAGTCTGGCCTGCCGATGCTTATGATCAGCCTGCCGAACTGGCAAAACTTGGGAAATTCCTTATTTCAAACCTCGGCCTCCCCAAGCTCAAAATCTCATTTCTAACCTATATTTTTTTTTCAATTCCCAGAGCATGCATAACACTCAGAAATTATAGAAAAACATATTGGAACACATTTAAACACTTTTAAACAAAATTTTCATGGAAAGTTTTAAATTATTCTGAAAATGAGAAAAAGAGGAAAAACTTGATTTAGCTTGATTTTTGTTCAATCAAGCTTAGATTCATGGTGATTTTGGTCCTATAAACTTGGATTAAAGGTTTTCGAAGCTCAAGAAACTCAGATTTCAACATACAAAAAAAAAAAAATTGAAAAATTGGGGCAAAAGTTTGAAAGTTTGAAAATGAGTGGACTAACCTCGAATTTGAGCTTTGAACAGAGTTTACGGATGCTTAAACGTGTCCCTTGGCTTCCAATCTTGTTGAGAGCTCTTGCTCAAATTGGAACAAAATGAGAGAGGGAAGAGAGAAAGAAAGAAGCAGTGAGAGAGAGACGAGAGAGAGAGTCTAAGAAAGTGAGGGGAAAAGAGGGAGAGTGAGGGAAATAAATAGAGAAAGGGCATGGTGTTTTACAGATATAAAACCATGTCCAACACATGGTTTTCAAAGTGGGACATATTGGGTGCTTTACAAATTGTTTTGTTTCAATATTCAAAATAACTACTAAAAATAATTAAAAATCAAATTAATTGGAAAATATCACAAAATAATTAAATTAAGTTCAAATCACATTAAGGCACACTAATTTACCATTTACAATAATTATGCTTAATTAACTTTCTAAGTGTTACAGCTCTCCACCCCTAAAAGAAATTTCATCCTCAAAATTAGAAATCTCCTCAAAAATAAAATAAATGTAGGTACAATTCTCACATAGTGGACTCTAATTCCCAAGTCGCTTCAACAATCCCATGGTGTTGCCACATAACTTTCACTAATGGTATATCATAGCGTCGCTAATTTATTACCTTCCAATCGATAATCTGGACCGGCACCTCTTCATAGGTCGTGTCTTCTTGGATCGGTGCATCATGAAACGAAACAATCTTGCTCAGCTCGGGCAGACATTTCTGAAGCATCAACACGTAGAATACATCATGGACATGAGAGAGCTTGGGAGGAAGATTGAGTCGATAGGTGACCACACCAACACGGTGAGAGATTTCAAATGGCTTGACGTACCTTGGTGAAAGTTTCCCACTTACGCCGAAACGCAAAATTCCCTTGCATGAGGAAACCTTCAAGAGAACAAAATCTCCTACTTTGAATTCCAAAGGTTGGCACCTCTTATCAACATAACTTTTTTGCCTACTTTAAGCAGCCATTAACAGGTCACAAATCATGGCTGCTTTCTTGTTTGTCTCACGGATCTCATGAGGTCCGAGAATGATCTTGTCATCCGGTTCTATCCAACACACTGGCAATCAACAAGGTCTTCCGTAGAGTGTCTCGAACTGTGCCATATCGATACTCGCTTAGTAGCTGTCGTTGTACACAAATTCTGCCAGATGGAAGTATCTCTTTTAGTTCCTGCCAAAATCCAATACACAAGCATGTAAATATCCTCAAGAATCTGAATAACTTTCTCGGATTGCACATCGGTCTAAGGATGAAAAGCGGTACTGAAATTCAAGTCTGCACCTCAGGCTTTCTGAAAACTCCTTCAATACCTAGAGTTAAACCGAGTATCTCTATCGAAAGTGATGGACAATAGAACTCCATGCAACCTTACTATATTCTCAAGATATAATTCTCCAAGAACTCTCATCGAACACGTCAATTTAAAAGGTATGAAATGCATTGATTTTGTCAACCTATCGACAACGATCTAGATTGTGTCACGTTTCTACTTCGTCCTTAGCAAACTAGTGAGGAAATTTATCGTAACATGCTCCCACTTCCACCCAGGAATGGGAAGCAACTAAAGCTGTCCAACGGGCTTCTGATACTCAGTTTTCACTTAAAGACAAGTCACGCACTTGGTGACGTACTCAAGGACATCATTTCTCATAACTTTCCAACAATATTGCCTCCTCAAAGTGCGATATATTTTCATGCTTCCTAGCTGAATAGCAAATTGGGACTTGTGGGCTTCGGCCATCATGGCCTTTGTCACCTCTTCTATCGTAGGTACTGCTAAACATTCCTTGAAATACAATGACCCATCTGCATGTATTTTCTATTCTTTAAACTGCTTTCTATTCTAAATTCACGTCCATATTCCCTGTACATGTTGATCTTGCCATTGATTCTACTTCAACATTTGAACAAGCGATAGGGTAGACTCCATATCGTATACCAAAACCTGATCGCAATCTTCACAATACCCTAGCATCCCTCTTCCAATCTTTAAATGCCAAGCAAGCAAGAACCCCATAAGACTTCCTGCTGAGTGCATTTGCAACTACGTTGGCCTTTTTGGGATGATACTACAGCTTGAAGTCGTAGTCTTCTATATATTCCATCCATCTTCGTTGCCTAAAACTCAGATCTTTCTAAGTGAGCAAATACTTTAAACTCTTGTGATCTGAGAAAATCTGAAAGGTCGCTCTATACAAGTAACATCTCCAAATCTTTAGAGCATGAATTATTACTGCAAGCTCTAAATAATAAGTGGGGTAGTTCTGCTCGTGAGTTCTTAGCTGTCGCGATCCATATGCCATGACCCATATGCGTTGCATTAACACGCATTCAAGTCCACGTCTTGGGGCGTTCGTGTAGACTTTGTACGGCTCGTCACTACTCAATATGACCAATATTGGAGTGGTTCTTTAATTCGTGGAAGGCATACTCGCATTCTGCATCCCATTCAAACCGAACATTCTTTTTAATCAATCATTTCAGTGGAGCTGCTATCTTTGAAAAGTCTTGCATGAATTTCCTATAGTATCCAGTGAGTCCTAAGAAGTTACGGATCTCAACCACTGTTTTTCGGCCACTCCCATTGTACTATTACTTGTATCTTAGAAGGATCCACTAAAATGCCTTGCTTGGAGATAACATGTCCTAAAAACTTATCCTCAGTCAACCAAAATTTGTACTTTTCCTTTTTGGCATATAGTTGGTGCTCTCGTAGAGGCTAAAGCACAATCCTTAGATGTTGCTTATGCTCCTCATAGGTCTTAGAATAGATCAGTATGTCATCAATGAATATGATCACAAATTGATCTAAACAAGGCCTGAAAATCTGATTCATTAAATCCATGAACTGCAGGAGCATTCGTCAACCCAAACGGCATCACCAGAAACTCAAAATGTCCATAGCAGGCCCTAAAAGCTATGTTGGGAAATCTTTTTCCTTGATCCTAAGTTAATGGTATCTCGAATGCAAATCTGTATTTAAGAAATACCAAGAACCTCTTAACTGATCATATAACTTATCAATCATCGACAATGGATACTTGTTCTTCACGGTGACCTGATTTAATTACTGATAATCAATACACAACCTGAGGGTATCATCATGCTTCTTGGCAAACAAAATTGGCGCACTCCACAGTAACGTACTGTTTCGAATATATCCCTTATCTGCAAGTTTCTAAAGTTGCATCCTTAGTTCCTTCATTTTTGCCGGCAACGTTGAGTACAGTACTACAAAAATTGGAGCGGTCCTGGGGAGTAACTCAATACTAAACTCAATCTCTCGGTGTAGTGGTAATCCAAGTAATTCGTCAGGGAAGACATCATAGAACTCATTAATCACCAGTATCGTTGTATTTCTTCTTGCTACACTAGACTCTTCTTCTAGATTCAAAAGAAATGCATAACAAGCCAGATTTCTTTGTCCTTTGAGACATGTCTTTATGAGTCACTCACTCATCACTTGACCATTACCATCCTGGTAAGTGATTATTGTCCCCTTATCGCTCACTAAGGTTACTTTTCTAAGGTAACAATCTACTTAGGCATTATACCTAGGCAGCCAATCCATTCCTAAGATCACATCATAGGAACTCATGGGGATTGCAATCAAATCACTTTTCATAATCTCACCCCCAAATCATTATCTTACAAGACTTACATATACAGTTTACATACACTCGCCCCAAGGGTGAGGTAATTATCAAAGGCTCATCAAATTCCTCTATTTCTAATCCCAAGGCATGTATAAATGAACTCAAAATGAGAGAATGAGTGGTACTAGTATCAAATAAAACATGAGCTAAGGACTGGGAAACCATAACCATGCCGTCAACTACCGTGTTGCTAGTCTACGCATCCAAACTCCCTAAAGTCATGGTGTGAACTTAAGTTGGAGCCTTTCCTTTTCCCTTGTTAGCATTGCTAGGTCCAGGGTTCATCAGTCATACTATTGTGGTGGAGGTGACTGCACACTAGTTGTACTTAACGCTCTATACTGCAGGGCATTCCTCTGAAAATTCTATGGCTAATAACCCAATGCTGGATAGGGCGTTTGCTGTGGAGTAATTTGGTGGAACTATAGTTGTGGGATTTGCTGAGGTGAAGCTAAAGTCTGAGCCTAGGACTAATGACTTGCACCCTCTCTGGTCTAAGATCCTTGCCGAGCATTCCTTATTAGGCAATTCCTCTTGATGTGTCTTGGTTGTTGGCAGAAGTGACAATGGAAGTTGTAAGGGCCACTTCGTCCATTACTTGATGAACTACTACTCCTACTATTAGCATTACCATGCTGATTCCTCCCTTAATTTGATGGTTGTTTTCACCTCTCCTGTTGCTCCTTTGAGGTCCTAGGGAAGTCCTTGCCTAGTTCTCATAATAGGTGTTGTAATCACCCTCTACTGACAAGGCCAATGATACCAACTCACCATAATTTCATATTCGTAATGGCACCAATTGTTGTTGGATGGATCCCTTAAGTTTTTTTTTTTGAAACTTAATGCACTTTTCCTACTCAGACGCTATGCGGATGGAGTAAATCTAGCCAATTTAGTGAACTTTGCCTCATCCTCTTGAACCGTCATACCACCCTGTTCTAATATATAAAATTCGACAATCTTCTAGTCCCTGTATCCTTGTGGAAAGTAATGCTTGTAGAATAACTGTTCAAATCTGTCCCAATCAATACTCATATTGTTTTCCATACGTTTTGCCTATTTCCACCAGGTGTTTGCACTTCCCTCCAATTTATAAGCCGCGAATTCCACTTGATACTCTGTTGGTGCTCTAAGGGCATCCAAGTGTTTCACCACCGAGTATAACCAATATTCAACTGCCTAAGGATCACCATTCCTATCAAAAGTCAGGATGGACGCACGTCGAAACTCCCTGAAGTACTCATGCCTGCGATTTGTCTTGGAATCCTCAGGCCTAGCCCTTGCTGCCATCTGCCAAAAAGCAGCAAACATAGCTCCCATCATGTCTTCATCATTCGCAGGATTCGCATCAATCGTAGCTGGATGATGCCTAGGTGCTATTCTCTCAATTCTGAAAACAAACTTAGACTATTAGTGGTTTTCCATTGTCGTACCTATGTGTGCACAATCCCTAAGGTTCAAAACCAACGTTTTGATACCATTCTGTCATGAACCTCGATCTGGGTAGTGACGTGATGCAAAAAATTAAGTTAATTAAACCAATCTTAATTAAAATCGCTAATTAGATAATTAGTTTATTTATAAAAATGTGGTAAGTTTTAAAACTTTTAAATGATTGCTTCTAAATTAAGGCAGTTAAAATTAAATAATAATAACCAATAAATACAATTCGGGCCACTCCAAACCCACATTAGTACACACATATAGTAACAACATAATAAATACAACCACAGTCCAAATCCAAATTCAGATTGATTAAAATATTTCATGCCTTGATTTGATAAGTAAATGACCTCAAACTAGAAATCTTATAGTTCATGCGTCTACTCGGTAAGGTCCCAATCAGCCCTATGCTACAATCCACCAAGAGGGGGGGAGTTTTAAAATAAATAAAAGCAATAAGTGGAAGCTCAATAGGACTTTAAGCTTTGAAAACTTTAATCTTTAATATGAAAATCATTATTTATACAAGGATTATAAAATACAGTAAATGAAATTTATTAATTCCATTCATACCATTTAGTCCATTATTCATCAGAAAATAGTCTCATCATTTAGTCTTAGGCAAAGCCATTATAATCACCATCGTAGTGGCCCAACTGGGTTTCAGGACCTACCCCTAAGGTCGCTCTCTACATGACCCAATCTCTGAGTATGGCATCATACCCATATGTATATCATTCCGAACGGAGTTTACGACACGTCCGGTATTATATTATGATTTAGGTCTCATCTTACCAAGTATTATCATTTACATTTATTATTTTATTAATTATGATCTTTTCATTATTCAATAGTTTCTACAAATAACTATGTAAATTCATTTCATTTATTTCATGAAAACATTTTTCGTAAAAACACTTTGTGGCCAAAACTCTTTTAAAATCATGGCTAACAAAGAAAGAGGGTATGTAGTCCTACCTCGCTATCCAGTTGATAGCACTTACTCTGCAGTCCCAACTTGTTATAAGTTAGCTCCACAGAACCGTAAACAATCTTAAATGTAATTTAAATATGTCAATATCTACCTTAGAGTATTCCACAGTATTATGCTATCTCATGGTGTCTCAGTGTGTCATTGACATTCACAAAATCATAACACAAAGTCAAAGTCTCTATTTAGGTTTTAAACGGTAAAAAAAAGTGTAAAACAACCATTTTTCCAAAGCCCGGTCAGCCTGCCGAACTCCCCAGTTTGGCCTGTCAAACTTCTACAGTCTAGCCTACCGTACTGCTCTAGGTTTGGCCTGCCAAAAAGATGAGTCCGGCCTGTGATGCTCATGATCGGCCTATCGAACTGGCAAAACCTGGGAAATTCTACATTTCAAACCTCGGCCTCCCTGAGCTCAAAATCTCATTTCTAACCTATTTTTTTTTTTAGTTCCTAGAGCATGTATAACACTCAGAAATGATAGAAAAATATATTAGAACACATTTAAATACTTTTAAACCAATTTTTCATGGAAATTTTCAAATAATTCTAAAAATAAGAAAAAGAGAAAAAACTTGATTTAGCTTGATTTTTGTTCAATCAAGCTTAGATTCATGGTATTTGGGTCCTATAAACTTGGATTAAAGGTTTTCTAAGCTCAAGAAACTTATATTTCAACGTACAAAAAAAAATTGAAAAATTGAGGAAAAAGTTTAAAATTTTGAAAATGAGTGGACTAACCTCGAATTTGAGCTTTGAACGGAGTTTATGGATGCTCAAATGTGTCCCTTGGCTTCCAATCTTGTTGGGAATTGAGAGCTCTTGCTCAAATTGGAACAAAATGAGAGAGGGAAGAGAGAAAGAGAGAGGCAGTGAGAGAGAGACGAGAGAGAGAGTCTGAGAGAGTGAGGGGAAAAAGGGGGAGAGTGAAGGAAATAAATAGAGAAAGAGCATGATGGTTTACAGATGTAAAACCATGTCCAGCACACGGTTTTCAAAGTGGGACATGTTGGGCATTTGATAAATTATTTTGTTTCAATATTCAAAATAAATAATAAAAATAATTAAAAATCAAATTAATTGAAAAATATCACAAAACAATTAGATTAAGTTCAAATCACATTAAGACATATTAATTCACTATTTTACACTAATAATGCTTAAATAACTTTTTGGGTGTTACAAAAACTCTTCCTAATCCGATCCAAAACCTTCAGATTCAATTGGATTGGGCGGATCTCATGGATGATTTCATGAACACTCCTACTCTCACTAGCCAAAGAACATAGAAGAAGCCTACAATTACAAAAATGCAGACCTATAGGCCCTAATTCGTAAATCATTCCTTTTTTTAACTTCATTATATTATACTTGACTTTAAGACCTCATATCTATCAATTATTTGTGACAGATTCCAATATGTCACCTAGGAGTGCAGCGGACAATATTGTAGGTTTTCATATATGTAACCAAACATACGGTTACTCAACAGGTGCAGGAAGCTTTGCAAAGTAGGGAACCTACCGTTTGAAGAATTTATATTGAGAGCAATAATCAAGGATATCATCGGTTGGGGTTTTGAGTGCGTACTCAAAAAGTTTTTTCAATGCGCTAAATTATATTCTGATTTATAAATGCATTCATAATTCTCAACCAACTATTGTATGATCAGATTTTGTACTTTGTTACGTTGTATTTATATAAATTAGTTGAAAGTACGTGTCAACGCACATGCGCGTTCAATTTGCTGTTTTTTTAACATGTAAATGTAGAACTTTTTAAAAAGTTTATTTAGAGCACAACCTAAAATTTTTTTGAGGCAAAATAAACTATAAATAATATAGGAGGTACGTTTGATGAAACAGTCTTTGACGGAATTATAAAAGAAAAAAAAATTACGCAGGGATGCATTAGAGACCCATTATTTCAGTTCGTAATTAGGCAAAAAATATTTACAAGGATCATGTTTAAGAAATATTATCTAATAGAAATATATATAAAAAATATTAAATATAGGAGCACGTTTGATAAAAGTAATTTCATTGTGCAAATTTAGAAAAGAACACTACTATCACATTTAGACATATAAAATTTTAAAATAATCTAAAAAAGTAAACAGGCCGAGGTGCATATTTTAATCCAAGTGTCTGTTTTGGTTGATATATGCAGACTAGCAGAGCATATTTGAGAAAAACTTTTGGGTATATTTGGTTCAAGTATTCTTTGAACTCAATGTACTCAAATTTGAATTTAAGTATCAAGAATCCTTCGGATACCTATTTGTTTCCCCCAAAATCCAAATCATTTGAATATCAAGAATCCAAGTTTTTAGAATTCTCATCCCCTTAAACTTTTGATACTCGGATATCTTTGCTACAATAAAAACTAAAATTCTCTCTCCTATATTTGAGGAAAAAAATCATAACTTTTTCACTTGATATCTAATTGAGATGATTCTTTTTTCATTGTTTGTAACTTATATATGTTTGTAAGTTTGTTTGTATTTTTTGTGTGTTACTTTTCACGTTAGTTTAATTTTTTTTGAATTTAATTATTCTATATATTTAAGTCGGGTTGTGGAGTGTGTGATGAACTTTAGTTGATGGCGAATTACACTTCATAATTTTATCAATAGCAAAAATAGACGAAACAAAAAATAAACAAGAACATACATAAAATTTATAATGGTTTATTCTCAATATATGAGAGCTATGTTTATTTTCAACCGTTGTAGAATAATTTACTATGACGATGAAGAAATTTACAGGAGAAAAATTGCTTACTTTCTTCCCCTCTCTATATTTTCTGATTTACATAAAAAGTCCTACATTGTCCTATTTATAGAGTTTACAAGAAAAAGGAAACAAAAAACCTCAAAAAAGAACCTTCTTGTGTTCTAGCCTGACATCATGTAGCTGCGCCCTTCACTGGCTGTATAATGTGAATTTGCTCTGCTTGGATGTTTGGCCCTCGACACGCGTGACCGCACCCTTGGGTTAGCAACCTAGCATGTGCTCTTGGCCAGAATGGCTTGTTGTATGCCTCTTTAATGCTACGGCGCCCAAATCTTGGTGCTGCGGCTTTAGTTTTTGTTGAGCTTCGCCTTAATAAAATTTTGCTGATCCTCGTAATCTTTTACATAGGATAATAATTTGTCAGGGTTCATATTACACTCTACACTTCTTAACATAGTTATTTCCAATCTTTACAGACGTGTTAAAGTTTAGTGAGGCTTGTATTTCCTTCTATCATCATCATTATTATTATTTTATTTTTTATTTTTTAAAGATCATGCTAGTAATGCTCTTGCTTTGGATGTGCAACTGGATAAGGTTACTTGCATTTCCCTTGCTTTAGAAATGCAATTGGGTAGAGTTACTGTTTGGTAGTAGATTAGATAACTAGGTCATAATTAATGTTTTTTATACTGGGATATGGATGAAAATACTAGATTTGTTACGATTAATTAAAATTATTGTCACATATTAAGAACAAGTTTATTAAAAGCTCTTGCATGTTAAAGTTTTAAACTAAAATTTTTAATTCTAATCAATTTACTAAACGCCGCCATACAAGTTAGATATATAGTGCTTGAAGGAATGTTTAGATTATAGAAAATGTATTTGCTTTCCATTTAAGTTTATGAAGAGGAATGCCGAGTTGATAATTAATTAATTAATTATCTTATCTCGAAACTAAGTCTGAATAAAATTCCTTTATTGTTTTTTGTTGGGCTTATAATTGCATAAAGGCTCTTTTAAATATGAATACTAATTTTAGGCCCTTAAGCCCAAATCTAGATTCACTAAAGGCTATGAAAAATGCATTAAAATTCTAATTATTGTTACCTAATTTTGAAGTTAAGGATTTTTTATATTTCAAGAACATTATTTTTATCACAGGATAATTGTCAAGAAGTGTTTCTAAACTCTATTTAGGGATCTTAAAAAATGCATGTCCAAGTAACATTTCCAAGCTTGCTTATTACTACTCATCAATGTATTCACTACGTGAAGCTAAGATCTTTAGATAATTAAGTAAATACCAGCAACAAAATTTGGATTCACTTTGAGGCGAATGCTAGTTTATGTAGCCAAACTTATTATCCCAATTAATAGCCCTTGACTCTATATCACCACACTAATTCGACATAATTGTCAAATTCAAGTGATCCAAGTTCCAATCTATTTCAATAACCAACCAAGATCATTCATTCTATATTATTATCGTCCCTCTGCATTCTTAAGGAAAAAAAAAATATCACTTTGCACTTCATTTTATTTTCCTATAATTCATAATGCTTTAACCTATGACTCCACCTCAAAATCTATCCTTGATGCCCCTACAAGCTTATACTAGGAAGCCTCCAAAACTATACAATTAAAAACCAAACAAGCCAACTAAGTCATCCCATTACATATTTCGAAAGACTATTACCATCACTAATCCAAGGAGAGTGAATTATTTAAACATCTAAAAGAATATCCTTTATCAGACATACACTCTTATTGTCAAATAATTTTGTCTTAATATCAAGATCGTAATGCATTAGTTAAGTAGGATTTCTCTCACTCTTCCCAAATTTCCATATAAGCATATAACAGTTAAAACTAAAACTTTTCAAGAAATTAATCAATTCTTTTGCATAGAATAGAACTTTAACTATCTACAAATCACCTCATGATTGACTTTTAATACGTAGTTGACCAAAACTTTAAGCCGTGCCTAGGAATCAAATCAAAATCATCCTATATCACATTGACATAATATTTCTATTAACAAGCTAATAAAATTGAACCAAAAACAGTTAATTTTATGTAACACAAGCTTCAACCTCAGTCTACTTGCTAAGACCATTTGCCTCTATAAACTCAATAAATGGTAGCATTATCCTCATCATTATATTTCTGTTCTTAGCCTCCTAAGATGCCTTCCAAACCAAATGAGTAGTCAAGAGACATATTAACAAAATTAAACCTCGCAAATAAGACATTATCAAAAATAAAAATTAATCGAAACCCATTTTCATGATCCAATCCAACTAATATCTCTATAATCCCATAAATGTGACAGTCATTATCCAACGTAAAATCATGTTCATATCAAAATACCATGAGATGAAAACCTCTTAAGAAAACCCCAAACACGGTTATATTGGACAAAACATTGTACAAGGTTTACTAATCCAACTAAACAAGCTCTATATACCTTGTTCTAACCTCGAAATTAGACATCACGACATATGTATATCCCAATATTCTAACCAAAAAAATAAATAAATACAAATATCTTAAGATTTTTAATTCCATACTACCAGAAAAATAATATAACCAGAACAACTAAAGGGTTTTCATGTCAATTAGACATTTCCTACCATATCCACGGGCCTATGAATTTTGTCCCTAGGACCATAAGTTCTAAATTCCATCACCTAATCCAAAAGAAACTAAAACTATCCCATTCCTCTCTCGTGTAGAGTAAAAGAGCATATGCATACGTCAAAACTGTGATAAACAAATAAAGAGCGGAAAGTTCACTTAATGGACCATATCTAAATTTTATCGACATACGAAATAATTAAATCTTAGATCTTTGGTAACATCGAACTTAAGAAAACCACTTCTCTATTTTAAATCTCAAAATAACTATTCTCACCCTCAACAAAAGATGGTTTTTAGCCACCCAAAAAACTAAATAAGTTCATGTCAATATGATATTAAAGGATAACAATATGGCCAATCAAGAATCCAAATTTTAAATAAGTGATAATGAAGTCTAGACCTCCAATCTTAATATCTAACTCTTAGCTATGAACTCCTCGATTATACATAAAAGTAGAAGTAAACTAGAATAATAAATCAGATAAGATTGAAAGACAATGATTACAACTCTACTAGCAGTAATTATAAGCTAATGGAAGGCTCTAAAGACGACTAGATACCAAATAACAAATGCTAAGATCCTTTTCTTTTATATTCTTTCTCGTCTCAATGGAAACCTAGCAATTTATATTACAAAAGCTAAATGTGTTAGAAAAATGAGGATGCATGATAGTTTTAGAAATGTATAAAACAATTTAGTTCAACAGGTGGCATAATTCGCGTTTGCAGCCTTTGATACCTTTTTTGTCATAACCTCAAATCAGGGCTAGTGGCAAATTTAATGTTTTATGAAAGCAGGGTTTTTATGAAAAAAAAAAAATAATTTTCAAATGAAATTTGCAATTTTCCTTTTGAATAGCTAACCTATAGTAATGTGTCTACCTATTATATTCGGATATAAATTTACATAATCATCATAAAAAGTGTTTTTCATGCATTACTTAATTACCATACAACATTTAGTATATTTTTGATGCAGAAGTTCCTAAATCTCAATCCTATTCCATTACAAACATACAAAATGTTCAAGTAGATAAATTAAAATATGACTATTCTTCCAAAAAGCACTACCAAAGAAATCATTCATGAGCTCCTCGTCACTCTAGCTACCCTAACGATCTAACTCCTATTTTACATCACCTGAAGAAACAGGGGGTGAGCTAAAGCTAGTAGGCATATTGACTACTTGCCTTACATCAACTAATGATTATTAAAAAAAAAATGCATAATTAAGAGAAAAAAAATGTATATAATTTGCAAAATTTCTAAGATAATCTACAAAAAGTTAATCATTAAACATTTAAATAAAACATATACATAATATATATATGCAGTGATATAAATAAACAATCAAGTTAGTAACCACTTAATTCTGCTTAATGTTAGGATCGCACCAATAAAAAGGTAATGCTCATGTCATGATTTTTAGTAAAGGAAAGGAAGAAAGAAAAGAAATTAAAAATATTCATTGTGCTCAAAATGAGCACTCCGTCTTCGTTGTGTCTTAAATGAGCATTCGTGAGTAATATAAATGTAACAGTCCTCGAGAAATTATCCAAATTGTCATAGTTTAGTCCAATGGCACTGTGTAAGGTCATATCAGCCTATGGAATAGGGTTAGTTCAAGTCACTCTCAAAACTCTAAAATTATCATTTTAATTAATACTTAGGTTACTTCTTGTGAAATTTGGAGCATAATGACTATTTTTCCAAAAACCAAAAATATCAACCTGTAAGAAAATAATAAACCAAATAGTTTTGGCATGCCATGACTGTAAGACATACCACCTAGAGCATATATATATCTCCATAAATCATATCAATCGATCATGAACAATCAAATTTAGAATTCTAATTATTCAATTCAGTTTGCATGATCACTTTACTAAAATATATCATAAATTTCTCAAAAACTCATTTAGTTAATAATTTAAAAATTCTGAGTTGTCGGGTTTCCCACCAAAGTAGTCCGATGAGGTATGAAAGCATTTTGGTTTGCAAAATTGAAGTCGTGAGCATAAATTTGGAAACTTTGATTGTCGAAGTCGTCCTTCAAAATTCTGTCTCACAAGTGCAATGTTGCAAACATGTCCAGAGCAGGTGAGATAGGCAAGCATGTAGTTTCTTGGACTTGGGTGGACGGGTTGACCTTTCGACTAGCATTGATCGAGATTTGGTAGATTTTGACCAAAGTTTGACCAATGAAGTGGTAGTAGAGATGGGTGCCAAAATGAAGCCCTTGATGCAAGGATCACTCTGTCAAATTTGATTTCTTCAAATGATGCTCGGCTTGTCGAAAATCGCATAAAATTTGGTGATAGATAGTGCTTGAAGCTTGAAATTTTCTAGCTATGATTGACTGAAGAGCAGGTAGGTTTTACTCCTCTTGATGAGGGGAACATGACAGTACAACTTGTTGGTGAGATTGGGGCCAAACAGTGCCAAAATCTGTCGTGGAAGCTAGAGAAATCGTGTCTTCCCTCAACGATTCCCAGAGTCTAGCAAGGAGTGGAAGGGCGGTGCTTTAGTCCTGTCACTTCGGACAGAGATGTTTCAGATTCCTCGACACGTGCAGGTGGGTGAAGGCTAGAGGTTGGCCAACAGGTGGGGGTTTGAGCATGAAAAAGAGGAAAGAAAAGAAAAGAAAAGAAAAAGAGGAGGGAGAGTGAAGAAAAATATGATGTGGGGGAAGAATTTTGAGTTATCTTATTTACCCATTTATTTATTTATTAAACATTAGAAACTTCTAGATTTAATTTCTTTTCTAAAATTATTCAGGACCTTAAAATGGCCCCAAAATTGGTCTCTTTCATTTAAAAAAAGGGTTTTACAACTATTATGTTCTACTACTTATTTTTCTTTTTTTGATTTATGAAATTTCTTCAACCAAAAAGACCAAAATATCCTTAGATAATACTTGTTTATATAATTTTAACCTAAAATGCTTATGATTAATTATGTTTTTACACTCTTTGGAAATGATACGTTTCATACTTACTCATAAAAGTGGTAAGATTGAAATTCAATGCTAATAAAGAAGTAAGTCTTAAATTGAGCCAGCCATGGGAGCCAAAATTTTTCAAATCATGGTTTTTTACTCTAAAACATTCCTTAGCATCCAAACACCTATAAAACACAAAAAATCCGAAAAACTAACAAAGAAAACAAAAAAAGAATTAATAGAAAAATACATGAGAAATTAAGCACCTGTCAACTATAGACCACCTTTTTCTATTCTTTATTGCAATTCTGCCGTTCTTTTTTTTTTTCCACACAAATTAAGTAAGGATTTGGAGAGATTTTTTTTATTTTTTATTTTTTTTGTTTTTTTAGTTATTATAGAATTATCATTAAAGACTTTGCATCTTCTTCGATTGCATGATAAAGTCTTTCTTTTTGTAAGAAATATATATATATATATATTTTTTTTTTCTTTTTCATCTTTCTTTAGGTAGCATCGATTCTTTCTCAAGTTCTCGATTCCCAAACGTTTATTGCAATATTGTTTTAAAAAAAATTCAATCCTCAACTTTCATATATATATATATATATTATGACTTTTTTTTTTCAAAAGAAAAATATTTTGTATAAAATTTGCATTACAAATAATGCATACACAAGATATCAAATTTAAGGCACCGAAAGTTCATGGCATAGAAGGAAAAAAGCATAATCATAGTTGAAGAAAAAACATGGAGATGGAGTTAAATTTACGGTAGAGAATTGTCACGCCCCGAAGTACGGGAGGTGACGTGGCGGAATATTTAGATTAATTAAAAGAGAATTTAATTGAAACCAATGGTTTAAGAATCAAATTAAATGAGAAATAAGAAGATTTCCACCACATTTTTATACAAGGATGTATAAATATTAAGCAAGTAATAAAAATTAATAAAGAACCGCGAGTATGGGTTCCACAACCCATAACTTATGCATACACATGGTTCTGACAATATCATAAATACAATCACAGTCCAGATACAGATAAAGTTAAATCTTACATGCCTTGATTTAAATAATACAAAATATAAATCAATCCTCCTAATGCTCCTGAGTTCGGTCCGAAGAATCCTCTCCAAACCTAAATGGGAAACCACCTAGAAGGGGGGAAAATTTAAAACAATAAAACGTGAGCGAAAGGCTCAGTAGGACTATGTTTTATAAATAATTGAATTTAAAGAAACAGTTCATTGTTAGGAGTACTCAAAAGAAAACTTAAACAAATAAATAAATAAATACAAAATTTGAGTAGAGCCGTTCTGACACAGAACAGTCTACTCGTACAATCGAAAACATAATTTTTCTTTTACCTAGGCAAACCATGATATCACCACCGTAGTGGCCCAGCTGGGTTTCGGGACCTGCCCCCAAGGTCGATCGCTACACGACCCGATCTCTGATATGGCATCATGCCTTTGTGTTTGTTATCATTATCATTCAAAACCCAATTACCGAGTGTTGTCAAATACGTTCATTATGAAGTTCATTTCATAATCACAGTATATTAAAATATAATCGATAAAACCATTTTCAAACAACCGTTGAAAACATTTTGATAGAAATCCTTTTCAAAGCCAAATCATTTCAAAACCAGGCTACTAAGGAAATAGGATAGAAGTCCTACCTCAATACTCGTGTCGGTGCCCCACACCGTAATCCCGGTCCGCTATACGTTAGCTCCACGGAACCACGAACGATCCTAGATACAAACTAAGTCGATCAATATCTAGTTCGAGACATTCTATGTTACTAAACCATTTCATGATGTCCTAGTGTGCCATTTGTACCTTTAAAATCATCCTATAAGGTTGGGATTTAAATCAGGGTTCAAAACAGTGAAAACGGGTAAAAAATCACAAAATTTTCCATGCCTCGGTCGGCCTGCCAGACTCCCTGCTTCGGCCTGCCGAATTGCACAGTTCGGCCTACCGGAAGCAAAGTTCGGTCGGCCAAACACTTCTCCCAGGTTCGGCCTGCCGGTCGGAAGAACACCGGCCTGCCGAACTGGGAAAATCCAAAATCTCAGCCACGGGTTTCTCGATCCCCAAAATCCAAATCTTGATTCTAACCTATTTTTCTCAAATCCCAGGCATGAAAAACAATCATAGTTGATAGAAAAACATACTAGAACATGTTTGAACTCATTTAAACAAGATTTAAACTCGAAATCCTCAAAAATCCGAAAATGAGAAAATGAGGAGAAAAATGAAAAATCTTGAATTCAATCCGTTTTTCTTCAATCTAAGCTTAGATTCTAGTTGTTCTAAGTTCAATTAACTCAAATCTATGGTTTTCTAAGCTTAAACAACCCTAGATTTCAAAAATGCACAAAATTGAAAATTTTGGGAAAAGTTTAGAAAATTTGAATCTAACCTCGAATCGAAGCTTTAATCCGCGTTCTCGGTTGCCGAATCACGTCCCCGAGCTTCCTCCTTGCTAACCCGAAGCTTGGACTCGAATTTGGTTTCAAATTTTTTTGAGAGAGATAGAGAGAGAGAGAGAGATTGCCGAGAAAGAGAGAGAAGTGAGAGAGAGATGCGTGAGAGTGAGGAGAGAGAGAGAGAGGAAGGAAATAAATAGAGAAAATCGGTGGGCGGTTTTACTGTGCGAAAACCATGTACCGCCCACGGTTTTGCAAAACGGAGTATTTTTAACATTTTACAAATTGTTGTGTTTTAAACTCAAAATATCATTTTAAAACAATAAGAAATCATTTGAACGCATCAATTTAACAAAACAACCAAAATTCAAAATCCAACCAAATAATCTAATTAATGTTAAAACGTTAATTATGGTACACTAATTCATCATTTACATTACATTAACATTAAATAAATTTCAGGGCGTTACAACTCTCCACCCCTAAAAGAAATTTCGCCCTCGAAATTTACAACTTACCTCAAAAACAAAACAAATGCGGATACAATTCCCGCATACTCGACTCTAGTTTCCAAGTGGCTTCATCAACCCCATGATGCTGCCACACGACCTTTACCAACGGTATTTCACGACGACGCAAGCTAATCACTTTCTGGTCGATGATCTGAATCGGCACTTCTTCGTACGTCGTATCTTCCTGAACCTGCACATCGCGGAACGAAACTATCTTACCCTGCTCAGGTGGATACTTCCTAAGCATCGACACATAAAACACATCGTGAACATGAGAAAGTCCGGGCGGAAGATCAAGCCGATAAGCGACCACACCAACACGCTGAGTGATCTCGAACGGCCCAATATACCTCGGTGCGAGCTTCCCACTCACCCCGAACCGCATAGTTCCCTTACGAGGCGATACCCTCAAGAGAACGAAATCTCCAACCGCGAACTCTAAGGGTCTACGTCTCCTATCCGTGTAGCTCTTCTGCCGACTCTGAGCTGCCCTCAACCGATCTCGAATCACCGTGACTTTCTCGTTGCTATCACGAATCTCTTCCGGCCCAAGAATAACTCTATCTTCTGGCTCGGCCCAACACACAGGTGACCAACACGTTCGCCCATACAATGCCTCAAATGGTGCCATACCGATACTCGCCTGATAACTATTGTTGTACGCGAACTCTGCCAAATGCAAACATTGCTTCCAATTCCCGCCGAAGTCCAACGCACAAGCACGCAACATATCTTTGAGAATCTGAATAACCCGCTCAGACTGCCCATCAGTCTGAGGATGAAACACCGTACTGAAGTTCAAATCCGTACCTAAAGCCTCCTAAAAACTCCTCCAGTACTTAGCATCAAACCTGGTGTCTCGATCAGAGGTGATGGACAAAGGAACTCCATGCAACCTCACAACGTTCTGCATATACAACTCCCTAAGAACCTTCCTAGAACACGTCGACCTAAACGGAATGAAATGCGCCGATTTCGTCAACATGTCGACCACAACCCAAACTGCATCGTGCCACTGCTCCATCCTCGGCAAACCTATGAGAAAATCCATCATCACATGCTCCCATTTCCACCCTGGAATAGGAAGCGGCTGAAGCTGACCTGCAGGCTTCTGATGCTCGGCTTTCACCTGAAGACACGTCGAACACTTGGCCACGTACTCTCGAACATCTTTCTTCATGCCTCTCCACCAATACTGCCTCTTCAAATCGCGATACATCTTGGTGCTCCCCGGATGAATAGCGAACTAAGACCTATGGGCTTCTTCTAGAACGGCTTTCGTCACCTCGGTGATAACTGGAACTGCAAGACGCTCCTGGAAGTACAACGATCCATCTGCATGCACGCTCCATTCCTCAAACTGCTCCCCGTTCTGAATCCGTGACCAAATCCCCTGCAAATGCTGATCTTGCCACTAACTTTGCTTCACCATCCGAACAAGAGCTGGAGTTGCTTCCACGTGATATAACGAAACTCGATCACAGTCTTCACAATACAGTAGCCGATACTCACTCACTGTCGCATCCCTGCTCCAGTCCTCAAAAATCAAACAAGCGAGAATCCCTGAAGATTTCCTGCTAAGCGCGTCCACGACCACATTAGCTTTTCCAGGATGATACTGCAACACGAAATCATAATCCTCCATGTACTCGATCCATCTATGCTGCCTCAAGTTGAGATCCCTCTGAGTGAACAGATACCTCAAACTCTTGTGATCGGAGAAGACCTGAAACGATGCTCCATACAAGTAACACCTCCAAATCTTCAGCACGTAAATCACCGCCGCGAGCTCTAAATCATGAGTAGGATAATTTCGCTCATGAGGTCGTAGCTGTCTCGATCCGTACGCAACTATACGTTCATGCTGCATCAACACGCATCCAAGTCCGCGCCCTAAAGCATCCGCATAAACCTCATACGGCTCGTCACTGCTAGGGATAACCAACACTGGAGTTGTAGTCAACCGGTTCTTCAATTCCTGAAAAGCAGACTCACAATCTTCATTCCACTCAAACCTGACATTTTTCTTGATTAATCTCATCAACGGAGCTGCAATCTTCGAAAAATCCTTTACAAATTTCCTGTAATATCCAACAAGACCTAAGAAGCTGCGAATCTCTGCTACATTCCTTGGTCGTTCCCATTCCAATATAGCCTCAATCTTGGACGGATCCACTGAAATACCATGCTCCGAGATAACATGACCCAGAAACTTGACCTCAGTCAACCAGAACTCACAACTTTCCCTCTTAGCATACAACTGGTGCTCCCGCAGAGTCTGAAGCACGATCCGAAGATGCTGCTCATGCTCCTCCCAAGTCTTAGAATACACAAGAATATCATCGATGACCACGATCACAAACTGACCCAGATACGGCCTAAATATCCTGTTCATTAAATCCATAAAAGCTACCGGAGCATTCGTCAACCCAAAAGAAATGACCAGAAACTCAAAGTGCCCATACCGAGTCCTAAAAGCTGTCTTGAGAATATCCTCTTCCTTGATCCTGAGCTGATGATAACCTGAACGCAAATCAATCTTCGAGAAGTACCGCGAACCTCCCAACTGATCAAATAACTCATCAATCCTAGGCAAGGGATACTTGTTCTTCACCGTAACACGATTCAGCTGCCGATAATCCACACATAACCTGAGAGTCCCATCGTGCTTCTTAGCGAACAAAACTGGTGCTCCCCACGGAGATGTGCTGTTCCGAATATACCCTTTATCAGCAAGCTCCTGAAGTTGCTTCCTCAATTCCTTCATTTCTGCCGGCGCCATCCGATAAGGTGCCATAGAAATCGGTGATGTCCCTGGAAACAACTCGATACCAAACTCAATCTTCCGATGCGGTGGTAATCCTGGTAACTCGTTGGGGAAGACGTCCTCGAACTCATCAACCACCAGAATCGCTACACTGCTACTCAAAACATAGGGCTCGCAATCCAGGTTGGCAAGAAAAGCACAACAACCTAGATTCCTTCGCCCTCCTAGACACGACTTCATGAGACGCTCACTCATTAACCAATCACCACCACCCTGGTAAGTGATCATCGTCCCTCTATCAGACACTAGGGTCACTTTTCTAAGTTGACAGTCCACAACTGCACTATACATGGACAACCAGTCCATCCCTAGAATTACATCATAGGAGCTCATGGGGAGTATAATCAAATCACTTTTCAAAATCTCATCCCCAATCTTTATTTTACAGGATTTACACATACAATTTACACACACCCGCCCCAAGGGAGAAGTTATAACTAGGGGTTCATTAAACTCTTCTATCTCTAATCCCAAGGCATGTACAAAAGAACTCGAAATGAGAGAATGAGAGGCACCGGTATCGAATAAAACGAGAGCTACAGATCTAGAAACCAAGATCATACCATCGACAACCGCGTTACCAGTCTGAGAATCTGACCCTCCAGATGCCATTGCATGAACCTGCACTGGCGCTTTCCCTTTTCCTCTACCGACATTGCTAGGTCCTGGATTACTCGGCCGATACTGCTGAGATGGAGACGACTGCACACTACCTGTACTCGACGCTCGATACTGAGGAACACTGCGCTAAAAATGCTGCGGCTGCTGCCCTCGTACCGGATATGAGAATTGCTGAGGAGAGAACTGCGGATACTACAACTGCAGGTACTACGGAGGCGGAGGTAGGGTTTGAGGCTGAGACTGACGACTGGCATCCTCCCCGGTCTGCGATCCAAGACAAGCACTCCTGATCGGGCAATTCCTCTTGATGTGTCCGGGCTGTTGATAGAAATGACAATGAAAGCTGTAGGGATTGCTGCGCCCGCTGCCAGACGAACTGCTGCTACCACTGGTCGCACCGCCTTGCTTGCCTTTCCCCGGAGCTGGACGACTACTGGTGCTCTTCCTGCCACTCCTCTGCGGTCCTCTTGAAGCCTTGGCTCAGTCCTCACAATACTGCACATAATCATTCTCCACAGAGATCGCCGACGACACAAGCTCTCCGAAACTCCTAAGCCGTAGAGCAACCAACTGCCGCCGAATAGGAGCCTTGAGCCCTTCTTGAAACTTAATACACTTTTCACGCTCCGATACCACCGCCGATGGAGCAAACCTAGCCAACTCATTAAACTTTGCCTCATATTCCCGAACTGACAGATCACCCTACTGCAATCTATAAAACTCAGCTGCCTTCTGATCTCTATACCACTGCGGAAAATACCGATCATAGAACAGCTCCTCAAACCTGTCCCAACTAATATCACCACCGCGCTCCAGACGCTTAGCCTGTTTCCACCAAGTGTTAGCGCCACCCTCGAGCTTATACGCCGCGAACTCCACACGATACTCCTCAGGCACACCAAGGGTATCTAAATGCTTCAAGATTGAATCCAACCAATACTCTGCTAACTGCGGATCCCCATTGCCATCAAAAGTCGGAATAGACGCCCGTTGAAATTCCTTAAAATACGCATGTCGACTACCAACACTAGAGTCTTCCGGTCTAGCCCTGGCTGCCATCTGTCGAAAAGCCGCAAACATAGACCTCATCATGCTCTCATCATTTCCGAACTCGGCGTCAGCAGTCGAACGACATCTAGGTGCCATTCTCTCACTTCTGAAAACAAAATTTGGACTGTTAGAGGTATTTCATTGTCAAACCTATGTGTGCACAATTCCCAAGGTTCATAACCTTGAGCTCTGATACCATTCTGTCACGCCCTGGAGTACAGGGGGTGACGTGACAGAATATTTAGATTAATTAAAAGAGAATTTAATTGAAACCAATGGTTTAAGAATCAAATTAAATGAGAAATAAGAAGATTTCCATCACATTTTTATAAAAGGATGTATAAATATTAAGCAAGTAATAAAAATTAATAAAGAACCGCGAGTATGGGTTCCACAACCCACAACTTATGCACACACATGGTTCTGACAATATCATAAATACAATCACAGTCCAGATACAGATAAAGTTAAATCTTACATGCCTTGATTTAAATAATACAAAATATAAATCAATCCTCCTAATGCTCCTGAGTTCGGTTCGAAGAATCCTCTCCAAACCTAAATGGGAAACCACCTAGAAGGGGGGAAAATTTAAAACACTAAAACGTGAGCGAAAGGCTCAGTAGGACTATGTTTTATAAATAATTGAATTTAAAGAAACAGTTCATTGTTAGGAGTACTCAAAAGAAAACTTAAACAAATAAATAAATAAATACAAAATTTGAGTAGAGCCGTTCTGACACAGAACAGTCTACTCGTACAATCGAAAACACCATTTTTCTTTTACCTAGGCAAACCATGATATCACCACCGTAGTGGCCCAGCTGGGTTTCGGGACCTGCCCCCAAGGTCGATCGCTACACGACCCGATCTCTGATATGGCATCATGCCTTTGTGTTTGTTATCATTATCATTCAAAACCCAATTACCGAGTGTTGTCAAATACGTTCATTATGAAGTTCATTTCATAATCACAGTATATTAAAATATAATCGATAAAACCATTTTCAAACAACCGTTGAAAACATTTTGATAGAAATCCTTTTCAAAGCCAAATCATTTCAAAACCAGGCTACTAAGGAAATAGGATAGAAGTCCTACCTCAATACTCGTGCCGGTGCCCCACACCGTAATCCCGGTCCGCTATACGTTAGCTCCACGGAACCACGAACGATCCTAGATACAAACTAAGTCGATCAATATCTAGTTCGAGACATTCTATGTTACTAAACCATTTCATGATGTCCTAGTGTGCCATTTGTACCTTTAAAATCATCCTATAAGGTTGGGATTTAAATTAGGGTTCAAAACAGTGAAAACGGGTGAAAAATCACAAAATTTTTCATGCCTCGGTCGGCCTGCCGGACTCCCTGCTTCGGCCGGCCGAACTGCACAGTTCGGCCTGCCCGAAGCAAAGTTCTGTCGACCGAACACTTCCCCAGGTTCGGCCTGCCGGTCGGAAGAACACCGGCCTGCCGAACACACAGTTCGGCCTGCCGAACTCAGGCCGAACTGGAAAAATCCAGAAATCCCAGCCACGGGTTTCTCGATCCCCAAAATCCAAATCTTGATTCTAACCTGTTTTTCTCAAATCCCAGGCATGAAAAACAATCATTGTTGATAGAAAAACATACTAGAACATATTTGAACTCATTTAAACAAGATTTAAACTCGAAATCCTCAAAAATCCGAAAATGAGAAAATGAGGAGAAAAATGAAAAATCTTGAATTCAATATATTTTTCTTCAATCTAAGCTTAGATTCTAGTTGTTCTAAGTTCAATTAACTCAAATCTATGGTTTTCTAAGCTTAAACAACCCTAGATTTCAAAAATGCACAAAATTGAAAATTTTGGAAAAAGTTTAGAAATTTTGAATCTAACCTCGAATCGAAGCTTCAATCCGCGTTCTCGGTTGCCGAATCACGTCCCCGAGCTTCCTCCTTGCTAACCCGAAGCTTGGACTCGAATTTGGTTTCAAATTTTTTTGAGAGAGATAGAGAGAGAGAGAGATTGCCGAGAAAGAGAGAGAAGAGAGAGAGAGAGATGTGTGAGAGTGAGGAGAGAGAGTGAGAGGAAGGAAATAAATAGAGAAAATCGGTGGGTGGTTTTACTGTGCGAAAACCATGTACCGTCTACGGTTTTGCCAAACGGAGTATTTTTAACATTTTACAAATTGTTGTGTTTTAAAACTCAAAATATCATTTTAAAACAATAAGAAATCATTTGAACTCATCAATTTAATAAAACAACCAAAAATTCAAAATCCAACCAAATAATCTAATTAACGTTAAAACGTTAATTATGGCACATTAATTCATCATTTACATTATATTAACATTAAATAAATTTCAGGACGTTACAAGAATAGGACCTAAAGTTAGGTGGTTTCTTGAAGTCTTCAAGAAAAAGCTGATGTGTAAAGCAATAAAAGCAACAGACAAGTAAGTATATGAAGACGAAATACTAGAGAAATTTATTCCTCTGTAGGTCCTTTTTTCCCCTTTACCAAGTAGATAAGGAAGGTAAGAAGTATTCACGGGCTCCAAATGTAATAAAGAGTAAAAAAGGGGTCTACATGTATTTATTTATTTTTATAAAGAAAATGGGATAATATGTGACAAGAGTAGAATGCAATCCTAGCATTTCTCGAATAACAAATAATGCAAAAAAGTAAAAAACACAAAAAAATAGCGATTCAATATTTATGTGAGAGTTACATATGGTGTTTGGGGAATACACTATCACAAAGAGAATTACAAAAATACTTAGAAAGCGTAAATGCCAAAATATAGACATACCCTTTTCTAGTTAATAGTGGTTTCCTATTTATATTATGTTCGAATGAATAAATAAGCGAATAAATCACCTTGAATTATCTTTGTTTTGCTTGATTCAGTGAGTTTTGGTGGTATCCCTTTATTTATTTTTTGCTAATCTCCCATTATTTTTATGTGAATCAAGTTCTTGAAGCTTTGACTATATATTCACGCGAGTATTGACATGTTAATTACGTGTCCGCCTCATCCATTTTTTACAATGATTATGATTTGACGGATGTTGATCTCATATAGATTGATCGATTTCACATTATTGTTTACTCCTTTATTATTATCAAATTTCTTTCAATGTATGTACTTATATATACACACGCATATATATGTATGTATATATGTATTTTCCTTGCTGTGCGCAAATTCGTAATTGGCAAACTCATCATAATTTGCCATTAACTATAATTATTTGCGGAATTATCATTCTTAGATTCTCCTATTCCTCTCATCAAAATGTTCATATTCAATATTATTACACCCTTTAGATTCATGGGGTTTGAGCCGTAACTTATAAAACATTCTTTTACAAGACAGGATTCCCAATCTAATAAATATACTGCTTACGTGGCTGAGATCCACTATTTTATAACTAATCGGATATTAACTCATGAGTAGTACAAGAGTGCTCTTAGTTATATACTTTGATCTTTATCATTACAGGACCAATTGTGAATGGAATCTGCTCGAGAGTCGCTTTCATGGCCAATGTCTATTGGATTAACTTCGACTTTTCATCAATGGCTTCGCCAGCATGCCAACCTCGTGGGGTCAACATTAAAATTTGGCATAATTGTTAATTTAGGCTTGTACACACCTTGTCTAGGCCGAACAGGAATTTTTTTCTTTTGTTTGTTTGTTTGTTTTGCTTCTCGTTTTGGTTGTTTTGTCATCATCTTTTGTTTCATGTGTACGTTACATATGAATTATGAAGGATTTTATTATTTCTAGACTAATTTATTTTATTTTCCTTTTAATGCAATTGCAGAAGGCAGGGGAAATTGTTTGTTTTGAGAAAACAAATTAGACGTTATTATAGCCGGGAAATTTTGCAAATTGCAAGAAAATGATGTCTTTGAAACTTATAGCTTTCACAATTTGTTACTTTGAAGGGTTATAATATATAACCAAATAGGATTCATGCTATTGAGGAAATATCTTTCCCCATCAAATGAGCCTGAAAAGCTAGGCAACCACTCAAAAGCATAAGCACTATCTTTAATTTATAGAGCAAAGTCCCTTGAAGCTTTAGAGCATAAGCTTTATAGGATACTTGTCAACTTCCTTCTTTGGGGCTCCTATAAATTCCTCACGAGTTTATCTTTCTATGAAAGAATTAGAGTCGTGATAGTATTCAAAATGCTGTTTTCTAAGAGAATTACCGGCGTCTTCCAAATATCATTATTTCTAGTTTTCATCTTCTTGTGCCTGGATTGCCAAGCCGACTCAACTCATAAGACGTACAATTTTGTAGTACGTACTCCAGAATATGTTATTGATTCTAAATACGATACGAATTGCATGAACTTCGACATTTACCATCTTTTCAGTGATGAAACTCAATAGTTTAGTTCAAGAAAAATTTTACCTTATAGTTGTTCCCCCTCTTTTATTCGTCGAAAAAAATTTATATTAACGTACTTCTATTTAGGAAAACATGACTTATCTTTTCTCAGGTTAAAGAAGCTCGATACAAAAGACTATGTAGCACCAAGAAAATATTGACGGTAAACAGGAAGTTTCCAGGACCAACTTTACGGGTTCATCAAGGGGATACAATCTTTGTGAAGGTTCATAACAAAGGCAGATACAATATCACCCTTCATTGGTATAAAGGCAAAATTCTTATTTTTTATTTTTTATTTTTTTAAATTAGCCATATTATATCTTCTATATATTAATCAATATTCTAAAATAGTTACAAAGATATATTGTACATAATCTAAGTAATGGGGGCAGGCATGGAGTACATCAGCCAAGAAATCCATGGTCGGATGGACCAGAATACATCACACAATGCCCAATCCAACCAGGAGGGAAATTCATGCAAAAGATCATTTTTTCCAAAGAGGAAGGAACATTATGGTGGCATGCTCATAGCGACTGGTTAAGAGCCACAGTTCATGGAGCTATTATTGTTTATCCCAAACATGGAACAAGCTATCCCTTCTCCAAACCTCACAAAGAGGTTCCTATAATATTCGGTTTGTATCTTAATCTACCATGCTATATAAAGTATATGAATATATGTTATTCGGCAATAAATAAATAAATAAATAAAATTGAGCTTTAAAATTTATGTAGTACAAAAAGGTTATTGTGTAAAAAATATATAAAAAAAGTACACACGCACACACATTTACCTATCACCAAAAGTGAAAATGAAAGAATAGAAAAAGACACGAATGAAGAGTTCAACAAACTATAGTAGGGAAAGTTTATAAATTTTGTCACTTATAAGAACACAATTTCATAGGAGCCTTTATCGGAAAATAACATTTGTTTTTTATGTCTTCTTTTTTGTATTATTTAAAAAAACGCCAGTTCCGAATCTAAGATACAAAAATAATCCCAAACCTAGCCCTAAAAACAAACCATCTTTCTCCCTTGCTTTTCTATTTCTATCACCACCTACTCCGAGGACACTCTTCTCTCCACCCATCGACTAACCTCGCTCCTTTGTGGCAATGATTTCAACCAATAGACAATGCAACTATCTCCACCACGGTGACAATCTCCACCATGGCAATGTTATATCTCCATCGACTGGCAATCTACTAGATGCAACATTGAGGGGAGATCTCCCACTTTGTAGTGGTGAGTGAGATACAGATATTCTAGCTGCATGGGGCACCATGTGGTAAGTCCAGTCATTAGGACGAGTTTCAGCCACTTGCTGCTGCGATGAGATCTCCCTGCTTTAGGTTCTCTACCTCGTTGTCATTAAGATTTCCCTTACTGCCTATTGGAATTTGAATTTTCGTTGGTTTGTATGAAAATTTTGGTTCTATTTATATGATATGACTTTGTAGTTTAAACATATTAATTAATCAAATGAATCTGATTCTAATCCTGTAGTTTAGAACAAAGTAAATCAGTCCTTAAGATAAAAAAAAGTAAATCAACAATTTTGTTAATAAAGTGTAATTAACTGACAGTCTAATGGATAATAAGCTAGTTAAATCAAAACTAAACCAATGATTTAAAAGTAATTAAACTAGTTTAAAGATCATATTGTAGAATTTACAATTCTTGAAAGGCCGGTATTTGTTTAAAAAAAAAAGAATTAAAGAAATAACTTTGTCTCAAATAGTGCAGTACAGAGTACTAATTAACCAAGTAATAGGGTGTTTGACATGGTGGTGGGAACCATTGGCTAGAATTGTTTTTGCTATAGTATGTGTAAGCTTTACATTATAGCAACTTTTTTTTTTACTGTGGTATGTGAGAGCTTTACACTGTTTGTAACTGAGATAGTGGTTAAAACCACTCTACTCAAACAACATGTAAATTAGTTGTCATGCTATTAGTGTGGCCGATAGACTTTTGCAGCATGCTGGTGAAATGTCTTGTTGATCAATAATTCCAACAGTTTTACCTAAAAAAGTCCAAGGAGTTAAATGTCACCATATGTTGTACATATTGAAGTAAGCTATTATGTTGTTAATATCTAGTATTATATGTTAACAGAAAATAAAGCAACTTTAAATTTGTTAATCAACTTTTGGAATCTTATTGTTATTATTTTTTAATATGATGGGGGACCAAATGAAACCTTACTTAAAGTCCCAACCCACCCTAATCTTAGGAATTTGGAATAATCCCTTTTCAAAATTGTAAGTTGTACTATGCGTTACTAAGCGTGGACCAGAATAATTTTCTCAAAAGCTGTTGATGTTCACCTTTGGTTTTTATAAGAAAAGTATCTAGAGTGGTCTTAGACATCATTGGTGCCCTAGTATTTTTTTCAATAAACGTCTTGTATACTAGTATTTTTTACTTCTAATTACGGATTGTTGAAAACATAGGAGAGTGGTGGAAGAAAGATGTAAACGTGGTACTGGAGGACTTTGTTAGGAGTGGGGGACAGCCCAATACTTCTGATGCTTTAACTGTAAATGGTCAGCCTGGAGATCTATATCAATGTTCAAAAGCAGGTACTACATATAACTACTTATAAAACACTTTATAGAGTTATAATTGTTAATTTAAACATGGAACCTATCTAATATAAGATTCAGGTTATTCTTAGAAGAAATTATTAAATCGTCTTTCCTTTTGTTTATATAGCATATATAATTGAATAGGAGTAAAACGCTATTCTAAGTTATAAAAATTAAAGAAATAAAAATTACTATACTTGTTAATGAAGTCCTGCTGAATTACTATACTTTTTAATAAAAATTACACTACAGATGCAATCAAAAATAAATTATAAATTCTTTCAAGAATATCTTAGAAATAACAAAATCACGCACTCTTTATAATAATGATTTTCACTTGTATTTTCATTGTACAAAATTACAAATATAGTACTTGTTTTTATGTCTCACTCACTTTTATACGTGAGCTAAGAGTTCAGACTATAAACTCAGTGTTTTTTTTTTCCTTAATCACAACATTGATTTCATATATGGAAATATCCATAAACCCATCTTTTGCTTCAACATGTATTATTGCAGGGACATTCAAACTTCATGTGGATCAAACCAAAACGTATCTTCTCAGAATTGTGAATGCGGCGCTTAACACCATTTTCTTTTTCTCCGTCGCAAAACATAACCTGACCGTCGTCGGATTGGATGGTAGCTACATGAAGCCGTTGACAACGGATTACATCATAATATCTCCTGGACAAACAATGGACGCCTTGTTGATCGCCAACCAAAATTGTTACAGTCGCTACTACATGGCGGCTGCAGCTTATTCAAGTGGTAGCAACGTTTCTTTTAACAACAGCACAACGACAGCTATACTGCAATACAAAAGAAACGACGTCGTTGCATCTCAATCAAGAACTTCTCCAATATTATTACCTTACCTTCCTAATCATAACAACACAAAATTAGCCTTCAACTTCATCGCTAGGCTTAGGAGCCTTGCTGATAAAGACCATCCAATAAACGTGCCATTAGAAATAAAAAATAGAATAATTTCCACTCTTTCTATAAACACACTCCCTTGCCCAAAGAAGAGGTCATGTGAAGGACCAAATGGTACTCGTTTGGCCGCAAGCATGAACAATATAAGCTTTGTGCAACCATCGGTAAGCATTTTAGATGCTTACTATTATCATATTAAAGGGGTTTTCCAAAAGGACTTTCCTAGATTTCCACCACTTTGGTTCGATTTTACATCCGAGAATTTGCCTCTGAAACTGGAATTACCGAAGCGAGGGACTAAGGTTAAAGTTTTAAATTATGGGTCGACGGTGGAAATCGTTTTCCAAGGAACAAATTTGGTTGCAGGCACAGATCATCCCATTCATCTCCATGGTTTCAGTTTTTATGTCGTTGGATACGGGTTTGGTAATTTTCACGAGGAAAGGGACAAATTCAGTTATAATCTAGTTGATCCTCCCTTGTTGAACACTGTGACTGTGCCAAAAAATGGCTGGGCCACCGTAAGATTCACTGCCACTAATCCAGGTATTAATTTTAGCTCCATATTTATATATATATATATATATATATATATATAGCTCTTTTAACATTAGTTTTTTTTTTTTTTGGTTTTTATAAGGAAAAAACATTACAGCGGTGTAATGCATGGAAAAATAATTTAAGCAACAATTGGGCTTGCCAATTCGGTCGATTTTTTTTTTTTAAAAAAAATCCCGGTGTTCAATATATTTGCGTAAATTAATTTGTGCATGTTCCAGCTACTATATTGGTATTTTGATCTAATTTGAATTCAAAAAATTGACGATTAGCTACTTTAATTTAACTAATTGGAGTTATTAATGCATATACCAAATTTCCTTAAAAAAAATACACATACCAGTTTACTAAACTTCTCCCCTCAAAAAAAAAATAATAATAAAAACTAAACTTCTTGTCCAAATTTTTGAAGTCAAGAACACGTACGGATAGCAAATTAATATTTTTTTTTAATTCTATTTCTTTTAGGCGTATGGTTTCTACACTGTCACCTGGAGCGTCATCTTACATGGGGAATGGAAACTGTGTTCATTGTCAAGAACGGAAAGAAGGATCCTAAAGCAAAGTTGCTACCTCGTCCGTCAGACATGCCACCATGTTGAAATTTAATTTTGAGTTATTGTTATTATTATTTTTACGAATTCGAAAAAAAAAGGGGGCTAGCTGCTAGCACGATCAATCAACGATCACATCTAAGCCAGTAAAATAGCTGATACCTCTACGGTATAGCCGTTTTATATATTGTCAGTAGATAAAAAGTGAGGTGCGTAAAATAATTTCCCATGCAAGAAAACTTATTGGCTTTATATGAAATTAATTATGGTGCTAGACGCATTTGATATTGTATTTTGAAGTATATATGAAATATATTGTTGGTTAGCATCGGCACATCATCAGACATAAAATTAACAAAGCATGAACTCTGATTGAAGCTTCTAAGACAAAAGATTCACACTCAATAGACAGAAGATGACTCGTGAGAACCCTTGGGACAAAACCCAAAGGAAAAAATACATCCATAAAAAAAGAGTGCATAATCTCCCAAATTATAGATATCAAAATAGGCCGGGTTTAGTGTGTTGGCACACGCACAACATGCTGCTGAAAAGTAAGTATATGGAATGAGACGACTCGATTATTAAGTGGCCTAATTTAACATGTTTGTTAAATGGGTCGAGCTTGATGCGACTTTTGGATACAGCATGCTAAGGGCACGGCATGCTAAAAGTACAATACAGGCATGAGCATGGGCATGGATAGAGGCATGATAAGCGGCACAACAATTGCACAACATTATTGCGCTTTTATTATGTGTTTCTATCAATTTTTCTATGAAAGGTATAATATAGTATTTCTTTTCTAAATAAGATCTTATCTCATTTCAATTTTTCTGTATTTTACTTTATTATAAATTATAATTTTAACTATATTCGATACTTATGTTTTTTGTTTATCTACCTTTGTTATTCAGTACAATTAAAGCACGAGAACGTTAAGAGTGTGGTAATAGGCCATTGGCTAGACTTAACATTATAATTAAAAAAAGCACAACTTGCAAATAAATGTACCGTAAGGCATGACACGAAGTATATTTAGGCTAAATTTAAATGGGCATGACCGGCACGCTTTACATCTCCATCCCAAATCAACAAATGAATGTTGTATCACTACAAGAAACGAACAATTTAAGGATGACAATTGTTGTCACTAACAGTAAAATAGTCGTAGCTAATGATATACAGCGACGAAGTTGTCGTCGCAAAATGTCGTCGCTAATAAGTGGTGGCCAAAGAAATTTAGCGATGACATTTTAAAGTCGCTAAAATTAGTGACGACTTTGCTGTCGTCGATTAAGAACAAAATTTGAAATTTTTCAAAATCGTTCTAAATTCAACGACGATATTTGTTGCCGCTATATACTTTCAGCTGCTATAAATTTAGATTTAGCGGCAACAAATGTCGTCACTAAATATATTTAGCTACGATAATATATCATCATTGTTTTATTCAGAGACAACATTTGTTGCGCTAAATAGTTACATAGACGATAATTGTCGTTGCTAAAATTACTCTAAAAAGGAGTTTAAAATAGATTTTTGAAGTAGTCAAAACTTTTTATAGAAAATTGTTTAATTTGGCAAAGTTATAAAACAATGAATCCATATATGTTAAAAAATAGAAAATACGATTTTAAAAAACACTAAAGTTCTAGATCTCATCAAGATGAGGAACTTTTATGAAGAAAATTTTTAAGAAAACTATCTCTAATGTATAATTATATAATTTTTATAAGTACTGTAAAGTGCCTCTATAATACTACTTTTAAATAAAAATGTTTATTTAGTGGCAAAATGATATTTTATGACCAACAGAGAAATTGTAGAGCTTGAAAAACTATATAACTCTATGGCTCACTATTTTCTCAAATTCAAACTCTATTTTAAAAAATGATTTTTGACATGAAATTTTGATATATGAAATACAAATTTTCTTAACAACGTCATCGGTCTTTCAAACAAATTTTAAAACAAAACTTGTAGAAATTTGTAATGTTAGCCCAGTAATGTTATGATGCTAATTACGTATCCAACACCTGTAAAAGTTTAAAAGCTCATTCTTGGACCAAAGTCCCCTCGGTTTAGTGTTTATACTACCATAGAATGGTTATGAATTTAGTGGGCCATATTGGGCTTGTTCAAATGAATAGTAATTACATACAGGCTTATATGCTCTATATCATTGTTCATATTCAAATTGACCTTTTATACAGTTGTGAGCCCAACATGGATAATATAATTTTATTTACATTTAGTTAATGAGATGAGATAATTTAATAATTACTTAATTGATTAAGCAATTATGAACTCTAGCACGAGCAATTTAAGGCAATTAAGAAAAATTAATTAAGTATAAATTTTAAGTTATAAGGATTAGAGTAATTGATCCTGATAACAACTAAAATGATTGTTTAATTCTTTATCAAGGAAAATATATTTTAAGAAAAGATTTATGATCGTGCTAGATTAAATAGCATAAAATAAGTTAAGCTTATATTGTCATTGGGTTTTTTTCTCCAAACTTAAGTATAACAAATAGGAACTCAGAGAGTTAGCAAATCCTATTTTTGAAAATCAAGTAAGTAGGAATCTTATCTATAGTATGGATGGTTTCTAAAATAAAAACATTTTTACAATATGTGATGCTATGGAGTAACATATCATACTACGTGCTCACTAATAATTAGTTCAGTGTAACTTATAAAAAAAGATAAGTTTGGATATCGTACTAAGTGATAAGTGCTCAATTTCACATGTTTTTCATATCATTCGTCCTAATGTTTTCTTTGTTAGTTTCTCAATTTTCTTGTATTTAGGTGTGTGTTTTGTGTTTTGTAGGTGTTTTGAGGTATTGGAACTAAAAGAGGGTGAAAACTTGGATTTAGGGGCATTACAAAGTTTATTCGGTACTTTTGAATCAGTGCCAGGTGCTACAACACAAAGAATGGGCATTGCAGTTTGCAAATTGGAAGGTTTCAAGTCAAAAACCCAAGGGTTAGGCATTGTAGCATCATATTTAGGTGCCACAGTGCTCGTGTGGCTATCAGAGGCACATTGTGGCACCAAACTTTGGGCATCATAGTGCCAGGTGGAATGAAAGCAAGGTTTAACGAATTTCTAGCAGGCTGCAATGTGAAATTTAAAGCTACAACATTTGTGAATGTGTTTTAACCCGATATTTGGTCCAAGTAAGCTTGAAACTTTACCATTTCATCAAAACATTGCAAACCTATAAATACATCTCTTAGGGTTTAGTGGGGGAAGGGGTTACTTTTGAAATACTTTTGGCGACTTTTTGGGAGATTTTTTGGCAGGCTTTTAAAGGAAAAATAAGTCAATGAGAAGACCCAATAAAGGAGAAGAAGATAATGACGTTGAGAGACAGAGGCATTCATCATTTTCAACACTAGTTTTTCTTCTCTTTATTTTTCATGATTTAGAAAATTACTTGGGTTTTATATTATTTAATCATGAACTAATTTTCTTTTTCTAGAGACTAGATGTAGCCTATGTTAGATACTGTCTTTTGTTATTTGATTGTTTTAATATATATAATATATTTATGGTTTCTTTATATTAACTCGTTCTTAATGCTTCTGATTTACTGGCCTTAAATTATTTTTAATATTTAACTTATTTATAGAGTTTGAGAGGCCTTTAATTCCTTTGTAGCTATTTAAAAGAACCATAAAACTTAATGAATTTTCAAATAATATGATTTTTAAAGAGCAATTATTAGAAATATTTTCACTTAATACTCGGGAAAGGGAGTTGAATAAATTAGGGTTCTTGGCTAGTAAACTAATTTTTGATATCTTTAGTGTTTTATAAAACTTAGGAACATTAATTAGAAATAAATTGATAATAAAAAGACATAGTTGATGGTTAGGAGACATCGAAAGCTCTAGAGTTTTATAACATTGATTGTCTTACCACTAGAGTCTTAATTTTCATTTAAGTTTAGAAAAGTTTTATTTTTAATTTTATAGTTTCATATTATTTAATTTTCTATATAAAACTATGATTATTTTAATTACAGTACTTAGTAAGAATTTGATAAGAGTGTCTGAGGAGAACAACCACCCTTCTCATGAATCTATTACTAAAACTTGACATCGTACACTTGCGCTTTTGTCATGAACACCAACCTCCTGACTTACGGGGAGGATAACCTCTTGACCTACAATGATGATCATGCTAAGCATAATAATTTAGATCATTGTATTGTTAGGGACCATGAAAACCTTAACTTCCAATGATCGTATGCAACTGGTAAAAACGCTCGGACCTATAAGAATAATAAGATATGTTTATAAAAATGCATAACCAATACATGCATAATTTATTATATGTTTCTTTGATGTTTTGCAAGATATAGTTCGCAAATGGTGAGTAGAAACTCATCCAAGTATATTCATGTTATAAATAAGAAACCTACTAGTAATGTCTGATGGACGACGTCATAGCGGAGTATTAGTAATGGAGATGGGGAATAGATACCAAGCGCATTTAATATATCTTTTTTTAGTTTTGGTCATGATGACTTTTTAGTCATTAATGAATAGTTTGAACTATGTATATATGTTTTGGAGACTGAGGTTGTAGCATATAGTCTCAGTCCGAATGACTTTAAGACTAACATGTTAAAAGAATTACTAATTTATGTGGCAACATTTGTTGCAACAAATATAAGAATACTTTATTAGGTTAGTTAGTAACATTATTTAATTTAATAATGACATATTAAAAAATTTTCCACAAGTTTTAAGTAATCATAATAAATATATGTTTAAGAATACATTTAAGTAGTTTAAGTAACGACCTCGTAAGTGAGGTCGTTACAAATAGAGTGTCAAGCTTTATCTACTGATTGTAAACTAAAATATAAACCAAGTACAACATAATTATATCCTTTATAAGTATTGGAATCTTTATGATATTTGTATGCATATATAGACACGCAAATAGGAGAATAAATAAAATTAAAATTGTTAATCCCACATTACTTTAGATCTTATAACATCTAAATGGAATTTATACTATGCTATAAAAGCACAAATCCCAACAATCTCCCACTTGTCTTATAGTATATGTGACATCTTTCGAATTCCCATTCCTTCAAAACTTTTAGTCGTTAAAGTTTTAGTAAAAGGATCAGTCAGGTTATTCTTGAGATTGACCGTGTCGATTATCACATCTTCTTGTTGTACTATCTCTTTGATGAGATGATACTTCCTTTCAATGTGTTTTCCTTTTGATGGCTTATTCTATTCCTTTGCATTTGTAACCCTAGCACTGTTATTGTAGTATAAAGTCATTGGCTGCTTAACATTAGGGACAACCTCTAAATCCTTTAACAAGTTACGGAGCTAGACAACCTCTTTGGTAGCTTCCAAAGTTGCAACATATTTGGTTTCTATAGTAAAGTCACCAGTACAAGTTTGATTGATACACCTCCATACAATAGCTCCACCATTAAAGGTAAGCAATAAGTTTAAAGTAGACTTTCTCATATCCACAATGGATTTAAAATTCGAATCTATGTAATCGTTAAGAGTAAGGTTTGATCCAGAGCACACTAGCATATATTTCTTATTCTCTGAAGATACTTAGGAATATGATTCACTGACTCCTAGTGCTTTTCTCTTGGATTCAACTATTACCAACATAATTTCAACTGCATAACATATATGTAGTCTTGTACATAGCATAACATACATAAGACTCTAAAATGCAAATGTACATGGATGTCTTTTCATGTCTCATGGTTTGAATGTCCTCTTAAAAGTCTTTTACAAAATACTTCTCAAGTATTTTATCTATACGCAATGCTGGATATAAAGCTAATAGCCAGTTCTTCCTAATTCTAAATAGTCGAGTAAGTAGAACATAGATAGCTATTACGCTCGAATCATAAGTGAACAGGTCGTAAAAGTAATAAAGTAACCAAAAGGTCGAGTATCATCCCACAATGATTGAATTTTTAGAAAAGTTGAACTAATTACTATTTGTTTTCGAAACTTAACTTTATTTAGGTAATGATAAATATTAATTCAAAATGTGATTTTACGAAAGTTAAATTTTCTAATTCAAACAAGCAATTAACAAAGCAAATACCAAAATGGCAAATTCGTAGCAATTGACAAAGCAAACACCAAAATGACAAATTCGTGAGACGAAAATTCTATGTGACAAGGCCTCTAGGTATTTTGACTTTACTCTATTCTACTTATGCTTTTCCTATTTGGTAATTGCTAACTCGTTTCACTCAATTCACTGATCAAGTGTTAATATTAACCTCATTCCCTTTCTTAAGCATCAATGAGATTTTATGCATAGATATTCAAGTCAATATCTCTATCTAACTTGTCCATCTACACACTCATTTTTATAATAATCATCAAAGTGCTATTGATTCTCTCGAACTCAACACCAACCAAGATTATGTATCTCAAAAGTATTAAATAAATTAATCTCGCTCAAGCAGTATAATCCATAAATCAAAATCGAGTAATTCATTTCTCAATAAATTAGAAGCATTAAGCATATGAAAACATAAAAGAATTGAATTAAAAGTTCATAATATTCAAACATAATTTGAATAGAGCTACATCAAACCCCAACATTAAGAATCTAGCCACCAATAATGTCAAAAATCAACATAAACACACCCATAGTTGAAGTCATGTTTAGCACAAAATAAAGGAAAATAAATACAAGAAAAGAGGAAAGAAATGAAACTATTGATGATTTTGAAGCTCCAACCTTTAATTCTTTCTCCATTCTTCCATAGAATCCAAGATCACTTGATTTGTGTCTCCAAATCTCCAAAAATGGGTTTTTCCTTTCTTTAAAAGCCAAAATAGGCAGCCAAAAGATGTTTCCAAGTATGAGTGCCTCCCCCTCAAAAACCTTAACTAGGGCCTTTTATAGGTACCCTTGTTGAGAAGTCTACCCAATCTTGATTAAGGTGTTAGCATGTTTTACCGCTGTAGCAAAAGAATTCTCACTGTAGCCCAAAACACGAAGTTGGAATATTGGTAATAGGTGTGGGCACTACAGCAAGTAAAACATGCACTGCAATGCCAAGTTGGATTTCTTCAGGCACAGTTGCAAGTAATACTAGTGCTACAATGCTTGGGTTCCACCAGACTTGAGCAGCTTTCTTCAAATGGCGATGCAAGGCCATTAAGCCTTATTGTAGCGCTAAACGTTGATCCACTAGCTCAAGCTTTGTCCTCCTTTTCGCACCAAGATTTGATTCTTTAGCTTCCAATAGCTTTCTTCTATTTTTAATAACTAAAAATAAAATAAAAACAAATAAATTGTAAAATAAAACAAAACATAATTTAACTAAAATTACTAAATCTAAATCAAACTCACAAAAATTGCTACAAAAACTAAAAAAATGTATAAGTTGGTACAACTAAAAATCTAGATCTATCAAACTCCCCCAAACAATATTGCTATTCCTCGAGCAAAAGGTAAACAAACAACAAGCAAAAAAGAAATGATAAAAATTCAAGGTTTTAAAATGACTACACAAATAATGTATAATGAGAAGTGTTTAATTGTGATAACTCTAGCCTTAAAGACATTAAAAGATAAATGGCTCTAACAATATCTTGAACAAAATGCATGTTTAGAATTTCAATCCAAGTGCTAAATTTGCTCCATTCTTAATCCTTCTAGTGTATGTGTGTGTGGCCCCCCTCAATCATCTCCTTACTCCCTTGATGACTTTGTACACATAAGTAGTTTGTGAGTGATCCCCTAGATCAAACATTCCTTGAATTTCATAAGCTCACTTTTCATACCTATCATCACTAATGTAGACTAGCACACCACTAAGGACCATTAGGTCTTGAGTAAGCTTGTAATGTAGGGCTTAGGTAAAGGTAGGATGTATGGATATCATTTGGCTCGAATCATTTGCTAAGCACTTTAATATTCTTGGACCTTCATAGACCTCAATGTCACATTCCAAAATATACCCTCAAAAATTGTGTAAACTTCCTTTATCAACCACTTTTATTCCCTTTTTAATTTATTTATATATATATTTTTTGCTACTATACCTCTAAACTTGTTCCCTTCTTTCTTTGTATAACCAAAGGGTATATCACTTTTTTTTAAAATTTTTTATAGACTCAAAGACATAAAGACAAAACACAAGAACAATATAATTGTAACGCCCTCTTATGGATGTCACAGATGTCGTTACATTCATTCTTTTTGCCATTATTTAAGATAATCTATTTAAATGAAAACATAACTTGGAAAAATACCCCAGGATCCATGCATACATTTTTTTATTTTAACATTTAATAAATTACTTGATTATAAACATTCTTTAAATAGTTTATGAACACCAAAACAATAAAACCATAATTTAAAATAAAAAATAAACACAACTTTTAAAATATGCTTACACAGTTTGGTAGGCCAAACTTAACCTGTAGTTTGAACTTTAACCACCGGCAGGCCGTCTGACACTTTGCAAAACAGGGTTTTAAAATTTCTAAGATCGGTAGGCGTATACAAGGTAATGGTAGGCTGATAGCAACATCAGCAGATCGACCAATAATGATTGGCAAGCCGATCTAATGTTAAAATAAAATTTTTAATTTAAAATAGGTCTCAATATTTCAAAGTGCGGAAGACAAATAATAATCCTATAATGTTATAGAGACATAGTTCAAATCTTTAAAACTCTTCAAATAAACATACTTAGATGACAAAACATACTCAGATGATAAAACATACTCAGAAAATAAATCATAGTTTATAACTTTAAATTTCTTCTCTGGCGTTCTTTTGTTTTCAATCCATCATTCTTGGTTCACACGTCCATCTTTGTCCTCCACCTATTCTATAGTTCTCTTACCCTTATCTGCTACATGATGTAAAACTAAATAAGCAAAAGCTTAGTAAGTACATTTCACATTTCACAACGTAAAACATTTTATGAACATTTTTATAAAACATCATTTCCATAATCAACATCATCATAATAGTGCACTAAGCACAATTTCATATAGAACATATCTTTTGTTAACATTAACTATATTAAAACTTCATTCATTTATCTTTAGGGGCCCAAGTGTTGCACCATCATCATTATTATAGGCACATCGTCATGAGAGGAGAGGGGTAGCTAATCCTAAACCAAACATGACATCATAAACATAAACATAACATAACATAGGGCGTGCAACACTTATTTAGGTGATACATATATATACATATATATATATATACTTATATGCTTTGAAAAACATTATCATCAAAACATGCATAAACTTTTATACATTAAAACTTTCATAATAAAACATCACATATAATCATCATGGAATTCATTATAAAACCATCATGAACATAGATTTCAAACTTTTATAAACTTCATCATGTTGCAAGTGAGAATATACTTACCTGTTTAGCTTATTAAATCTTAATTAAAGATGACGTCGCTGCGGTCTTGATGCGCTCATTCCTTAATGGGTTCATGTCATATATTCATTTAAAATAAAATTAACATTTATTTATATTCAAAGAATCATCGAATACCATAATATATATACACCCCCATTTCAAAAATAAATACATGAACACAAATATTTGCCTGACCTTTATGTATTCATAAGTTAATAACTCATAATTCATACACAATTAGAGCATGATACTCTAGAGGAACAAAACTAACATATAACATAATGTCATGATTTTGCATTGGTCATAAAAATTTCATTTGATAACTAAAACAAGTCACGCACCTCATAGCATAAAATCTGTCAGTAATAGTTGGGCAGTGAACATCCTTAACTAAAGTCTATAAAATAAATTATCTATACCATAAAAAATTCCATAAAAATATTACATATAATAGACACTTAAAACTATAACATATCCAAAAGTTACCATTAAATAAATTCAAAATAATCCACAACATGTATTAGAAGTTAGAGACAGCAATAAGTTTCAAACATATCAGGCAGTGAGTTACTCATGATCATCATTCTCAAGCAATTAAAATAAATTTATTTAGACCCTAAAATTCTTATGGCATCTTATTAACATATAAATACAGAAGCACAAAAAGTCTCATTGTTAAATAAATTCATTTAGTTATACAAAAACATCACACAACAAAAAGTCCAACAATTCACTGATAAAACAGTCTCAAAACCTAGTCTTAATGAAAATTCAATAACACACAAAATATTCATCATTTCACCGTGAGACTTTTCAATTCAGTGTTTAATATATACATGAATATATGTGCCAAATTTCATGCAAAATAACATTCATTTTCCCTATAAACAAAAACTACATTTTTATGCAACATAACCAATCAGTAACAGTTTATTATAAGTAATAGAGAGAAGAAAATTCATATCTTAGCGTAGAAAAATCCAAATGGTGTCAAATTTTGAGGAACATCACATAACATATACATGCACATCATACTAAAATTTCAGAGCAAACGGAAATTTGCCGACAAAGTTATGGGTGTCGGAACTTAGAGGAAACCAAAATTTTAGTAATGAATTCTTACCTCAAAACAATTCTTCTCAAGCTTTCCTTGAATTTGCCCAAAAGAATACTCAATATTTCATCCAAATATTTGTAGAAAAATAAGGGGAAGAAGGAGAAGAGAAAACATGAAGAAAGAAAGGGAGTGTTTCTGAGAACTTTTTTTTTTATAGAGAAAAGATGGGATATGCGTGAAGATGAGAATGGCATGAAAATAACATTCTCTATAATGTTAACAAATTTTATTCATTATTTTTTTTAAAACAAAATGGGGGATTCACGTGTATGATAGAGAGCATTAAGGGCAAAGTAAAAAAATAAAATAAAAATTGCTCCATGTACCATATTTCTCAATTTGAAAATAGGAAATCTAATCAAATACATAATCATCCATAAAAGTCAAACATTTTATTACCTAAAATAAGGAAAAAAAGGCCAAAAATATGCTAATCAATCAGAATTAATCATCCAATCATATCCAATCATCAATGCCATAATTTTATTGATTACTTGCTACTTACTCGTTAGCTTTTTTCGGCTTGCTGATGTCTTACTTTAGCCTGCCAAAGTCATGAGGTCCGGCCTACTGATCAAATCCATCGGCCTACCGTTCCGTGAGGGATTATTTGGCCTGCCGATCTTGAAGGATCGGTCTATTGAACTTTCGCATACACTAAAATATAAAAAACATTTAATTGATTGCTAAATAAGTATCAAGCATACGACGTAAATGACATGAAAACCTTGAGCACACCAATTCCACGTGACCGTCACCTGTCATCATACTTAAAATAAAATAGTCAGTGACATTATATCAAATATCATAAGAGAAAAATACTTAACATCGTTATTTATTTAAAATATCAATTACATGAAATTTGGTGGGTGTTGCAATAATTACAAAACACAAATACAAAGCGAAAGTGTTCTAAACACGACCCTTCCTCTTATGTCTTAGTGAGCAACTTTTAGAATGAATAATGTGCTTAGAATAGGGTAAAGACATGAAAATTATTTAAAGGCTAGCCTACAAATATGGCTAACAAAGAAAAAAAAAAAAAGGTTTAAGGGGGTGTACTAGGGATATGAGTGCATTAAGGTAGGCTAAAATATTGCACAAATGGTCCAAATATAGCCCAAAATTTGTCCCTAATGATGTCTAGCCTAGGATTTTGCCTCGATAGATAATTAAGTGAGTCTTAGCATTTATGGAATCGTGAAGCTACCTATAATGCATGAAGCTCCTTTGAGTTTGCAATTGGCTAAGTGAAAGGGGTTTTTGTACATTATGAGTGAAGGATTATAAATAACGCAAACCACACAAAAATCAAGTATACAAACATCATTATGCAAGTTATATTGAAGGAGCCAAACTCAAATAAAACCACAAGCTATCATCGGCGTTGGTAACCACAAACACAACTCAATATTTACAAAACAAACTTTGTTTCTTTTCTTTCTCAATTCTTTTATTTATTTTTAATTACATTATTTAAGAAATTAAACCAAAATAACAAAGGAAACCTAAATTAAAAAAAATTAAAAATTACTAATTACTAATTAACTAAAGGAAACAAAACAATATAATTTAAAATGAAAGTTAAAACAAACCCAAAAGAAACAACTACAAGCAAATAGTAAGATAGTACAAAACAAAATGTCAACTAGCAGCAATCTCAGAAAAGTAAATCCCTCCCCCAAATTCAAGATAAACATTGTCCCCAATGTTTCAAATAAAAATAGGCAAGGTAAGAGAAACTTCTTTGAGAGGCGAAACATAACGTCATTGCCTCTTCTTTTTCTTCGTCTTTCTCCATTTCGGCTTCTTGTGGCAGTAGTGGCAGCTGCATTGGATTATAAATCAAGTCGAGGTCCTCAGGCAGTAGTGAAACTTGATGGGTGTAGGACATGTTAAAACTAGAATTGATGCCACACTGTTGGAGAGTGATGTTGATCGCTTGAAAGTAGTTTTGTCGATGCGCTGCTTTCCTATCTTCCCATTGACATTGCACGTCAAGTTGACATCGCAGCTTTTGGATTTCTTTCTCATTATGCTCCCACATGGTTTGAGCATCTTCAAGGGTCATCTTCCCTTAAACTTTTCCTCTTTGACGTTGTGAGGTTCTTGCACTGTCATTCTTTTTTGGGTTCATTTTTGTCTATCCAGAAAATAGCATTGTTGTTGTGGGGGTTCATCGTCTTCAAGATTTCCTACCGGTCAGTGTTTGTTCTCACATTAGCGACCAAATCCACTATCAATGTTGGAAATGGTAGCTCCGCACCAATATTGGTTGTAGCATGGCAAATGGCCAAGTGAATCCAACTTACATTGATTACCAGCAGCCTCTTGATTGCATATAACAATAGGGCCCGCACATGTAAGACCTTTGTGAGACGCATAGTAGGGCTTAATTTACCATAAACAAAGTGGTGCCAAACCTTCATTCTTAGTTCCACCTTCTTTGACAAAAATTCCATTTGAGTTCCCTATACTATCGACCACTTTGGTTGTCTCATCAAGGCCTAACTTGTCTTCAAGCGTAGCAGTTTGGTCGGCCGTGGAAGTGAGGATTGGATAATGCCAATTAATTGTGTTGGTGTCAAACCTGACGGTTTTACCTCGCACCGTCATTGTACTACCTGAACACTCCATTGCATTAGCAGAAAACTCCTTTACCACTGTCATTGCCACCAAACCCAGTTGCTGTGCAAATTGTTGCCACCCAAAGGCTTCAATGCAACTACTGATGTTCGCATTGTATTCATTAGCACTCAAATCAAATCCGCCCTCTTTAATATCCGCCCTTGTAGCACCGAATCATTAAAGCAGTCTCGAGCATCTGAGACAAAGTTCAGTAACTCAAAAGGCCTAGAGTCAAAGTGGACCCTATTGTTTGCAGTTTGCTTTGGCGACATTTTCCAAAATTACTACAACAACGGCTTTCTCAATGCTATTCAAACCCAAAGGATGACCACTATAACCTAAACAACAAGACCAACTTAACAAGTCGGTTCAAATGCTTAGAACCTTACACTTCCACCAGAAATACAATGATCACCACTATATCAAAATTGCAACCCCAGCGCAACTTAAACCAAGTAGCACATAAACGCTCCAAAATGTCCAAAATGACCGCAATTCAAAGTACAATGTCCAAAATCACAACTCTTTCTTCACAAAATTCCAACATACCTATACTTTCTACAATTCACCAAAAGAAAAGAAATTGCTAACAATCTACAATTCAAATTAGCCACAAATATCTTCAACAAAATACCAAGTCAATTTTCCAAATCACCACAATACAACAATGACCACAAATTTGCACATTCCAAGTTACCAAAATCAAGAGCAAAACTATTTCCAATCCTGCTTTTTTAAGTGAAAAAATGACTTACTTTCTAGAATATGATAGTGGAGAGTGCTTTTCACGTTGATTCCAAGTCTTTCATGCTCTTTGAGTATGGATGGGATAATGATGGTGAGTTAGTTTTGTGATGGGTGATGGTGAGGCTATTTTTGGTGAGAATCATTTAGAAGAATTTGATTTTGATGGAGAACAGTGGTCAAGGAGGAATTTTGTTAAGAAAATTGGAGTTTGGAGGAGTTTTGGGAAGGGTTTTATGAAGCAGGGGAATGGTGGCTATGTTGCAGACGAGCCAAATATGAAGAAAACGAAGAGAGGCTAGGGTTTTCTTGTTGCAACACATTTTGGGCTATAGTGAGAAAACCCATCGCTACAGCATGAAAAGTAGTCGTTGCAACGACTACTGCAATTTCAACATTTTTTTCAGTTTAATCTCATTTCTTTTTTTTTTACCTGATATATTTTTCTATTTTGATTTTTTTTTCAATTGAGGGCTACTGCGGCGCTGCAAGGAGTGGAAATCCCATTGCAACGCCTAGGTTCTATAAGATTTGAGGCCAGACAGGCGCTGCATTGAGTACTTTTGGCACTGCAACACCTTCTTCTCAATGCAATGAACAGATTACTCGTTGCAATGCTTAGGTTCTGTACCAAAATGCTCAATCTAGGGCTGCTTTGGTGCTGCAGCGAGCACTTTTGGCACTATAATGCCAAATCAATCTTGTTGCAACGAGAGTTTTCTTACTGTAGCCTCAAAGTACCATCTCCAAATGCATTTTTAACACAAAATTTGGCACTGCAACAAGGAAAATCACCGTTGTATCCCTGTCTGCCTCCATTCCCCCAAAGGCTTTCCTTAGCAACTACAATTGAAGAATTTTATGTAAAATCAAAATCAAAACCATAAAACATCAGTCAAAACTAGAAAAACATGCAAACATAACTAAATAAAAAATAACAACAAGAGAACGATAAAAATTTTAGGGTGCATCACAAGTAGCACTTTGTTTAATGTTGTTTAGCTCGATGTGGCCAATGCTCACTTAGTTGGGATCATTAAGGAGAACACCTTCCACATTCTATGCTTTTTCACTGTAGTAATGCTTGAGCCTTTAACTATTGACACAAAAAGTTGTTCCATCATCTCCAAAGAGTTCAATGGCACCAAATGGGAATACTTGCTTGATCTTGAATGGACTAGACCACCTCGACTTCAACTTTCAGGGAAACAACCTTAGACGAGTGTTAAATAGTAAAACTTGTTGTCCTGATGCAAACTCGCATCTAAGTATGTTCTTGTCATGCCACTTCTTGGTGCAGTATTTGTAAATCCGTGCACTTTCATAAGCTTCATTCCAAAATTCCTCCAATTCATTGAGTTGTTACTGTAACGCCCCTCTGCGGACGTCACATATATCATACATTCATACATAACATACTTTTATTTAAGGTAAACTATTTGAACAAAACTTAATTGAAAACATAATTAAGAAACCATACCCAGGATCTATGCATAAATTTTTTTTTTACCATATTCAATAACTTAATCCATAATATTAATAATACTATTAAACATATAATTGATCATAAACATCCCTTTATAAATAAAATATACCAAATGATAAAAACATATTTTATCATAAAACATCGCAACACTTAAAAACAATTAGTAAACTTTAAATCATCTTAAGCAAAATCTTCATTCTCGGTTCGACAGGCCGAACCTATTACTTTGGCAAGCCGAACTAGATCGGCAAGCCGGTGTTCATCCACCGGCAGGCCGCTCGAGGCTCTGCAAAACTGAGTTTTAAACTTTGCTAAGATCGGCAGGCCGATCATCATTGTTCGATAGGTCGACCGACTTTAAAGAAAAACATTAAAAAACTTAATTTAAAGACAAGATTCAATAAGCGGAAGACCATATACTTAATAAGGAAAAATATTAAAATATAGTTCATGAAATCTTTAAAAACTCATCAAATATCATGTTCTAAAATTATAAACATAGTTTAATCATAAAACTCGCTTCTTTGGCGTTCTTCAGATTACAAATCATCGTCTTTGCTCACACGCCTTTCCATATCCTCCACCTAGGCCATGACCTTTTTACCCTTATCTACAACATAATATAAAAATTGGATAAGCTAATGCTTAGTAAGTACATTATTATCTCACAACTTAAAATATTTTATGAACATCATCATCATCATCATCATCATAATGCACTAGGCACATTTTACATAAGAACATATCTTTCATTACTTTGACCATATTAAAACTTATTCCATTTTATCTTAAGGGCCCAAGTGTTACACCATAATCATCATCATAGGCGCGCCGTCATGAGAGGAGTAGGGTAGCTAATCCTAAACCAAACATGACATCATAACATATCATAACATAACATTGGTGTGCAACACTTATTTAGGTGATACATTTTTATACATATATATACACTTTCATGCTTTGAAATACGTCATCATCTTACATGCATATCTTTAAGAACATAAAAATATTTCATAAGAAATCTTTAAATGAAATCATCATAGATATCATCAAGAACATATTTTCAAACCTTTATAACATATCATGTTACAGGTGAGAATGTACTTACTTGTATAGCTTACTTAACCTTAACTTTGTAGGTGACAACGCCGCGGTCTCGATGTGCTCACTTCATCATGTGTTCATGTCATACATTCATAAAAAAAATAGCAATTAACATATACTTTCAAGTAACCATGAAATCATCAATACTTCATAATCTCTTCCAAATACAGGTTTCATCACATATCCTTTCCTTTCTTGAAAATATCAATTTTTAAAACATTTCATCACTATAAGAACACTAGACTAAAACTGTCAACACAAAATACATCACTGACATCCACGAATTCAAGACTTAATAACTCAACATTTACACATAATTAGAGTACCATACTTGGCAGGGATAAAGTCAACACATAAACATGTTACCATGATTTTTCGTCAGTCGTAAAACTACATTTAGTATCTAAAAACAAGTCATACATCATACACACAAAATCTGCCAGAATAACTAGGCAGTGAACAACTTTAAACTCAGGTCCATTTAACACATTTTGAAACCATAGCAAAAATCTACAAAAATTAACATATGTAGTAGACATATAAAACTCTAACATATCCAAAACTTGGCTTCAACAAAAATGGGAGTAGGTTAAAATACACATTTGAAAATCAGTAGTAAAACTAACCTCCATTAACTTATGCAGGGAGTTACATGAGTACATCATTTTCAAACAATTAAAACACATTAATTTAAACTCTAAAATTCTTACTAACAACTTATTAACATACAGCTTAACACCACAAAATTATCTCAACACCAATAAAATCATTTAATCATACAAAACATCACATAACCAAAAAGTCCAACCATTTTACTATTAAAGTAGTTTCTAGACCCAGTCTTACTAAAAATTCCATAACACAAAATACTCATCAAATCATTACCAAACTTTCCAGTTCATAACTTAACATATATATGAACATTCTTCCAAATTTTGTTGCAAACAAAGTACGTTTACCCCTTGAACAAAAATCACATTTTCAAGTATCATAACCAAACAACGACATTTTTACTGTGAGTGGCAGCGAGTAGAGAATTCATATCTTAATGTAAAAAAATCGAAATAAGTTGAAACTTAGAAGAACATTACATAACATATATATAAACATCATACTAAAATCTCAGAGAATCTAGACAAAGTTATGGCTATCAGAGTAAGGAGGAAAAATGCATTTCAAAAACACCGAAAAAGAGAATTCTTACCTTAAACAAATTTCTTCTCAAACTCCTTAAACTTAACCCCAACGAAAACTCAATATTTCTTACAAATAATAACAGAGAAAATTTGAGAGGAAATGAAGAAGAAAACGTGAAGGGAAGAGAGTGAGTGAGAGGAAGAGAGAGGGAGAGAGAGAGAAAATAACGTAATTGAGGATAACGTAAAAGGAATTCAATACTCTCTATTATGTAAGGAATTTCCTGACTAAAGTTGAGGCAATTCACGTGGAATGGAGGGAATTGAGGGGAAAAAGGTCAAAATTCCAAGAATGGCTCAAGTTACCATAATTCTCGATTTCAAAATAGGAAACCTTATCAATTACATTCAATCAAACAAAACTCAAATGTGTTATTTCCTTAAATGAGGAAATTAATCCAAAAATATGCCAATCAATCAGTAATCATTAACCAATCATCATCATCACAATTTTAGGAGACTTCAGCTGACTGCTTGTCGGCTGTCATCGGCCTGCCGATGTCACACTTCGGCTTGCCGATTTCATGAAGTTCGGCCTGCTGATGGTTTCCATCAGCCTGCCGATGCTTGAGGGACAATTCGGCTTGCCGAACTGTCCTTACATACATGAATGCATTATACATTTAAATCATTAAGGAATCATAAACATACAATTAAATATCATGAACACTTGAGCACATCAATTCCACGTTATCGTCACCTGTCATAACACCTAAAATAAATAGTTAGTGACAATAATATCATGTATCATAACATATATAAAAAAAAAATTACTTAACATTGTCACTCTTATAACATTATCTATTACATAAAGTAGGCGGATGTTACGATTTTTCCCACCTTATAAGAGTTTCGTCCTTGAAACTCAGAACAGTCGCGGATACTTAGTTCTCATGTCATCTTCACATTCCCATGTAGCTTCTTCTACTTAGTGATTCTGTCATAGTACCTTGACCAATGGAATTTCTTTATTCCTCAAGGTTTTGGTTTTCTGATCAAGAATCTCCACTGGCTTTTCTTCATAGCTTAAGTCTTCCTGCATCTCGATCACTTGTGGCTCGATCACATGCCTAGGGTCTGGGACATATTTCTTGAGCATAGAAACATGGAACACATCATGCACTGTTGACATTTCTGATGGCAATCTCAGTTGATAAGCCACCTTGCCTATCCGCTTAACGATTTCATAAGGATCAATAAATCTTGGACTTAACTTGCCTTTCTTACCAAATCTCATGACTTCTTTCATCGGTGCAACTTTCAAAAACACAAATTCATCCACAGCAAACTCTAAGGGTCTTCTTCTCCTGTCAGCGTAACTCTTCTGATGGCTTTAAGCGGTCTCTATTCTTCTTCTTATCAACTTTATCATCTCAAAAGTTTCATTAACAAAATCAGTCTTTTCAGCATTGACGCTCTCCATCAACTTCTTCTCACTAGCTTTATGCCAACATATAGGCGACCTGTATTTTCGTCCGTATAGAGCCTCATAAGGTGCCATCCCAATTGTTGCATGATAGGTGTTGTTATATGCAAACACTACTAATGACAACATTTTACACCAGCTGGTCTTGAAGTCGAGAGTACAGGCTTGAAGTATATCTTCTAAAATCAAGTTTGTCTTCTCTGTTTGGCCGTCCGTCTAAGGATGAAAAGCTATACTGAAATGCAACTTGATCCCCATAGCAGTCTGTACGCTTTTCCAGAACCTGGATGTGAACCTGCCATCACGATCTGAGATGATTGACTTGGGAATTCCATGAAGTCGTACTATCTCCTTAATATAGAGTTCCGCTAACCGTTTCATAGAGTAAGTGATCCTGATAGGAATGAAATGTACCACCTTCGTTAGTCGATCCACAACAACCAAGATAGCGTCATAACCGTTAATAGTCTTGGGCAAACCGGTAATGAAATCCATTGCTATATCCTCCCATTTCTATTCCGGTATCTAGATAGACTGTAAATCAGCACCAGGCCTCTGCTGTTCAGCTTTAACTTGCTGGCATGTCAAGCATTTCTTCGTATACATGGCAACATCACGTTTCATTCCAAACCACCAGAAGTTACCCCGTAGATCATTATACATCTTTGTTGCACCTAGATGAATTGAGTAAGGAGTGTCATGAATTTCCACCAAAATCCTTTCCCTTAAGCTATCAACATTGGGAACACATAAGCGGTCCTTGAGATATAGAGTTCCGTCATCTGCAATACAAAACTCTTGACATTTCCTTCCTTTCATTTCTTGCTTAATCCTTGCGAGACTTACATCGTCATTTTGTTTACTCCAAATCTCATCATACATTGTCGGAGCAAGAGTGAGTGCTGACAGCTGGCCTGCTATAAGTTTCAATCCAAAGTCTAGAATTTCCTTTCTCAAAGGTGGAGACATTGCTTGCATTGACATTAGTGTAGCCGCAGTCTTCCTACTCAAAGCATCGGCCACTCGGTTGGCCTTCCTAAGATGATAAAGGATTTCATAATCGTAATCCTTCACCAACTCTAGCCATTTCTATTGTCTCATGTTCAAGTCCTTCTGAGTGAAGAAGTACTTTAGACTTTGATGATCGATGAAGATCTTGCATTGGACCCCATACAAATAATGTCTCCATATTTTCAGCGCAAAGACGACTGCTGCTAATTCAAGATCATAAGTAGGATAGTTCTTTTCGTAATCCTTCAGTTGTCTTGACGCATAGGCAATCACCCTGTCATTTTGCATTAGAACAGCTCCGAGGCCCATTTTAGACGCATCGCTATAAATTACAAATATGTCGTTTCCTTCCAGAATAGCCAATACTGGAGCTGTCATTAGCCTCTTCTTCAGTTCCTGGAAACTCTTCTCGCAAGCATCTGTCCATTCATACTTCTTTCCTTTGCGAGTTAAATTTGTGAGTAGAGCTGCTATCTTGGAGAAGTCTTCTATGAATCTCCGATAATAACCAACTAAGCCCAAGAAGCTCCTTATCTCGCTTGCATTAGTTGGTTGTTTCTAGTTGAGAACTGCCTCTACTTTAGCAGGGTCTACCATAATTCCTTCCTTTGATATAACATGCCCTAAGAAAGACACTCTATCAAGCCAGAATTCACACTTAGAGAACTTTGCATATAACTTGTGTCTTCTTAATGTTTCCATCACAATCTTTAAATGCTCATTGTGTTCCTCCAGATTCTTTGAATAAACAAGAATATCATCGATAAATACAACAACAAATTTATAGAGGAAATCCTTGAATACCTTGTTCATCAGATCCATGAAGGCCGCAGGTGCATTTGTTAGACTAAAGGGCATAACCACAAACTCATAGTGACCATACCTTGATCTAAAGGCTGTCTTGGGGATGTCTCCTTCTTTAACCTTTAGTTGGTGATAACCCAACCGCATATCAATCTTCAAAAATACCGAAGCTCCCTTAAGCTGATCAAACAAATCATCGATTCGAGGCAACAAGTACTTGTTCTTGATTGTCACCTTGTTTAGCTCTTTATAGTCGATGTAGAGTCTAATCGAACCATCCTTTTTCTTAACAAATAAAACTGGAGCTCCCCATGGAGAGTGACTCGGCCTGATGAAGCCTTTCTCAAGTAGTTCTTTTAGTTGCATATGAAGCTCCTTTAACTCTGCTGGGGCCATTCTGTATGGTGCCTTTGAGATTGGGTTGGTGCCTAGAGCGAGCTCAATCTCAAATTCAACTTCTCTTTCTGGAGGTAGACTTGTCAGGTCATCGGGAAACACCTCAGGAAATTCTTGTACAACTGCCACTTCATCAATCCTTGTCTTTTCCTCTTGGCTTTTATCTACATGTTGGCCAGATAGCCCATGTAGCCACTAGCTAATAGTTTCCTTGCTCTCATTGTGGATAAAAACATATTGAGTTTCTTTCTGGACTCGCCAACATACACGAACTTTTGATCGCCTTCAGGATGGAAGATCACTTTTCTTTTTTGGCATTCAATAGAAGCATTGTACTTGCTTAGAAAATCCATCCCAAGAATCATATCGTAGTCATACATGTCGATCACAATGAGGTCGACGTAAAGTTCCCTATCAGAAATCCATAGGGGTACTGTACGCAAACAATGCGTAGATAATATCACTTTCTCGGAGGGTAGTGTCGTAGTGAATCCCTGTCTCATAGGCTCTAAACAAACCCTTAACTTCTTAGCAGATGACATAGATACAAAAGAATGTGTGGCACCCGTATCAAAAAGGACATAAGCATCAATAGATAAACTTGTTATCTGACCTATGACCACATTAGAGGCTTTAGCAGTCACTTGTTCCTTTGTCATGGCATATATGCAGTTATTCGTAGGTGGGGCTTCAAGTCTTCCTTGACTGATTAGTGGCCCTTTAAGGGAAGCTTGTATCTGGTGCAGTTGGGCTTAAGGAGGAGCTCTTTGAGGGCCATTAGCATTCGTCAGGTTGGGACAGTTCTTGACAAAATGATCTTCTCGCCCACAAATAAAACATTGGTTTGTCCCCAAGTGGCATTCTCCTGGATGTTTCTTTCCACATTTGGTGCATGGTTGAAACTGTCTACTATTGTTGTTGTTGGCCTGGCCACCATTGTGCCTCTTGTTGCCTTGGCTCTGCTAGTTTTGAAGATTGCCCTTCCTCTTGTTGTTCCTCCAGTTCTGGTTGTTGTTGTTGTTGTTTCTGTGAGGAGGGCGGTTCTTGTTGTTTGCATTGTTGGCTTGCTGACTAGATTGAGGCTGATTCCTTCTTAACTTGGACAAGTGAAACTCAGCACATTGGGTCCTCATGACAACCTATTTATGTGTGCTGGGTGGACTAGCCCCATCAAATATTGTAGTAATCTCAGGCTTGAGAACTTTGATTAGTCTTCTGACCCTTTCACTTTCATCATTAACCATCCCTGGGCATAATCGAGCTAGTTAGTCAAACTTTGCCACTACATCGGTGACCGACATGTCTCCTTGGCGTAGGTTCTCGAACTCATCGTAGTGCTTCCTAGTAATATTCATGTGGAAGAACTTCATATTGAATTCATAAACGAAGTCAGCCTATGTCAACTCATCAACATTTTTGCTCTGTTTGATGCCATCCCATCAAATCTTGGCCTCCATGGTGAGGCAGTACGAGGCACAGAGAACCTTTTCATTGTCCGTGAAGCCCATGAGTCTTAGGGTAGCCTCAATTGTCTTTAACCATCCTTGAGTGACTAATGGATCCTTAGAACCCTCGAAATCTACTGGCTTAACTCTCTTCCATCTGACTAGAAGGGGTTCCTAATAGGCCACTCTAGGTTCAGCAGCAGAAGCTGGGACTTCATTAACTTGTGGCTGTGGAGGAGGAGGAGGAGGAGGCACATCATTGCCTCATCGTTCTCCATTCTAACTGTTGGCCCTTAATTCGGCAATCTCTCTTCTTTGATCCTCCAACTACCTTTGCAGCTCGACGATCATCGTCACAAGCCTTTCATTAGTCTGGGTGCGTGTTTGCATTCTTCTGTGGCCGTCCAACGTTAATTTCCTAAAAGAATTAGGAACTTAGAAATAATATTTTAATATGAGACACGTTATTACTACTAGAGCATTAATCATTAAACTTCTAAACCTTATCCTTATCATCATATTTGCATCATATCATAAAACTTTAAAAACATACTTACTTGAAGGACTTGGACTGACGTGTGGCGATATGAATTGTAAACAGAAATTCGCTCTGATACCAAAGCCTGTAACGCCCCCTTGCGAATGTCACAGATATCATACATTCATACATAACATACTTTTATTTAAGGTAAACTATTTGAACAAAACTTAATTGAAAACATAATTAAGAAACCATACCTAGGATCCATGCATAATTTTTTTTTTACCACATTCAATAACTTAATCCATAATATTAATAATACTATTAAGCATATAATTGATCATAAACATCCTTTTATAAATAAAATATACCAAATGATAAAAACATATTTTATCATGAAACATCGCAACACTTAAAAACAATCAGCAAACTTTAAATCATCTTAAGCAAAATCTTCATTCTCGGTTCGGTAGGCCGAACCTATTACTTCGGTAGGCCGAACTGGATCGCCAGGCTGTTGCTTATCCACCGGCAGGCCGCCCGAGGCTCTGCAAAACTGAGTTTTAAACTTTGCTAAGATCGGCAGGCCGATCATCATTGTTCAGCAGGCCAACTGACTTTAAAGAAAAACATTAGAAAACTTAATTTAAAGACAAGATTCAATAAGCGAAAGACTATATACATAATAAGGTAAAATATTAAAATATAGTTCATGAAATCTTTAAAAACTCATCAAGTATCATGTTCCAAAATTATAAACATAGTTTAATCATAAAACTCACTTCTTTGGCATTATTCCGATTACAAATCATCGTCCTTTGCTCACACGCCTTTCCATATCCTCCACCTAGTCCATGACCTTCTTACCCTTATCTGCAACATAATATAAAAACTGGATAAGCTAATGCTTAGTAAGTAAATTATTATCTCACAACTTAAAATATTTTATAAACATCATCATCATCATCATAATGCACTAGGCACATTGTACATAGGAACATATCTTTCATTACTTTGACCGTATTAAAACTTATTCTATTTTATCATAAGTGCCCAAGTGTTACACCATAATCATCATCGTAGGTGTGCCGTCATGAGAGGAGTAGGGTAGCTAATCCTAAACCAAACATGACATCATAACATATCATAACATAACATTGGTGTGCAACACTTATTTAGGTGATACATTTATATACATATATATACACTTTCATGCTTTGAAATACGTCATCATCTTACATGCATATCTTTAAGAACATAAAAATATTTCATAAGAAATCTTTAAATGAAATCATCATAAAATCATCATAGATATCATCAAGAACATATTTTTAAACCTTTATAACATATCATGTTGTAGGTGAGAATGTACTTACTTGTATAGCTTACTTAGCCTTAACTTTGTAGGTGACAACGCTGCGGTCTCGATGTGCTCCCTTCATCATGTGTTCATGTCATACATTCATAAAAAAAATAGCAATTAACATATACTTTTAAGTAACCATGAAATCATCAATACTTCATAATCTCTTCCAAATACAGGCTTCATCACATATCCTTTCCTTTCTTGAAAATATCAATTTTTAAAACATTTCATCACTATAAGAACACTAGACTAAAACTGTCAACACAAAATACATCACTGACGTCCACGAATTCAAGACTTAATAACTCAACATTTAGACATAATTTGAGTACCATACTTGGCGGGGATAAGGTCAACACATAAACCTATTACCATGATTTTTTGTTAGTCATAAAAATTATATTTAGTTATCTAAAAACAAGTCATACATCATACACATAAAATCTGCCAGAATAACTAGGTAGTGAACAACTTTAAACTCAGGTCCGTTTAACACATTTTAACACCATAGAAAAATCTACAAAAATTAACATATACAGTAAACATATAGAACTCTAACATATCCAAAAATTGGCTTCAACAAAAATCAAAGTACGTCAAAATACACATTTAAAAATCAGTAGTAAAACTAACCTCCATTAACTTATGCAGTGAGCTACATGAGTACATCATTTTCAAAAAATTAAAACATATTAATTTAAACTCTAAAATTCTTACTAAAAACTTACTAACATACATCTCAATACCACAAAATTATCTCAACACCAATAAAATCATTTAATCATACAAAACATCACATAACCAAAAAGTCCAACCATTTTACTGTTAAAGCAGTTTCTAGACCCAGTCTTACTAAAAATTTCATAACACATAAAATAATCATCAAATCATTACCAAAATTTCCAATTCATTACTTAACATATATATGAACATTCTTGCCACATTTTGCAGCAAACAAAGTACGTTTACCCCTTGAACAAAAATCACATTTTCGAGCATCATAACCAAACAACAACATTTTTACTGTGAGTGGCAGCGGGTAGAGAATTCATATCTTAATGTAGAAAAATCGAAATAAGTTGAAACTTCGAAGAACATTACATAACATATATATGAACATCATACTAAAATCTCAGAGAAAAAAAGATTCCTAGACAAAGTTATGGCTGTCGGAGTAAGGAGGAAAAATGCATTTCAGAAACACCGAGAAAGAGAGTTCTTACCTTAAACAAATTTCTTCTCAAACTCCTTAAACTTAACCCCCAATGAAAAATCAATATTTCTTACAAATAATAACAGAGAAAATTTGAGAGGAAATGAAGAAGAAAATGTGAAGGGAAGAGAGTGAGTGAGAGGAAGAGAGAGGGAGACAGAGAGCGTAATAGAGAGAGAGAAAATAATGTAAATGAGGATAGTGTAAAAGGAATTCAATACTCTCTATTATGTAAGGAATTTCCTAATTAAAGTTGAGGCAACTCACGTGGAATGAAGGGAATTGAGGGGAAAAAGTCAAAATTCCAAGAATGACTCAAGTTACCATATTTCTCGATTTCAAAATGGGAAACCTTATCAATTACATTCAATCAATCAAAAGTCAAATGTTTTATTTCCTTAAATGAGGAAATTAATTTAAAAATATTCCAATCAATCAGCAATCATTAACCAACCATCATCGTCACAATTTTAGGAGACTTCAGCTGACTGCTCGTCAACTGTCATCGGTCTACCGATGTCACACTTTGGCCTGCCGATTTCATGAAGTCTGGCCTGCCGATGGTTTCCATCAGCCTGCCGATGCTCGAGGGACAATTCGGCCTATCAAACTTGAAGGTTTTGCCTGTCGAACTGTCCTTACATACATGAATGCATCATACATTTAAATCATTAAGGAATCATAATTAAACATACAATGTAAATATCATAAACACTTGAGTACATCAATTCCACGTGATCGTCACCTATCATAATACTTAAAATAAATAGTTAGTGACAATAATATCATGTATCATAACATATATTAAAAAAAATTACTTAACGTTGTCACTAATATATCATTATCCGTTACATAAAGTAGGCGGGTGTTACAGTAACAAGCATTGTTCCTTGGATGACTTTAAATCGAAGTTTAACTTCTTCATAGCCCAAAATGCCCGATGCTCCAATTCAACCGGCAAACGACAAGCCTTCCCAAACACTAATCAGACAGGTGACATACTGATTGTTGTTTTAAAATCAGTCCTATATGCCTATAAAGCATCATCCAACTTGAAAGACCGATCCTTGCAATTGTTGTGCACCGTTTTCTCCAAGATTTACTTCACTTCCCAGTTAGAGACCTCCACTTTCCTATTTGTTTGGGAATGATAAGCAAGAGCCACCTTGCGCCTTACTCTATATTTGGCAAATAGAGAGTTGAATGCCTTGTTGCAAAAAAAAGTTTCTTCATCACTAATTACGGCTGGAGGAGTACCAAACCTTGTAAGGCTATTTTTGTGCAAGAATTTCAACACCACTTTAGCATCGTTTGATGGAGTTGCAATGGCTTCCAGCCATTTTAAGACATAATCAACCACCAACAAAATATATTTGTGGCCAAAAGAGGATAAAAAATGGCCCATGAAGTCAATTCTCTATATGTCAAAGATCTCAATCACCATAATGTTGGTCAAAGGCATCTCATGAGTTCTAGAGGTGTTACCCACACATTGATGTCGACCACAAGTCTTCACAAAAGCATACCTATCTCAAAAAATAGTTGGCCAATAAAAATCAGATTGTAAATACTTTGCGGCAGTTCTATCCACTCCAAAATGACCTCCATTGAGTGAGGCATGGAAAGAATAGAGGATGGCTTGGACTTCATCTTTGGGAATACACCTCTGAAGCAATTGATCAACGCATATGTTAAACAAAAACAAAAAAGTTCACCCCAAAGGTAGTTTTTAACATAATGGGGGAACTTCTTCTTTTGATGATAAGAAAGGTTCAGGGGCACAACATTGCAAGCAAGAGAGATAAAAATAGCAGCATACCAAGGAATTTTTATCTCAACACTAAAAGTTGCTCACCAGGAAGGCTTCTTGGATACATGAACTCTCTACTCTTTACTCAATCTCAAGTCATAAAAGATGTTCCACAACAACATTTTCACTTCCTTTCTTGTCATGGATTTCCATATCAAACTCTTGAAGCAAGAGAATCCACCAGATTAGACGAGGCTTCTTTGCAACCAAGTGCTGAATAACTACATGGTTCGTATAAACAATCACCTTGGACAAAGATTAGCACTCGCATCTCCTTTTCAGTAGTGGTGTAACAAGATTATGCATCATCTAGAGTTTGACATGTATAGTAAAAGGCCCAGAAGATCTTGTTGTTTAGTTGTCCAAGAATTGCTCTAATTGCATAATCACTAGCATCATACATGATCTCACATGGTTCATTCCAATCGGGCACAACCACGATAGGCGCTGAAATTAGCATCCCCTTGATCAGGTTGATGGCTTTCAAACAAGAATCATCAAAACTAAACATGGAATCCTTCTCAAGAAGATTGAAAAATGACTTGACAATCTTAGATATATCTTTCATGAACCTTTGGTAAAACCTAGTGTGGCCTAGAAAACTTCGAATCCCCTAGACATTTATTGGCGGAGGAAGCTTCTCAATTGTTTCAATCTTAGCCTAATTAACTTCAATTCCCTTGGACGATACTTGGTGTCCTAGAACAACCCCCTCTTTAACCATGAAGAGGCATTTCTCCGAATTAAGAACAAGATTCTTCTCTTCACACCATTGTCATGCAAATGATAAATTATAAAGACAATGAGCATAGGAATAACCAAAATTGAGAAACCGTCCATGAATACCTCCATTATCTCCTATACCATGTTAGAGAAGATAGCCATCTTGCACTTTGAAACGTAGTGGGGACATTGTATAAACCGAAAGGCATTCATTGGAAGGCAAAATTACCATAGGGACATATGAAAGTGGTCTTCTCGTGATCTTTGGAGCAATGGCAATTTGATTGTAACCCAAGTACCTATCAAAGAAGCTATAGTACTCATATCTCACCAATTGGTCCAAAATTTAATTAATGAAGGGAAGAGGAAAATTATCTTTCCTTGTAGCCTTGTTCAATTTCCTATAATCAGTACACACCATCCAATGGCAGTTCTTGTAGGGATAAGCTCATTCTTCTCATTCTTGACAATCGTCATACCACTCTTGTTTGGCACTACTTGAACCAAACTAACCCATGAGTTATCGGATATGGCATAGATGATTTCTGCTTTAAGCAACTTCAACACTTTGGTGTGCACCACTTCCTTCATACCAGATTCAACCTCCTTTGATCTCAATGGAGGGTTTTTAAAAATCCTCCATCAAGATCTTATGTACTTTTTATGTTAGAAATAGACCAACCTAATGTGAACTTATGCTTCTTTAATACACCAAGCAACTTCTCTTCCTTTTGAGGCTTCAAGAATATGGAGATAATCACTAGAAAAGTAGAATTCTCTCCCAAGAACATATATCAAAGATGATCAACCAATTGCTTCAAAATTGGCCCATCTTGAGATGAATTGGAAGCATCTGAAGAGACCTTTGGGGTGTCAAGACAGTTCATTATCACAAAAATTTCCATAACCACCTTGGAAAATTCTTCACTTTGTAAAGTGTCTAAATCAACACACAATCTTCAAGGTTTTCTTCAACAAAATAAAACATATCATCGAAATTCAATGCGAAAAATGTGTCCTTCCAAGATTTAGAATTCACAATACAATACTTTGAAGTTTCACGATATAAAATATCATGAATCACACTCTTAACATAATCCATCAAAATGTCAACTCAGTTGTAAGTCTGTATCTCATCCGAAAATTTCATGGAATTGTAAATGCTAAACTTCACGTCCTCTTCATTCACCCAAAGCGTCAATTTCCTACTATGAACAATCAAAGCCTTGCCAGTTGCAAGGAATGGTCGACTAAGAATTATGGGGATCTCTATGTCATCTTCCATATCAAGCAACATAAAATCCTTCGAGAAGATGAACTTGTCAACTTTCACCAAGACATCTTTTATGACACCCCTTGGAAATATAAAAGATCGTTCTACCAATTGCAATGAAATACGTGTAGGCTTAACTTCACTAAGTCCCAACTTTCAAAAGATGGAGAGTGGCATGAGGCTGATACTTGCACCAAGATCACGTCAAGCCCTCTTAAAAGTGGAATTACTAATAGTGCAAGGGATGGTAAAACTCTCGAAATCCTTCAATTTTTGAGGCACCATCTGTTGAAGGATCGCACTATACTCCTCCGTAATCTTCACCATCTAATAGTCCTCCCATTACCAATCTTGAAACCCATGTTGAGGACACCTCAAGATAAGGTCCTTGAAATGCTCCCATAGAGAGGCTCGAAATCTAAGTGCCTAAATTTGGCAAATTCACTTCACAACTTAGAAGTCTTCAATGGCAGGAAGAATTTTATGACAAACTATTGAGCTAGGTCCCCCCATGTAGTGACACTCCTAGGTTGCAAAGATTGTAGCCAACCCCATTACTACAAACTGGGCCTTCCACGACAGTTTTTTGAAAAAACTATCATGGAACATAACTTTACACGATGGTTTTTACAAAAAAACCGTTGTATAAATATGGCATACCTCAATTTTGTTGGAAAAGTGAGTACGTGCCAGAATTTTTAAATTATGAATCATAGTATTTTCTAAAACATAAGTTTGACATGTTATAGACATAAATTAATCAGATCTTACAAACCTTTGTGTGCTAAAGAGCTTCTGTAATCTGTGAAGAGAAGAACATTCCAGAAGAACCTCAACAAATGGGTCTTCTCTACTATTCTCTATCTATGATCTGAGTATGTATGGGCACACATCGTACAACTCCTCCACTGGTGACTCTCCTTCCAACCAATTAAGAAGACCCAGAGCAAAGGTTCGTGATTGTGAACAAGAGCTCTTAGAAAGTTTCAGAATATCTAACAATTAATACTCACTCTTAACTTCTCAATAGATCTAAAAACTCACGCTCTATTTATAGAGGTCGTCCCCAAGGTTGGTCATTATCAAATAAGGCCTCAAAAATTCAAATCTAGATCAACTTCTAATAAAATCAAGTAAAAAACACGTGATCAAACTATCGTTAAATCTGTAGGCCAAACTAACAGATTGGCCTGTCGAACTTGCTCCATTAGTAGACTAAACTAACTGATTAGCCTACTGAACTTGCGATAATATAATCCTTGAGAATCTTTTATTTCCCACTCAAGATTTTTTAGATAGAGCCTCAGTTTTAATTCAAATAAGCCAATAGAGAAGTTATGTGATTAAAACAATCATATTTAGATAATCTCTCAAAAAATAAATATTCATGATAATTCAACAAGTTTATCTTGAATTAATTTACAAAATTAATTTAACTGATAAATAGACATGAATTATCTGATCCTATCGAATTTCATCCAATCTAATAATTTAATATAAGTCACTAGTTTATTAGAAAAACATGCTGTATCATTATAGGATTTATTATGAGTTAACAAAGAGGACCTGATGGACCTATATAGTTCAAGCTCTGATAATTATAAAATATAATATCCCAGAAATACATTTTATAATTATCAACTCCAATGTTACTCCATTAAAAGCTTAGAACTGCACTCTCGAATTATATAATATTACAAAGCCTAAATTAGCTAAGTATCTATGACATATCATAATGCGTCGTATCCCCATAGGATATTCATAATCGGCTTAACAATAAATTCCATCTTACGTTCTCAATTATTTTTATCTTATGTTCCGTTATCTTACCATTAGAAAACTTACCATCCAAGGACAAGTATACCACTCAGTTATACCTATGTATCCAAATCATTGAGTGCTCTGTTTTTTCAATTACAGGATAACGCATATAAAAGAATATCATGCAAACAACCTTTTATCATAGGTTTTTTGACACCAAACTCTCTGAACCTTACATGTCTTATAGACTAATTCTTTAAACTATAAATTTTTGTAATGACTCCTCAAAGTTTAAAATATGGTGTATGGCTAGTCCATTAATAATGGTGTTAAACTTTTGACTCAAATTTATCATGTGACTTCCAAGTGATGTCTTGAGGTAGATATATTAGTCGATTTGATCAAATTGAGAATTAATAAAATGCATTTTAAAAACAATTAATAAAATGATTAAAAAAAGAAAGAAAAAGAAAAACCCCCACCTTTCTTCTCCCTCACCCATTACCCCCACCCTCGTCAGCCCCCTTGCTCGCTCCAACCAACCAACCCCGTTGACCCCCACCTCCATCACCCCCTCACCCCAATTGCCTTCCTAACCCTCGTCAGCCCCTAACCCTACCGATACACCCTTCCCTGTCAGGTGTTTGTGTAACACCCGAGATTTTTAATACATTAAAAATGCATTAAATTAAGGATTATATTAAGACAAAGTATAGTTTATTGAAAAATACTGTATAATAACATGGAAAATTATACAGTATTAGAGCAATGCAGTATAAAAATTGAATTATGAGGACCACAATTTCTTTTTATACTTTTATAAAAGAAAAGAAGAAAAGAAAAAGGAAAAATTAGAAAAATCACACAAATTTCGACACACTCTCTCTCTACTTTCTCTCTCTACATTTTCTCTCTCTCTCCTCAAATCTCGTTTAGATTCTGGCGTTATTTTTCGACACCTCCCGCACCAGTGGGAAGCTCTCGTTGAGCTGAGTCCAATGAGGTGTCGTGCCACCCAAATAGCCACCGGAGGGAGGCTCACGCACCGCCCAAAGTGGCGGTGAAACCCATTTTTTCCCGACACCATTTCTCCGCCGTCCGACCACCAATCGACGTGATTTTGGTATCTATGGACTCAGCGTGAGGAGAGGAACAAGAGGGTACCATTTTTCCAGCTTAATTTTGCCTGGAACAGCTTCGCTAGAGCTGCCTGTCTCCGTTGTGTCGCTGCAACTAGGAACCGCCGCTCACGGCGGCAGTGAGGTACACCGCCGCCACAGTTCGACTCAGACGGTGATGGGGAGTGAAACCCCTCGCCTAATTTCACGCCCCAGCCGCGGTTCATCGGAGTTCCACCTCCGCCGTCGTGCACCGTCGTGACAACCACCGATCATGACGTTCCTGGCCGCCTCACCCCAAATTGAAAGGGGGAAAATGTTCAGAGCCTTGCGTGGAACGTTTTGCCTCGATCAATTCCGACACCGAGCTGTCGATCATCGGAGAACGACGAGGCCCGTCGTCGCCGTCGTGGGAGAGTCAGGTTCTCCATTCCTGATGCTTTCGTGCCAAATTGATGGCACGAAAACACTCAGAGGAGGTCGGGAAACAATTCCATCACCTCAATTTCACGGTATCTCCGCCGAAGATAGGAAATCAGAGCCGTCAGGTTTTTGTCATGAAATCCATCCTCGATTAGAGCAGATGGAGGCTGAATTGGGTGAAATTGACCCCAACAATCGACTCAAGAGGGTCAAATTAGGGGGGTAAGGCTCGAGCTCAGCCCACAACGGAGCCAACTGTCACCGGTCAACGGCGGTCAACCATCGGTCAACGGCTGGTCAACGCCAAGTTGGGATTTTGTGATCTGGACCTCCGATCGAAGATCCGAGACCACCACCCGACTCGTTTCGATGCTCTGAAAGCAATGGTGACCTCCGTTTGAGCTAATTCCACTCCGATGAAAATCATCTGGTACCGATTGTATGCGGATCGAGGTGATTCAAACAGCAGTATCGGAGTCCAGAATGACAGTTTCAAGAATGGATGATCTCCAGGAAGCATTACCAGCCATTCATGGTCACTCGAGGAGCACTGCAAAGGATGCTTCGTATACTGTAGATGCAGCGAGATACAACTGGATCTGCTTAGCTTGGAGTTCAAGTAAGTAGGAATCTCGCCTACAGTATGAACTATTTTAGATGCTTTCATAGAAATTTATGAAATGCATGATCAGTGATTGTTACACTATTTTATGTGAGAATGAGTTTTATAACGTTATAAGATGACGAAAAACCCGTTAAGGGTAAAATCATCATTATTAAGGAAACGACTAGAACGGAGTCAAACACTCCGATTTAGCATAACGTTATTAGACAAAAAATGTTCCGTAATACATTAAGTAACGTAACGGTCATGTAAGACCAGAGATTTAATAAGAGATGTTTTAAGTAAACGAGAGGTAAACCGATGGGTTACGAAGTTAAAAGGAATAAATAGTTAATGTTTGTGTTTTATTATCAATCAAGTGGATTGATAAAAAGAAAGTTAATTAATGAGTCGGCTGTCGTATGATCAGGACACAAAAGCCGACCAATGGAAGGAAAAGGAACGAGAAAGGAACGTAATAGAGAACGCTAGAGCATAGTTCGGGTAAGTTCAGATTTCACCTACAACATGAAGTAAATAGTTTTTAATGCATCCATATGCATTTGTAAATGAGTTTGCAATGGTTATGCAAGTTGTTTTTAAAGTATATTTCCATTTATTATGCAAAAAAAGTTCTAAAGTACAAAATAAGGTTTGCAATGAATTTGCAACCGTTATGTTTGAAGCCTATTTGCATATTGATATGCATGAACGTTATGAACTATGATTGGTGTGTGTATTATACATGTGACATGACTTAAAGTATTATATGGATATAATATGAAATAGTTACTATTCAAAGAAGAAAAATGTGTAGCAACTCCACGATATGAAAGTATGAAAGACAAATGGATGTATGATATGAATGACATGAGTATGAATAATATGTGAAAGCATGAAATGTGAAAGTATAATATGAACGACATGAATATGAGTAATATATGAAAGCATGAAATGTGGAAGTATGGTATGAATGACATGTATATGTATGATATGTTTATGAATATGATATGCAAGTATAATACTTATACCAGCAAATAATATGGATAAGAATGTTATGATTAATGCTTGTTATCTATAGTGTAACAAGATATAGTATATAAGTACAATACCATGTAGTGCATAACGGATATGCACAATAAGGTCCATAAGAATTCCATTAAGGATATAATCTTCAAGTTGCCTATAGGAAACTAGAAAAATTACTATAAGACACCCTAGGTTCGATAGAAATCGTGAGAACGATTTAGATAATCAAGTAAAATTTAGAAATTGCTCGTGACCGACAGCGAGGTCACAAGAGCAGAGTCAAGACAGAGACTTTATGAATACGAAAAAAAGAAGAAGAAGATAAAAGCTAGTTTTTCCTTTTATTGCACCCCCAGGAAAGGCTAGACATGTTCAAGAGAGATATAGAAAGTTAAGCGCTGTTGTGACCCTTAGAAGTTTTCAGACAGTTACGTAAACATGTTTTAAATCAACATTGTCACTAGTCTAGAACGACTAGATCATAAAAGGGCTATAGACTGAACAATAAAAAGATGAACTTACTGACCAGTTTTTACGTACCAAATTATGATCTAGATGCAGATGTCCAACATAGATACGAAATAGGATTAGTATAAATCCTGCATTTCGACAATGCATAATGTGTTATAATGTAAGTTATAATTTTTATAAAGCATTGCTATGTAATATATTGCATTTGTATGCAATATATTTTAGGATAAAAGTTATGATATGCAATATGCGATTGCGTAATATATTGCATTTGTATGCAATATGTTTTAGGATAAGAGTTATGATAAGCAAAATGTGATTGCGTAAAATATTGCATTTGTATGCAATATGTTTTAGGATAAAAGTTATGATATGCAATATGTGATTGCATAAAATATTGCATTTGTATGCAATATGTTTTAGGATAAGAGTTATGATACGCAATATGTGATTGTGTAATATATTGCATTTGTATGCAATATGTTTTAGGATAAGAGTTATGATACGCAATATGTGATTGCGTAAAATATTGCATTTGTATGCAATATGTTTTAGGATAAGAGTTATGATACGCAATATGTGATTGTGTAATATATTGCATTTGTATGCAATATATTTTAGGATAAGAGTTATGATATGCAATATGTGATTGCGTAATATATTGCATTTGTATGCAATATGTTTTAGGATAAAACTTATGATATGCAATATGTGATTGCGATATATATTGCATTTGTATGCAATATGTTTTAGGATAAAAGTTATAATATGCAATATGTGATTGTGATATATATTACATTGTATGCAATATGTTTCAAAGAAGAATTATAATTTACAAAATGTGATTGCATTATATGATGCATTTGTTATGCAATAAGATGCATTTGTTATGCAATAAGTTTCAGAATAAAAGTTATGATTTGCAAAATGTGATTGCGTTATATGATGCATTTGTTATGCAATATGTTGCATTTGTTATGCAATAAGTTTCAGAATAAAAGTTATGATTTGCAAAAAGTGATTGCGTTATATGATGCATTTGTTATGCAATATGTTGCATTTGTTATGCAATAAGTTTCAGAATAAAAGTTATGATTCGCAAAATGTGATTGCGTTATATGATGCATTTGTTATGCAATATGTTGCATTTGTTATGCAATAAGTTTTAGAATAAAAGTTATGATTTGCAAATTGTGATTGCGTTATATGATGCATTTGTTATGCAATAAGTTGCATTTGTTATGCAATAAGTTTTAGAGTACAAATTATGATTATCAAAATGTGTTTGCATTTTAAGTTGCATTTGTTATGCAATAGATTTTATAGTACAAGCAATGATTTATAAGTGTATTTGCATATGATGTGGTTGCATTTGATGTGCTCACTAAGGTTAATAAGAAGGTAACGTAAAGTTGAAAAGAAAGTGTCGTACCAGCCTCCTCGTTGTGAGGTAATAAAAGTATAGTTAAAGTTTGACCTCCCAGATGTGAGGTATACGACCTCGAAGTTCGATGGTCTTAAGTCTTCCACAAGGAAAGTATCACGTTTATGATCTCATGATTAAAGATGTTGGTACGAACACTAAAAGTTATAAGATAAAGAAAGTTAAGGAACAAAAGGTGGAAAGTTAAAGTGTAAGATAAGAAAATAAAAGGAACAAGGATAGAAAGTCAAAGTAAGAAAGAATGGTCATCAGATGCTCATAATCGAAAGTTCATAATTGAGCATAAATTAAAACATGCATTGTGATTGTATTTGATTTGTTTATTGTGAAACATTTATATGCTATGAAAAATATTCTGAGGAATGTTTTGTATTAAATGTTTATGAAAACATGAATGACGTTATGAAGTGCAATCTGAGGATTATTTTATATTAGATATTTTGCGAAAAATGTTTATAAGAAACGTTATAGCAATTGCTTTAGGAAAACGTTTATGGGAAACGTTCTAGAAAGGTTTTTTTTTTAAAGCATGTTTAAATGCTTTGTGAGATTTTGTTTGAACTTACTGAGCGAAAGCTCATAAAAAGTTTTTTCATGCTGTAGGTAGTTTTATGGATGACCAATAGGACCCGTTAAAAGAGCTAGGTGCTACGGAGGACAGATGCGAAGATTTGGGTATGGATACTATCACTGTTTACTTCTACTATGTAAAAAAAAGTTTTTCATTGTTTAATGTTGTGTTTTCAAAGTTTAAAAAAAATCAGAGTTTTAAGGAATGTATTCAAAGTTTTAAGCTATGATTTAATAATGGTCTCTTATTAAGTTTTAAGAAACAATTTTAAATGATTTTAAGGACAAGTGTTGAGCGATGTCTCAACTTGATTGGCGACAGAGGTCGCATCAGTTTTAAAGAACGTTTAAAGAAATAAAAATTTTATTTTAGTATTTTTCTTACTAAGTAAGTAAGATTACTGTTTACAAAATGATGTTTAAGTAAGTAAAGTGACTGCCAGAAAAGGCGGGTCGTCACAGGTGGTATCAGAACAGTATCCTGCCATCCCATTTCGCGCTGTCATATGTCTGCTACACCATAGCTCAAGTAAGTAAGTTAAGTTAAGAAGGAAGAAAAGTTAGCATTTAACGAATATGTGTTATTGTTGGGCATAGCTTTTGATATCGGCAAACCCAGATGAGCAACGAGAAGGTAAGGGTCAAAGGATGAACGTGATGTTATATGCTAGAATGTCCTCGCAAGTCGACAGTAGTCGTTGTCTATTAGCGATGTAAAGTCAACGATGGCAAAACAGGGTCAATGATGGTCAACAGATATCCGACAGCTCAAAATCAAGAAGATGAGCTTGTGACACGTTATGATGTTTAAGCGCATAATGGTGTCTCCGTAGGAACAAATCTTACTCTGTTAGAGTTATTCAGTATTGGCTACACGTATAACGAGAAAAAATGGATCAAGATAACGGAATAATGAAGGTCTGAAGTCATTTTCAGTGTTTTATGGAATGAGAGTGCCTGAGAGCAACTTGACGTTAGATGATTAATTATGTGATTTGATCGAGCTTAAGCACTCCTTAGCTGAGTTGAGACATGTGAATGAGCTCATAACTGCCCGGATGGGAAATACGATCAAGACAACGATGTCCAATCTAGCAGCAGAAACCTCACAGATTGGAGGATGGAAGCTAAAAATTTATACGTTATGAGAAAAATTACGGCAAAATGTCATTTTATGATGGATATAGAACTAGAAATTATGGATTTTGTGGTCGGATGACCCTGATCTTTAGATAGAAATGATGAAATTAGAATGGAAATGAACTCTATTTTCAAGAATAGCATTCAATGGTAGAATGCTAAACCTTTAAATGAATGGAAACTGCGCTCAAATATTGAAAGATCAGAGTTGCGCAGCAGAAATGTTGTGTTTAATTTAAAGGAATATGTCAAGAACATGATGAAAATTGTTGAAGTTCCAAGATGAAGGTTCAGTATTAGTGAAAAAGTAGTGACCAAGGAAGCATGTGAAGAACGAAAAAGGATGACAAGGGAGATGAACTACTTATGAAGGTGCTAATTTTCGAGGACGAAAATTGTTAAGGAGGGTAGATTGTAACACCCGAGATTTTTAATGCATTAAAAATACATTATATTAAGGATTATATTAAGACAAAGTATAGTTTAATGAAATATACTATATAATAACATGGAAAATTATACAGTATTAGAGCAATGCAGTATAAGAATTGAATTGTGTGGACCACAATTTCTTTTTATACTTTTATAAAAGAAAAGAAGAAAAAAAAGAAGGAAAAATAAAAAAAATCACACAAAATTCAACACACTCTCTCTCTACTTTCTCTCTCTATATTTTCTCTCTCTCTCCTCAAATCTCGTTTGAGATTCTGGCGTTATTTTTTGACACCTCCCGCACCAGTGGGGAGCTCTCGTTGAGCTGAGTCCAACGAGGTGTCGTGCCACCCAAATAGCCACCGGAGGGAGGCTCACGCACCGCCCAAAGTGGTGGTGAAACCCATTTTTTCCCGACGCCATTTCTCTACCGTCCGACCACCAATCGACGTGATTTTGGTGTCTATGGACTTAGCGTGAGGAGAGGAACAAGAGGGTACCATTTTTCCAGCTCAATTTTGGCTGGAACAGCTTCGCTGGAGCTGCCTGTCTCCACCGTGTCGCTGCCACTAGGAATCGCCGCTCACGACGGTGGTGAGGTACACCGCCGCCACAGTTCCACTTAGACGGCGACGGGGCGTGAAACCCCTCGCCTAATTTCACGCCCTAGCCGCGGTTCATCGGAGTTCCACCTCCGCCGTCGTGCACCACCACGACAACCACCGATCATGACGTTCCCGGCCGCCTCGCCCCAAATTGAAAGGGGGAAAATGTTTAGAGCCTTGCGTGGAACGTTTTGCCTCGGTCAATTCCAGCACCGAGCTGTCGATCGTCGGAGAACGACGAGGCCCGTCGTCGCCATCGTGGGAGAGTCAGGTTCTCCATTCCTGATGCTTTCGTGCCAAATTGATGGCACGAAAACACTCAGAGGAGGTCGGGAAACAATTCCCTCACCTCAATTTCACAGTATCTCCGCCGAAGATAGGAAATCAGAGCCGCTGGTTTTCGCCGTGAAATCCATCCTCGATTAGAGCAGATGGAGGCCAAATTGGGTGAAATTGACCCCACCAATCGACTCAGGAGGGTCAAATTAGGAGGGATAGACTCGAGCTCAGCCCTCAACGGAGCCAACCGCCGCCGGTCAACGGCGGTCAACCATCGGTCAACGGCTGGTCAACGCCAAGTTGGGATTTTGTGATCTGGACCTCCGATCGAAGATCCGAGACCACCACTCGACTCGTTTCGATGCTCTGAAAGCAATGGTGACCTCCGTTTGAGCTAATTCCACTCCGATGAAAATCATCTGGTACCGATTGTATGCGGATCGAGGTGATTCAAACAGTAGTATCGGAGTCCAGAATGACAGTTTCAAGAATGGATGATCTCCAGGAAGCATTACCAGCCATTCATGGTCACTCGAGGAGCACTGCAAAGGATGCTTCGTATACTGTAGATGCAGCAAGATACAACTGGATCTGCTTAGCTTGGAGTTCAAGTAAGTAGGAATCTCGCCTACAGTATGAACTATTTTAGATGCTTTCATAGAAATTTATGAAATGCATGATCAGTGATTGTTACACTATTTTATGTGAGAATGAGTTTTATAACGTTATAAGGTGACGAAAAACCCGTTAAGGGTAAAATCATCATTATTAAGGAAACAGCTAGAACGGAGTCGAACACTCCGATTTAGCATAACGTTATTAGACAAAAAATGTTCCGTAATACGTTAAGTAACGTAACGATCATGTGAGACCAGAGATTTAATAAGAGATGTTTTAAGTAAACGAGAGGTAAACCGATGGGTTACGAAGTTAAAAGGAATGAATAGTTAATGTTTGTGTTTTATTATCAATCAAGTGGATTGATAAAAAGAAAGTTAATTAATGAGTCGGTTGTCGTATGATCAGGACACAAAAGCCGACCAATGGAAGGAAAAGGAACGAGAAAGGAACGTAATAGAGAACGCTAGAGCATAGTTCGGGTAAGTTCAGATTTCACCTACAGCATGAAGTAAATAGTTTTTAATGCATCCATATGTATTTGTAAATGAGTTTGCAATGGTTATGCAAGTTGTTTTTAAAGTATATTTGCATTTATTATGCAAAAAAAGTTCTAAAGTACAAAATAAGGTTTGCAATGAATTTGCAACCGTTATGTTTGAAGCCTATTTGCATATTGATATGCATGAACGTTATGAACAATGATTGGTGTGTGTATTATACATGTGACATGACTTAAAGTATTATATGGATATAATATGAAATAGTTGCTATTCAAAGAAGAAAAATGTATAGCAACTCCACGATATGAAAGTATGAAAGACAAATAGATGTATGATATGAATGACTTGAGTATGAATAATATGTGAAAGCATGAAATGTGAAAGTATGATATGAACGACATGAATATGAGTAATATATGAAAGCATGAAATGTGGAAGTATGGTATGAATGACATGTATATGTATGATATGTTTATGAATATGATATGCAAGTATAATACTTATACGAGCAAATAATATGGATAAGAATGTTATGATTAATGCTTGTTATCTATAGTGTAACAAGATATAGTATATAAGTACAATACCATGTAGTGCATAACAGATATGCACAATAAGGTCCATAAGAATTCCATTAAGGATATAATCTTCAAGTTGCCTATAGGAAACTAGAAAAATTACTATAAGACACCCTAGGTTCGATAGAAATCGTGAGAACGATTTAGATAATCAAGTAAAATTTAGAAATTTCTCGTGACCGACAGCGAGGTCACAAGAGCAGAGTCAAGACAGAGACTTTATGAATACGAAAAAAAAAGAAGAAGATAAAAGCTAGTTTTTCCTTTTATTGCACCCCCAGGAAAGGCTAGACATGTTCAAGAGAGATATAGAAAGTTAAGCGCTATTATGACCCTTATAAGTTTTCAGACAGGTACATAAACATGTTTTAAATCAACATTGTCACTAGTCTAGAACGACTAGATGATAAAAGGGCTATAGACTGAACAATAAAAAGATGAACTTACTGACCAGTTTTTACGTACCAAATTATGATCTAGATGCAGATGTCCAACATAGATACGAAATAGGATTAGTATAAATCCTGCATTTCGACAATGCATAATGTGTTATAATGTAAGTTATAAGTTTTATGAAGCATTGCTATGTAATATATTGCATTTGTATGCAATATATTTTAGGATAAAAGTTATGATATGCAATATACGATTGCGTAATATATTGCATTTGTATGCAATATGTTTTATGATAAGAGTTATGATAGGCAATATGTGATTGCGTAAAATATTGCATTTGTATGCAATATGTTTTAGGATAAAAGTTATGATATGCAATATATGATTGCATAAAATATTGCATTTATATGCAATATGTTTTAGGATAAGAGTTATGATACGCAATATGTGATTGCGTAAAATATTGCATTTATATGCAATATGTTTTAGGATAAAAGTTATGATAAGCAATATGTGATTGCGTAAAATATTGCATTTGTATGCAATATGTTTTAGGATAAGAGTTATGATACACAATATGTGATTGTGTAATATATTGCATTTGTATGTAATATATTTTAGGATAAGAGTTATGATATGCAATATGTGATTGCATAATATATTGCATTTGTATGCAATATGTTTTAGGATAAAACTTATGATATGCAATATGTGATTGCGATATATATTGCATTTGTATGCAATATGTTTTATGATAAAAGTTATAATATGCAATATGTGATTGTGATATATATTACATTGTATGCAATATGTTTCAAAGAAGAAATATAATTTGCGAAATGTGATTGTGTTATATGATGAATTTGTTATGCAATAAGTTTCAGAATAAATGTTATGATTTGCAAAATGTGATTGCGTTATATAATGCATTTGTTATGCAATATGTTTCAGAATAAAAGTTATGATTCGCAAAATGTGATTGCGTTATATGATGCATTTGTTATGCAATATATTGCATTTGTTATGCAATAAGTTTCAGAATGAAAGTTATGATTCGCAAAATGTGATTGCGTTATATGATGCATTTGTTATGCAATATGTTGCATTTGTTATGCAATAAGTTTCAGAATAAAAGTTATGATTCGCAAAATGTGATTGTGTTATATGATGCATTTGTTATGCAATAAGTTGCATTTGTTACGCAATAAGTTTTAGAGTACAAATTATGATTATCAAAATGTGTTTGCATTTGAAGTTGCATTTGTTATGCAATAGATTTTATAGTACAAGCAATGATTTATAAGTGTATTTGCATATGATGTGGTTGCATTTGATGTGCTCACTAAGGTTAATAAGAAGGTAACGTAAAGTTGAAAAGAAAGTGTCATACCAGCCTCCTCGTTGTGAGGTAATAAAAGTATAGTTAAAGTTTGACCTCCCAGATGTGAGGTATACGACCTCGAAGTTCGATGGTCTTAAGTCTTCCACAAGGGAAGTATCACGTTTATGATCTCATGATTAAAGATGTTGGTACGAACACTAAAAGTTATAAGATAAAGAAAGTTAAGGAACAAAAGGTGGAAAGTTAAAGTGTAAGATAAGAAAATAAAAGGAACAAGGATAGAAAGTCAAAGTAAGAAAGAATGGTCATAAGATGCTCATAATCGAAAGTTCATAATTGAGCATAAATTAAAACATGCATTGTGATTGTATTTGATTTGTTTATTGTGAAACATTTATATGCTATGAAAAACATTCTAAGGAATGTTTTGTATTAAATGTTTATGAAAACATGAATGACGTTATGAAGAGCAATCTGAGGATTATTTTATGTTAGATATTTTGTGAAAAACGTTTAAAAGAAACGTTATAGCAATTGTTTTAGGAAAACGTTTATGGGAAACGTTCTAGAAAGGTTTTTTTTTAATGCATGTTTAAATGCTTTGTGAGATTTTGTTTGAACTTACTGAGCGAAAGCTCATAAAAAGTTTCTTCATGTTGTAGGTAGTTTTATGGATAACCAATAGGACACGTTAAAAGAGCTGGGTGCTGCGGAGGACAGATGCGAAGATTTGGGTATAGATACCATCACTGTTTGCTTCCGCTATGTAAAGAAAAAGTTTTTCATTGTTTAATGTTGTGTTTTCAAAGTTTAAAGAAAATCAGAGTTTTAAGGAATGTATTCAAAGTTTTAAGCTATGATTTAATAATGATCTCTTATTAAGTTTTAAGAAACGATTTGAAATGATTTTAAGGACAAGTGTTGAGCGATGTCTCAACTTGATTGGCGACAGAAGTCGCATCAGTTTTAAAGAACGTTTAAAGAAAAAAAAAATTTATTTCAGTATTTTTCTTACTAAGTAAGTAAGATTACTGTTTACGAAACGATGTTTAAGTAAGTAAAGTGACTGCCCAAAAAGGCGGGTCGTCACAGTTTGTTTGTTTGTCTCAAATTTGTTTGGTATCAATTGAATCAAATCCTTTAGGTCTCAATTGGATCCAATCCATAATTAAAAAAAAAAAAAAAAGCCCTTATCCGTTCATGTCATGGCTAAAAGACATCTTTGGGAAAGCCATCTCTCTCGTGATGCTGAATCTATCATTGAAGTCTGAATATCCATGTTGGGCTCGATGATGAAGAAGCTCTCACCCTTGGAGAGCTTGTTACCATCAAATCTCAACGCCAACACAAAGATCTATAGGTCTTGGCCAAGAGTGAGGTCTTGCCATGGTGGTCGAAAATGCGAGATCCCGACCAGAGATTGAGGGTCCGACGGAGGCTTTAGGCCTAGGGATGTTGAGCATGTGAGTCAATTGTTTGGGGAATTCGATTTCTCTTTCTGTCAAGGCGATTTGTGTTGCTTGTTTGGTTCCGGTTCCAAGTTTCGACTATATAATTGGTATAGATGATGACATATGCTATTGCGTCTGTGATTTTAGAGTATGAGTTTTGTTTTGAGACGTTTTTTGGACATTATTTAAAGCCTTCACATTTGGAGAGGGTGAAAGCGAGATGAAATCTTGAGACATTTAATTTAGGTGAAAATTTCTGGAAGCTAAGGCTATTTAATTCCTTTAAATTAAATTCAAAAGTAAAATCTCAAAATTAAATTTTAAAATGATAAATCGGTTGAGATTCATAGAGTTTGAACTCCCATCCTCATGCACATTGAGCACTTTAAATTTCGTTTGGTAACCTCCTATGTGTCAATGAGATTTGAAAGAACGATGTTAGTAATTTGTGTGCACACTAACAATCCAAAAACTATATGTCAATAACGTTGTAATACAAGGCAGTGTGTGAACAAGCATATAGAGAAGCTATATTGCCATTAAAGAGCGAGTTTGAGGGTGTGTGCAGTGTGTGAACAGGACAGTCAAGCAAGGTCTGTGCAGACGATTGGTGAATGATTTAAAAAATAGAACACTAAGCTGCATAATCACGAAACAAGAGTATTTTTCCAGATGTGACACAAAAACACTTCATTTTATTTTTCAACCAGATAAGAATCAATTCAACTTATGCACTTAATTCAAGGTGTGTATGTGTTTGAGAATAATATGACGTCAATAACTTTAATAGGAAAGAATTTCCAAAACTTTCAAGTACAAAAAACACTCCTTGATATTTTAAACTACCATGGTCTTATAGTCAGAAAGAATGATGCTAAAGTGAATTTGACAAAACGTATGTAAGGTTTGGCATGAATAGCATTCTCTTTACTTTTTTCACACATCTTTCTTTTACCCCAAATAGAAAATTTATTATCTCTTGGGAATTCGACTTCTCATTATTTGTGTTCTTTTTTGCCTCTTTTACCTTGGTTGAACTTCCTCATGTTTGGTACTTTTATTCCATTCACATTTTTGTGAAAATTGATTGATATATGTTGTGCCTTTAACATTTTGCTTTTGCACATTCTCTCTCTTCTTTTATTTCACACTTTGTTTCTAGGGCTCCTTATAGGTATGATACAAAATAAAGGGTTTGGATTGATTTATGTCACAAAATAAATAAATAAATAAATATATATATATTTGAAGACAATATCACAACCTTATGATGTGGATACCCTGGTACAGATTATCTATCGGCAACCACTGAGTGGCAAAACACGATTAAATCCACAAATATATTTAAACGAAAACGTAGAGAAATTGCATTGGGAATCTGATCCTGACTTCCATTTCAGGTCCTGCGTCTTGCTTTGTTGCTTGGGTATTCTTTGCTGGTACAACCGTATTAGTGTCTACATAATGCGTAGCATGTCTATCTGTTTTTAAGTTTTTAAGCAGTGGTTATTTAATTTGAAAATTTTGTTGGTCTTTTGGAAGGGCAGACGTTGACGGTCCTAACAATTAAGGCTTTGTAGTCTATTTAGTGCTAGGCTCTGTCATGCCATGTGGTAAAGATTGTGAAAGGTTTTGTAGATGTGGCATCATCCAATCCAGATGGTATTTGTCCGCCATCCGCACTAATTATCTCATGTTTTCACTTTCAATCTAGTGGTCATAGTCACATGTTCGTCAAAGGGAGCTATAGTACAAGATTTGGTGGCCCCCTCTTTTTATTTGGTGGTTCTACCACGTTGATACGGAGAATTTCCCTCCTATGTGATTTTTACTTAGGGTTTGGTATAATATTTAAAATCATTAATTATAATCATTTTTATTGTAATATATAAAACTAAAAAATTATTTTAAATTTTACCAAATGGCCTTTTAATTGTTTGCTAATTTTTGGCACCATGTTTTAATTTTAGCATTCTTCATGTTCTTTCTTTTTCAATTTCTTCTTTCAAAAAGATTGGAGGGAATAATAAGAGTGTAGTACAAAGAGAGATGATGACATCTGAGTAATTAAAGCAAAAGGACAGACATTGTTTAATATATAGGTTTGTGGTTTATTTATTTGAAGGCAACTTTTCACGTACTAATAAAACATATGGTGCTAATATTTTTTTTTGCAGGTTATAATTTTTTGATCAAAACCCATGATTTAATTTTTAAAATTTTTCTTTTTTTTTTTTGTATTTTGCGAATATTTTGAGTATTTGAGGTCAAATTAAAAGTTGATCAAAAAAGATATATATTTTTATATAAGATCAAAAATTAAAAATACGATGCTTAATAAGTCTAAAACACAAGATAAAAATGGTAAACAACAGGATTTCACTCATACTTCCGCGCCTATAAAAAGAGATCAATATTTGGGAGGACTCATCAGTAAAACATAAAGAGAAAAATATATATCAAGAAACATGGAGGAGCGTAAGAATATTCAGGCAACTTTATTGTCGGTGTTGACCATAATAGCAATACTTCTCATAATCCCCGGCTTTGCCAAAATTGCCTCCGGCGGCCGCTTTCATCAGAATGATGTCATTGAACTTCTTCTTGGAGCAAATCGGGATCATATTCATCCCAATTATAAAGCTGCTTGTCGTGCTACCTATTGTGGTTCAAGCAAAGAATGTGGTAATGAATGCTATTGCTATTTCGGTGAAAGCTTTTTTTAGTTGCCAATATGTCGGCCAAATAATTAATACGTACCATCAAAAAGTAAGCAATGTTATTTGCACCTCGGCTACTATATTTTTATATATATAGCTTCATGTTCTGCTATCTATGTTATCTGTAAACTATAGTGTGCCTGTACGTAGTACTTTTAATCGAATAAATCGAGTGTTTTAAATTAATATATGTTGTATTTGCTGTTGTTTTTTTTTTTTTTTTTTTTTTCCTTTAAACGGATGTTGCTTTTGGTTTTACTTTTTGTTGTCAAAGTTGACCTTTTTTAAATAATATTTTACTCAAATTACTTTTCGTTGTGCAGTGACAAAACCTCCAAAGTTTGAAGTTTAATGATAAGACCAAACACGAACAAAGCGATGCAGCTAAGGCAACAACGGAATGAGGAAATACAAAAGAATAAACTTCGCATGATTTTGAAATATCCGTTGGACCCCCTAAAAAAATCTTTTCACCAAACTGTCATTATAACCGGTTTAGGCATAAAGAAACGAAGAATACCGTCATTAATATTTAAGGACCTGATTTTTTTGCGTCATTAGGAAAGAGAAAGAAATTTTCTGTTTATGAACGTGTTTACTTACAAATAATTTTATTGCCTGACACATTATAAGAAATAGGGAGATAAAATATCAATCACCACATCCCCTATTTGTTGATTCCTATCAAAGAATAGTTCCTCAATTTTTTTTTGCAAGAATTAGTCTCTATATATAATTAATTTTCTCTCATAAATAGTTGATGAACTTAAAAAGTGCCTCATAAATGGTTATTTTGTTAAATTCTAGACAAAAATAGTTAACTTTATTTCATAAAAAGTTCGTGAACTTTTTTTTTCCTCTATAAACAGTCCATTTGTTTGTACTAGTCCTTGAACTAAAAAAAATATTTCAAAATTAGTTACTTTATTAAATACGTATATGGAAAACATTAAATATGTAAAGTTATACTAGATATTTAGTCCTTAAACCAAAAAAAAAAAAGTTTTTCTATTGACACCTATTATGAATAAAAATGTTTTTTTTTTTTAATTTTTATTAGAGCACAAAAAATAATGTTAGAAAGTAACCGTGTGTTATGCTTTGCTGTATTATGAAGTGGGGGTTGCAGTTAATTGCTTTTACTCGTTTTTTTTTTTGGGAGAATATTCCTCAGTTTGATATTGAAAAATTTCAAAAAGAAATGGGTAAGATATATACAAGTATTTATAATTTATTATTATGATATATATCTTCATATATTACATGAGATAAATTTGTTTGTAATTTTTATTTCTTACAAAATTTGATTTTTTACTAAGAAAATAAAATGAAAAACCTAAAATAACATATTAGAATGAATATAAATGGGTTAAAATGAGTATATTACACAATATATTTCTAATAATATAAATTTTTAAATTTATTATTATGAGATGTTATAAAAATATAGGGACTGTAAATCTAGTACAACTTCTTATGTTTAATGTTTTTGTTATATATTTACTTAACAAAATAACTGATTTTGGCACTTTTTTTTTGTTTAGGGACTAAATATAGTACAATTTTAACATATGGACTGTTTATAGAGAAATGAGATAGTTTAAGGATCTGGCAAAGTTAATTACTTTCATTTAAAATTTAACAGGGAGACCATTCATTACATATTTTTTGAGTTTAGGGAGTATTTATAAGACAAAATTGACTACATAGACTAATTCTATAAAAAGAAAAAAATTCAAAAATTATTTATCAATCTATCTCTTTATCTAAAGGCCTAAATTTACATGCTATATAATTATTGATTATTTAATTATATAAAAGAATATTTGAATATTTATATTGAATACTATAAAGAAAATTAAACTGTTTTTTGTTATTGTATCATCAAATAGATAAATAAATATTAAAAAGGCAATGAGTGATTCTTCTTTGATGCCTTTCAATATTATTATCTTCAACTATTGCATTCTTTTACGTTTTCATAAATTCACATTAATGTGAAAAGTTTCTCAGGAAAAACGAAAGAAGAGAAATTAATAAAGTTACTAGTGGATTTATTTGCATCCGCGTCTTTTAAACTTACGCACCATATGCTAACAAAAAATTATCTAATGCCAATATGCAGTAAATGAAAAGCAGATGCATTGCAAGCAAACCGTACTAACGGAAAACGGGGGGAAAAAGGATTATCATGTTTTCTTAATTTTCTTCTTGTTAATAGTTATGACAAATGCGGGGCCGTTTCCTGTTCTTTCCTCTACTATGGTTTTTTTTTCCCTTAGCTTTCTTTCTTCTTGAGCCACTTCCAGAAGAGGCATTGAAGGGCCGAAGTCCGACACCAGCGAGGCTGGTTTCCAGACTCCCATCTCCATAGAAAGTCTCTCGTAGGATAACAAGATGTTTTTGGGCAGTGGGTGCACATTCGGTGCTTTTGGTGGGGGGGGGCGGGGCGGGCGAGAGAGGGGAAGAGTTTCGCTGGGCTTGGGGGGAAGTTTCGTGCCTTCTATGTTAAGGCGGTGCAGCACAACGATCAGAAGTGGTAGGGGAGGGAATTTTGGAGCTTCTCTTTCCATAGGATGGTTAGTATGTTGCAGTCCAAGGCATCTTTTTTTGAGAGATTTTTGCTTCTTGTCAAAAGTTCTGAGTCCTGGGGTTGCGCTAGCATTGGCTTGAGGCAGCGAGCAGTGGGTGTTCCTCACAAGTCAGTGGCTTGGCCCTCTTTTTGGTTTGCCTTAGACGAAATGCTTTGTTGGGACCTCCTTTCTTATACATGGCCAAATTCGGTGTTGGAAAAAAGGGTCTAGTGACATAGCTGAACTTTAAAAATTTTTCTAAATCACCAGGACTCTAAATCATGATGCTATAAACAATAAATTAAATCTAATTTAACCTACTGATTGGAGATCAGAAATAGCACAACTCAATAGAAACTTACTACAAACTCTTCTTAATTTCTATCAATCAAAAGATATATAATAACACTCTTTTTTGACTTGTTTTTTAATGAGGAGGATAGGCATCTATTTGTAAAGCCTGTAAGAGGTGGTAGAAGTCTATCAAGATTAAGAGAAGATTTTCTCTCTCCTTTATCTATAGAAAACGCTACCCAAGGATGAGATATCCCTTGTATACACACCTATATTAGGTAAGGATGATTTAAAATCTCAGCCAATCATAATGTAGAGATTTGTGATAATCTGCATCATCTAGGATAATTTTTATTCAAATAATTCCATTTAAATTAGAATTCCATTATCCAAGATAATTATCTAATTTAAATAATTATGAATAATGATCCTCATATAAATTCAAATACAATTAGGATTTAAATTAATTATTCAAAATAATTAATTATCAACAAAATCCTAATAAGTAAATTTGAATAAATGTTATCATGAAATTAATTAATTAATTAATCAATTTCATTTTTCTTGAATTGCCCCACCTGTAAGCGCCCACAGTCCGGTAGGACTAGGCTAGTGCCATAACCATAGTCTAACTAGACTGTTAGGCTTGCACACTAATAGGTCCAATAACCCGTTTGGCGTAACCTCCTGTATTACCTATGATAAACCATTCTACATAACTAATCAAGGAATTTGTGAGTTGTTAGACGTATATGCCTAAGGAGTAAAAAATGTAATATGTTTTTGGAGACATTTTAATTAATAAAGAATTTATTTATTATTTATATACCAAATTTTGTCCTCTTTATGTTCATATTTGTTGAATGTATGTTAATCAAACAGAAATCTGAGACTGTCAGTCTAAACCTTTAAGAATTGGGCATATGAATGATAGATTATTCGAAAGACACGATTCTTAAAGTGACTGTCTAAATCATAAGACCCGCAATTGAGGGAATAAAGTTGGCCACTTTATTCATGCAAAGATTGTTATGTTGTCTATATCCCTAATGAGAGATGGTTTTTCTTGGCTATCGGAGGTAGACTCCACGAATAGAAACATTGACACATTGTCAAAAGTGACGATGTGTTGGATCGGGATATAATGTGAATTGATTTGGATTAATAATTCTGTCTCAGCAAATCAATTCACTTTAGACAATCATTTGTATTGTATCTTAATCCTGAGATAAATAGTGGGCTCATTATCTTGACTTATGTCGTTTGATGTACCAAAGGGTGACATCCACATTTTATAATGGTATGCATACTGGTATGTTAGAGGCATGACTCTTGATAGCATAGACTTGTTATTCATAGATATAGAGTCCATAGCTCCTCTTTAGGAGTAGTGATATCCTCTTATATACGTTATCCTGTAATTGAAAAATTAGAGTGCTCAACCATTTGGATATATAGGTGTAACCGAATGGTACACCATCTTTAGATGATGAGTTTTTTGATGTTGAGATAATAGAATATAAGATAAAAATAATCAGAAAGGTAAGACAAAACTTGTCCTTAAGCCGATTATGGATAATCCTATGGGGATACGATACATTATGATTTGTTATGAAGACTTAGTTATATGGAATTCGTAATTGTATATAGTTCAAGAGTGCAACACTAAGCTTTTAGTGAAATAGCGTTGGAGTTGATAACTATAAAATGTATATCTGGGATATTGGGTTTCATAATTATCGGGAGCTTGAACTATATAGGTCCATCAGTCCCGTTTGCTAGCTCATAAAAATCCTGTAATGATATAGTGTGTTTTTCCAATAATTAATGACTTATGTCTGATTTATCAAATTGGCTGAAATTCAAAAGAATCAAATAATTCATATTTGTTTATCAGTTGAATTAATTTTATGATAAAATTAATTCAAGATAAACTTGTTGAATTATTGAGATTGGATAATTCTTGTTTGTTTATTAGTTGATTTAATTTTGAATAAATAAATCAAGATAAACTTGTTAAATTATCAAAAATATTTATTTTCCTAGAGATTATTTAAATGTGACTATTTTAATCAGATAGCTTCTCTATTAGGTTATTTGAATTAAAACTAAGGCTCTATCGTAAGAATCTCAGGTGGAAAATAAAGATTCGCAGGGATCTTTTATCAGAGGTTTGGTAGGCCGATCTTTAAGCTTGGCATGCTAATTGAGGAGGTTCAGTGGGTCGATCTGACAGTTCGGCCTACCGACCGGACGATGAAGAGATCTCACACTTTTACACGAATTTTATCAGATATTGATTCTGATTTGATTTTGATTCGAATTTTTAAGGCCTTATCTGATAGGGACTAGCTCTTGGGCCCAACCTCTATAAAAGGGGAGTGAGTCTCATTTTTATTTAGATTAGTTGAGAGATTAAGAGTGAGACTCTATCGGTGAGACTCTAGAAACTCCCTAAGAGCTATTGTTCGCAAATCACGAACTATAGCTTTGGGTTCCCTTAATTGGTTGGAAGGAAAATCATTTGGTGTAAAAGCTAAACGACGTGAGCCCACACTCACTCCGATCGTTGATAGAGAATAGTAAAGAAGGTCAATTAGTTGAGGTTCTTTTAGAACGTTACTTCTCTTCATTGATTGTAGGAGCTTTTCGGCACACAAAAGTTTAGTAAGATCTGGCTAATTTATGCATATAGCATGTCGAACTTGTGTTTTAAAAAATACTCTAATATATAAATTTTAAAATTCTAGTGCGTACTATTTTTTTAGCAATTGGTATCAGAGCTATGGTTTTTACGTAAATTTACAAGTTTGTGATCACGCTATATGAATAAATTATGTGATCTTGATCTCTTCTATGCTTGAATTTAATTTTATAGAGAGTTGGCACTCTAGGTTTCTATATAATTTTATATGTTGCCATAGATTATATGGTGAATATTTAGTAATTAATTATGGTTGATTAAATTATTAATTAATTAATTTATACCTGTTATGGTTCCTTAGAGGTTAGAATATCTAGGTTTTTCATGTAATTAGATGGCAGACTATCATCTCCGTCTAGGAATTATTATTTAATTTTAAATTTGTAAGAATTTTGTAATTAAATAATCATTTGGAGAGAACGGATCTAGAAGTAGGTGTAGAATATGGATGATGGCATTCCCAGGTATTTTTTGAGTCTCTAATTTTATGTTTTTGAATTGTTAAAAATAAAATTGATGAATTGTATCAAATATTGTATATTCTAGAAAGAGGTGATCTCTACTTAGTCAACTTGTCGAACATCTAGGTCTGACAAGCCGATGGTCACAGATCGGTAGGCCGAAGTGAGGTTTCGTAGGCCATCAACGGGGCATAAATTAGGTGGCTCTAGCAGTAGGCTAAACTTCTGGTTCGGTAGGCTAATTTTTCATGAATTGGTTGGTCGATTTAGGAAGATCGATAGACCGATAGATCATGACCGGTAGGCCGATTACCAAGATCGGCTTGCCAGTAGAAAGCTGAATTTTTTTCAAAAAAGGTACAGTTTTCGACACAGTTTTAATTTTATTTTGGGACAATTCTGAGAAACATTAAATTTGGATATACCTGGAAGTATGGAGTATTTGATCTATACGAGATTAAAGACTTGAAGATGGGCTTTACATGAAGAAGGATACAGCTTGAGGATTCAAGGATGAAGAATTGATAAAATGTTTTGATTATTCTCTTGTAATCTTTGTTTTCTATTCTCTAAGGTGGAACCATAATATTACGGTTATTTGTTATTATTTTACTTGTAGCTTTGCTTGATTGCCCTGCTTGTCTGCATTATAATATGATTTGTCATGTATATTGATAACATGCCATATAGAGTAGGGAGTGCCGCTCAATTAAAAATTGTTCATGAATGTTTTTAAAAATAAAACCTTGATTTCAAAAGATTGAATAGGAGAAGTTTTTTGAAGAGAGGACCTAAGGCCTCCATCGTTGGTCCGTAGGTAGCACATGGTGGTTCCAACCCCTAGGAAGGGAATTCATTATGTACTGGATTGGATCTCTAAGAGGATAATGTATTTTAGCATGATTTATAGTTATACACCCCTAAGTAGTAATTATAAATCATGGATAAAATATTGAAATGATGGTTATATACTCATATTAATTTTATTATTAACCTCCCCTAGGAGCTCTGTTAATAAAATTAATGGCCAAAGAAACGATTATTAATATATGCCAGATTATACATGTCCTAGATGGCATATATTAGTTAGAAGGGATCCGTGTTCTTGATTAAATTTGGTATGACTCCTCTAGGAGCTTGTTGAATTCTGAGTTGAGAATTATCATTATAAGGTTGTGATATTTTCAAGGTTTTGACACATAAACACATTTGTATGTTTTTACATGATTGTGTTATCTTACTAAATTATTATGCTATGTTTGCTTATGTTTGGTATATGATTATTTATTGTAGATTAAAAATGTCTAAAAATGCTTTATCATCGATACTTAACAAAAACCAATTAATTGGAGAGAATTATGTTGGAAAACAAAGTGCGCAGCGGAATTTTAAAAATTTTTCATCAGAGTAATTTTCAAAACACAAGTTTGACATGTTATATGTATAAATTAGACAGATCTTACTAACCTCAGTGTGCCGAAGAACCTCCGCAACCTGTGTAGAGAAGTAACGTTCCAGAAGAGGCTCAACCAACTGGTCTTCTTTGCTATTCTCTATCCACAACTGGAGTGAGTGTGGGCTCACACGTACAGCTCTTCCACCGGTGACTCTCTTTCCAACCAATAGAGAGAACCCAAAGCTAGTGCTCGTGATTTTTGAACAAAAGCTCTCAGGGAGTTTTCAGATGCTCACTAGAAGAGTATCACTCTTAATCTCTCAAATTGATCTGAGTAAATCATGAGACTCACTCCCTTTTTATAGCTATTGGTCATGGGGTCAGTCCATATCAGATTAGGTCTCAAAAACTCAAAATAGAATCAAATTTGGATCAGTATCTGATAAGATTCGCGTGAAAACGCGTAATCTTATCTCCTGCTGATCGGCAAGCCAAACACGTCATCCGACAGTCTCAGACTGACAGTCCATCATATGCCTAATTCTTAAGGTTTACACTGACAGTCTCAGACTACTGTTTGCTTATCATACATTCAACGAATATGAATGTAAAAAGGACAAGATTTGGTATATATATAAATGAATAAATTCTTTATTGATAAAAATGTCTCCAAAAACATATTACATTTTTAATCCTTAGGGCATACATGTCTAACAATCTCCCACTTGCACTAAGTGAGTAAATACAGCAAATTTCGCATCCCCATAGCTTCCACATGCCTCTCGAAGACTCTCCCAGTAAGTGTCTTTGTAAATGGATCAGCTAAATTGTCCTCTGATGCGATCTTGTAGACCGTGACATGCCCGCCCTCAATGAAGTCCTTTATCACATGATACTTCCGATCAATATGCTTACTCTTCTTGTGAAATCTTGGTTCCTTAGCATTAGCTACCGCCGCACTGTTATCATTGTACAGTGATACCGCTTTATCCATACCAAGAACTATCTCAAGATCCCCAAGGAACTTGCGGAGCCACACTGCTTCTTTCGAAGCATCACTAACAGCCACATACTCGGCCTCCATCGTTGAATCCTAAGTGCAATCTTGCTTCGCACTTCTCCAACTGATGGCACCGCCACCCATAGTAAACACAAACTCGGAAGTCGATTTCCTAGAATCCATACAGGATTGAAAATCCGAATCAGTGTATCCTAGAGGAGTTAAATCCTCACCCGAATACACAAGCATATACCCTCGAGTCCTTCTCAGGTACTTGAAAATATGCTTTACCGCAACCCAATGGTTCGGTCTTGGATCCGCCTAAAATCGACTTACAATCCCGACCGCATAACTAATATCCGGTCGAGTGCAAAAGCATGGCATACATGAGAGTACCCACTGCCGAAGCATAAGGCACCTTCTTCATGTATTCTCTTTCTTCACAAAACTTTGGTGAGTCTTTTTTAGAAAGAGTAATTCCAGACCTAGATGGTTGCCCACCTTTCTTGGAATCCTGCATTGCAAACCTCCTGAGAATTTTATCTATGTAGCTGGCCTGAGACAAAGCTATCACTTTGTTCTTCCTATCCTGAAAGATCTGGATACCGAGAACAAAATTAGCCTCACCTAAGTCCTTCATGTCAAACTGCTTGGTCAACCATAATTTGACCGATGACAACGCCCCAACGTCATTGCCAATTAGCAAAATGTCATCTACATAGAGCAGTAGAAAAACCACATTCCCATCCTTTATGTGTTTATAAACACATGGTTCATCCACATTTTGTGAGAACCCATAAGTCTTGATCACTTGATCAAATCTTATGTTCCAAGAACGGGATGCTTGCTTAAGTCCATAAATTGACTTTAGCAGCTTACAAACCTTACCCTCTTGACCCGCGACCTTGAACCCGTCTGGTTGTTTCATATAAATGGACTCATCAAGATAGCCATTCAGAAAAGCTGTCTTGACATCCATCTGCCAAATCTCGTAGTCGAGAGCGGCAGCTATGGACAAGAGAATCCGGAAGGACTTAAGCATGGCTACAGGCGAAAAGGTTTCCTCATAATCGATTCCTTCCTTTTGCGTATAACCCTTAGCTACCAGTCTAGCCTTAAAGGTTTTGACCTTTCCATCCACTCCTCTTTTCCTCTTGTAGATCCACTTACACCCTATGGGTTTTACCCCTTCGGGAAGATCCACAAGCTCCCAGACTCGATTAGTCTCCATAGACTTCATCTCTATGTTCATGGCCTCTGTCCAGAGTCTTGAATCAACATCCTCCATAGCTTCTGCGTAAGTATAAGGATCCCTGTCATGTTCATCCGGTTTAGCCAAGAAGACCTCCCCATTGAACATATACCTCTCAGGTTGACGCCCGATCCTCCACTACGCCGAAGCCCCTGAGGTTGTTCTTCAGGTTTGTTTGGTTTTTCTACACCGATCGGAATGGTTTCATTCGGAACCTCCGGAGTGAACGGATCACCCCTTAACTCCTCAAGCACCACTTTGCTTCGAGGTTTAAAGTCGTCCATGTAACTCTCCTCAAGGAAAGTTGTATTAGTTGAAACCACGACTTTATTTTCCTTTGGGTTATAAAAATAACCCCCTTTAGTCCCTTTTGGATATCCTACAAACATGCAAACTTCTGAACGTGCTTCCAACTTATTCGGATCCTTAAACAGGACATGAGCCGGACATCCCCATATGCAAATATGGTTTAAGGATGACTTACGTCTTGTCCACAACTCGTGAGGAGTTTTGGGGACCGATTTTGAAGGCACATTGTTCAAAAGATAACATGCGGTTTGTAATGCATATCCCCAAAAGGATAAAGGCAATGATGAATAAAACATCATGGACCGAATCATGTCCAACAAAGTCCTATTCCTTCTCTCCGCTACGCCATTCTGCTGCGGAGTGCCCGGCACAGTCAAATGGGATAAAATCCCATTCTCTAACAAGTGTCCCAAGAACTCATCAGAAAGGTATTCCCCACCTCGATCAGATTGAAGTGCCTTTATGGGTCTACCCAATTGCTTTTCTACTTCAGCCTAAAACTCCCTGAACTTGTCATAAGTTTTGCTTTTGTGGTGCATCAGGTACACATACCCATATCTTGAGTAGTCGTCAATAAAAGTGACGAAGTACTCATACCCTCCTCGTGCCCGGATGTTCATCGGTCCGCAAACATCACTATGCACAAGTTCTAGAACCCCTTCGGCCATATTGCCTTTAGACCCGTATGGTCTTTTGGTCATTTTACCCTCCAAACAAGATTCATACTGAGGTATAGATTCTACCTTTAAGTGACTTAAAGGTCCATCCCTTACCAACCTTTGAATCCTATTCAGGTTAATATGGCCAAGGCGCAAATGCCAAAGATAAGTCTTATTAGAGTGAGAAGTTTTAAGTCTTTTTGAGTTATTATCATTTATCTCAGCATTAAGCAATAAGTCCATCTTAGGTTTGATAAAATATAGATTATTTTGCATCCATCCAGAACAGATAAAAGATTTGTTTTTATGAATCACCACTTTTTCATTAAAAGATACCACGTAGGAGTCTTTAAATAAAGAAGATACATAAATCAAATTCCTTTTAAATTTAGGAACATAAAAACAATCTCGCAAAATTAAACTCCTATAATTATCAAAATAAAGATGGACATCTCCCACTACTTCCGCTGAGACCAAGGATCCATCGCCCATCTGAAGCGTTAAGTCTTCACGTAGTAGACTTCTCGTTTCTTTGAATCCCTGCAGAGAAACACAAACATGATTAGTTGCACCGGAATCTATGACCCAGATGTCACTGGATTCCTCAACCAAACAAGTTTCTAAATATAGAAGATCACACCTACCTCCCTTGGAAAGGAAGTCCTTGCAATACTTCTTTATATGCCCGACCTTTCCATAGAAGAAGCACTTAAGCTTCTTTGGGTTCTTCTTCATCTTCTTCTTGCTCTTGGTAGTAGCAGGAATAGAAGACTTCCCACTCTTGGCCCGTTGCTTCTTTCCATTCCTAGTGTTAGGATTGGAACCAGAAGCAGCTACCATGTTGGCCTCACCACCAGCAGGAGACTCCCTGATCAGCAGTTCAAACTCCTGTAACTGTTTCATAAGTTTTGTCAAGGTCATATCCCGTCTATTGCTCAGATTAAAAGTAGCTCTAAACGGAATAAATTCCTTAGACAGAGTCTCAAAGACCATAGTCATCTGAGTTTCAGCATCGATGTCGGCTCCATTGGTTTGAGCCTCAGTGAGGTAACCCATGACCAACATCATGTGCTCCTTTACAGATGTCCCCAGTCTCTGTCTACAGTTTAAGAGTTTTCGAAGCGCCCCTTGCCGCTTTGTTATGGCCTGGCCTCCAAACATGTCCTTAAGATTATCCAAGATCTGCTTCGCAGTCTCATAATCCTGATGTTGAGCCTGCAGCACGTTGTTCATGCTAGCCATAACATAGCAGCGGGCCTGATCATTTGCATCTTTCCAGCGGTCGTATGCTTGAAATTCCTCATTACTTGAGTCTCCCGTAGGCTTGGGAGGACAAGGGGTTGTCAGAACATATTTCAGTTTCTCAAAGGAAAGGACGATGTCCAGGTTCCGTTTCCAATCGTTATAATTCTCACCGGTTAATTGGTTTTTGTCAAGTATCGAAGATAAAGTATTTTTAGACATTTTCAATCTACAATAAAGAATCATATACCAAACATAAGCAAACATATATAATAATTTAGTAAGATAACACAATCATGTAAAATCATACAAATGTGTTTATGTGTCAAAACCTTGAAAATATCACAACCTTACAACGATAATTCCCAACTCAGAATTCAACAAGCTCCTAGGGAAGTCATGCTAAATTCAACCAGGAACACGGATCCCCTCCTGATTAATATATGCCATCTAGGACCCGTATGATCCAGCATATACTAATAATCGTTTCTTTGGCCATTAATTTTATTAACAGAGCTCCTAGGGGAGGTTAATAATAAAATTAACGTGAGTGTATAACCACCGTTTCAATATTTTATCCATGATTTATAATCACCACCTAGGGTGTGCAATCATAAATCATACTAAAATACCTTATCCTTTCAGAAATCCAATCTGGTACATGATAGAAATCCCTTCCTAGGGGTCGGGACCACCATGTTTTTCCTATGGACCAACGATGGAGGCCTTAGGTCCTCTCTTCGAAAACCTTCTCCCACTCAATCTTTTGAAGTCAAGGTTTTATTTTTAAAATCATGCATGAACAATTTTAACATGAGCGGCACTCCCTATTCTATATGACATGTTATTAATATACATGGTAAATCATATTATAATGCAGACAAGCAAAGCTACAAGCAAAATAATAATAACCGTAATATTATGGTCCCACCCTAGAGAATAGAAAACTAAGATTACAAGAGAATAATCGAGACATTTATCAATTCTTCATCCTTGAATCCTCAAGCTATATCCTTCTTCATGTAATATCCATCTTCAAGTCTTCAATCCCGTATGAATCGAATACTTCATATTTTCGGTCATATCTAGATTTAATGTTTCTCAGAATCGTCCCAAAAATAAAATTAAAACTACACTGAAAAAATTGCACCTTTTTTGGACTCCTGGCAGCTTTTGGTCGGCAGGCCGATATGGATTTTTGGCCTGCCGATCATGGAGGTTCGGCCTGCCGAACGTGAAAGTTCGGCCTGTCGGACCACACGTCCGGCCTGCCAATCTGTGACCTTCGGCCTGCCGAACTGTGAGGTCCGGCATGCCAACCGAACAGAAAAACCCTCATTCCAGAAAATACAATTTTAATGCAATTCATCAATTTTATTTTCAACAATTCAAAAACATAAAATTAGAGACTCAGGAAATACCTGGAGGCGCCATCATCAATCTTCTAGATCCGACTTCTCGATCCGTCTTCTTCGAATAATTATTTAATTACAAAATTCTTACAAATTAAAAATTAAATAACAATCCCTAGACGGAGATTATAGTCTGCCATCTAATTACATGAAAAACCTAGATACAAATTCTAACCTCTAAGGAACCATAACCGATATTAATTAATTAATAAATAATTAAACAACGATTTAATCAACCATAATTAACTAATAAACATTCACCAAATAATCCATGACAACATATATATTATATAGAAACCTAGAGTACCATCTCTCTATAAAATTCAATTCAAGCATAGGAGAGATTAAGATCACAAAATTTATGCATATAACATGATCACAAACTTGCAAATTTATGTAAAAACCTCGGCTCTGATACCAATTGTTGGAAAACAAAGTGCGCAGCGGAATTTTAAAAATTTTTCATTAGAGTAATTTCCAAAACACAAGTTTGACATGTTATATGTATAAATTAGACAGATCTTACTAACCTCAGTGTGCCGAAGAACCTCCGCAACCTGTGTAGAGAAGTAACGTTCCAGAAGAGGCTCAACCAACTGGTCTTCTTTGCTATTCTCTATCCACAACCGGAGTGAGTGTGGGCTCACACGTACAGCTCTTCCACCGGTGACTCTCCTTCCAACCAATAGAGAGAACCCAAAGCTAGTGCTCGTGATTTTTGAACAAAAGCTCTTAGAGAGTTTTCAGATGCTCACTAGAAGAGTATCACTCTTAATCTCTCAAATTGATCTGAGTAAATCATGAGACTCACTCCCTTTTTATAGCTATTGGTCATGGGGTCAGTCCATATCAGATTAGGTCTCAAAAACTCGAAACAGAATCAAATTCGGATCAGTATCTGATAAGATCCGCGTGAAAACGCGTAATCTTATCTCCTGTTGATTGGCAGGCCAAACATTCTGATCGGCAGGCCGATCAGGCCAGTTCAACAGGCCGAACACGTCATCCGGCAGGCCGAACTCCTGAGAAAAAATCTCCGCGAATCTTTTATTTTCCACCCGAGATTCTAAAGGATAAAGTCTCAGTTTTGATTTAAATAACCCAATAGAGAAGTTATTTGATCAAAACAAACTTTATCAAGATAATCTCTAAGAAAATAAATCAATTCACAATAATTCTACAAGTTTATCTTGTTCTAATTTATCCAAAATTAAAACAACCGATAAACAGACAAGAATTATCTGATCGCAATAATTCAACAAGTTTATCTTGAACTAATTTCTTACAAAATTAATTCAACCGATAAAGACATGAATTATTTGATTCTTACAAATTTTAAACCAATTTGATAAATCCGACATATGTCACCAATTATTGGAAAAGCACGCCGTGTCGTTACAGGATTTTGTGAGCTAGCAAAGGGGACCAAAATGGACCTATAAAGTTCAAGCTCATGATAATTATGAAACCCAATATCTCAGATATACATTTCACAATTATCAACTCCAACGCTACTCCACTAAAAGCTTGGAGCTACACTCTCGAACTTTATAGAATTACGAAGCTCGTGTAGCTAAGTCTCTATGACATATCATAGTGTATCGCATTCCCATATGATTATCCATAATCGGCTTAAGGACAAGTTTTGTCTTACCTTCCCGATTATTTTTATCTTACGTTCCATTGTCTCACTCTTAGAAAACTTACCATCCAAAGATAGTATACCATTCGGTTACACCTATGTATCCAAATGGTTGAGCGCTCTAGTTTTCCAATTACAGGACAACGCATATAAGAGGATATCATCACTCCTAAAGAGGAGCTATAGATTCCATATCTATGAATAACAAGTCTATGCTATCAAGAGTCGTGCCTCTAACATACCGGCATGCATACCACTATAGAGATGTGGGAGTCACCCATTGGTACATCAAAAGACACAAGTCGAGACAACGGGCCCACTATTCATCTCAGGATTAAGATACAACACAAATGACTATCTAAAGTAAATCGATTTGCCAAGACAGAATTATTAATCCAAATCAATTCACTTTATGTCCCGATCCAACACATCGTCACCTATGACAACGAGCCAATGTTTCTATTCACGGAGTCCAACTCCGATGGTCAAGACAAACCATCTCCTAAAAGGGATATAGACAACATAACAATCTTTACATGAATAAAGCGCCCAACTTTATTCCCTCGATTGCGGATCATATGTTTTAGACCGTCACTCTAAGAATCGTGTCTTCCGCATAATCAGTCCATCATATGCCAAATTCTTAAGGTTTAGACTGACAGTCTTAGACTACTGTTTGCTTATCATACATTCAACGAATATGAACGTAAAGGGGACAAGATTTGGTATATTTATAAATGAATAAATTCTTTATTGATAAAAATGTCTCCAAAAACATATTACATTTTTACTCCTTAGGGCATACATGTCTAACAAATTATAATGATTGGAAATGGAACCTAAATAAGGTCCTATCCTTTAGGAAACTAAAATGTATGCTGACAAACCGTTGTCCTCTCAAGCCTACCGGAGATTCCACCAATGATCATATGCTTGGATATGATCCTTGGTGGAATCTCCAAGCATATGATCATTGGAAAGATGCAAATGATCAGGCCCACTGCTATATTATGGCTAGCATATTGCAAGCTCAATATGAGGATTATGAGACTGCTAAGCAAATCTTGGATAATCTAGAAGACATGTTTGGAGGCCAAGCCCTATCAAAGTGACAAGGGGTGCTTTGGAAACTTCTTAACTATAAACAAAAATCGGGGACATCTATAAAGGAGAACATGATATTAGTCATGGGTTACCTCGCTGAGGCTCAAACCAATGGAGTTGATATCGATGCTGAAACTTAGATGACTATGGTCTTTGAGACTCTGTTTAAAGAGTTTATCCCATTTAGAGCTACTTTTAATTTGAGCAATAGATGAGATATGACCTTAACAAAATTAATAAAATAGTTACAGGAGTTCAAACTGCTGATCAGGGAGTCTCCTGCTGGTGCTGAGGCCAACTTGGCAACTGCTTCTGGTTCTAATCCCAATCTAGGGAATGGAAAGAAATAATGGGCTAAAAATGGGAGGTCTTTTATTCCTGCTAACAACTAGAGCAAGAAAAAGAAGAAGAAGAAAACCCAAAGAAGCTTAAGTGCTTCTTTTGCGGGAAGGTCGGACACATAAAGAAGAATTGCAAGGACTTCTTGTCCCGAAGAGGTATGTGTGATCTTTTATATTTAGAAACTTGTTTGGTTAAGGAATCCAATGACATTTGGGTCATAGATTCTGGTACAAGCAATCATGTTTGTGTTTCTCTATAGGGGTTTAAAGAAATGAGAAGTTTGCTTCATAAATACTTCACGCTTCGGATGGGTGATAGATCCTTGGTCTTAGCTGAAGTAGTGGGAGACGTTTATCTACATTTTGATAATTATAGGAATTTAATTTTGCGAGATTGTTTTTATGCTCCTAAATTTAAAAGGAATTTAAATTCTGTAGCTTGTTTATTTAAAAACTCCTATTTGGTTTGTTTTAATAAAAAGTGGTGATTGGTAAAAACAAATCTTTTATCTGTCCTGGGTGGATGTAGAATAATATATATTTTATCAAACCTAAGATCGCCTTACTGCTTAATGTTGAGATAAATGATAATAACTCTAAAAGACTTTAAAACTCTTCACTCTAATAAGACTTATCTTTGGCATTTGCACCTTGGCCATATTGACTGAATAGGATTCAAAGGTTGATAAGGGATGGACCTTTAAGTCACTTAACGGTGGAATCTATACCACAATGTGAATCTTGTTTGGAGGGTAAAATGACCAAAAGACCATTCAGGTCTAAGAGCAATAAGGCCGAAGGGGTTCTAGAACTTGTGCATAGTGATGTTTGGCGACCGATGAACATCCTAGCACGAGGAGGGTTTGAATACTTCATCACTTTCATTGATGATTACTCAAGGTATGGGTATGCGTACCTAATGCACCACAAAAGCAAAACTTTTGACAAGTTCAGGGAGTTTAGGGCTAGAGTGGAAAAGCAATTATGTTGGCCCATAAAAGCACTTCGATCTGATCGAGGTGGAGAATACCTTTCTGATGAGTTCTTAGGACACTTATTAGAGAATGTGATTCTATCCCATTTGACTATGCTAGGCACTCTACAGCAGAATGGCGTAGCTGAGAGAAGAAATTGGACTTTATTGGACATGGTTAGGTTCATGATGAGTTATTCATCATTACCTTTATCCTTTTGGAGATATGCACTACAAACAACGTGCCTTCCAAATCGGTCCCTAAAACTCCTCACGAGTTATGGACGGGCAAAAACACATCCTTAAACCATATTCGCATATGGGGATGTCTGGCTCATGTCCTGTTTAGGGATGCAAATAAGTTGGAAGTACGTTCAAAAGTTTACGTGTTTATAGGATATCCAAAAGGGACAAAAGGGGTTATTTTTATAACCCAAAGGAAATAAAGTCATGGTTTTTACTCATGCAACTTTCCTTGAGGAGAGTTACATGGACGACTTTAAGCCTCAAAGCAAAGTGGTGCTTAAGGAGTTGATGAGTGATTTAATCACCCCAGGGGTTCTAGTAGAAACCACTCCAATCGATGTAGAAAAACCAAACAAACCTGAACAACAACCCAAGGGGCTTCGACGTAGTGGGAGGATCGAGCATTAGCTCAAGAGGTATATGTTCAATGGGGAGGCCTTTTTGGCTGAATCGAATGAACATGATAGGGATCCTTATATTAACATAGAGACTATGGGGGATGTTGATTCAAAACTCTGGACAGAGGCCATGAACACAAAGATGAAGTCTATGGAGACTAATTGGGTTTGGGAGCTTGTGGATCTTCCCAAAAAGGTGAAACCCATAGGGTGTAAACGGATCTACAAGAGGAAAAGAGGAGTGGATGGAAAAGTCAAAACCTTTAAGGCTAGACTATAGTTAAGGGAAACACGTAAAAGGAAGGAATCATTTATGAGCAAACCTTTTCGCCTATAGCTATGCTTAAGTCCATTCGGATTCTCTTATCCATAATTGCCACTCTCGATTACAAGATTTGATAGATGGATATCAAGACGGCTTTTCTAAATGGCTATCTTGATGAGTCCATTTATATGAAACAACCAGACGGGTTCAAGGTCAATGGTCAGGAGGACAAGGTTTGTAAACTGCTAAAGTCAATTTATGGACTCAAGCAAGCTTTCCGTTCTTGGAATATAAGATTTGATTAGGTGATCAAGACTTATGGGTTCTCACAAAATGTTGATGAGCCATGTTGTACAAACACATTAAGGATGGGAAGGTAGTTTTTCTACTACCCTATATAGATGACATTCTGCTTATTGGCAATGACGTTGGAGCATTTGTTGGAAAAATAGTTCCAACAATTTGTATTAGAGAATTTTTCAAAACACAAGTTTGACATGCTATATGCATAAATTAACCAAATCTTACTAACCTTTGTGTGTCGAAAAGCTCTTGCAATCAGTGAAGAGAAGTAACGTTCTAGAAGAGCCTCAACTAACTGGTCTTCTTTGTTATTCTCTATCCACGATCGGAGTGAGAGTGGGCTTACACATATAGCTCTTCCACTAGGTGACTCTCCTTCCAACCAATTGAGAGAACCCAAAGCAAGTGTTCATGATTTGTGAACAAGAGCTCTCAGGGAGTTTGCAGATTCTCACTAGTAGAGTATCACTCTTAATCTCTCAATTGATCTTAATAACTTATGTGACTTACTCCCTATTTATAGAGGTAGGGTCTAGGGTCAGTCCTTATCAGATTAGGTCTCAAAATTCAAATCAAAATCAAATTCGGATCAATATTTAATAAGATCTGTGTAAAAACGCATGATCTTATCCTTCGCTCATCGGCAAGATGATCAGGATGATCGGCAAGCCGAACAGGCCCATCGGCAGGCGAAACATGACGATCGGCATGTCAAACTCCCAATTAAAATCCCAGCAAATCTTTTATTTTTCACCCAAGATTCTATAGGATAAAGTCTCAGTTTTAACACAAATAACCCAATAAAAAAGTTATCCGATTAAAACAACTTTATCTAGATAATCTCTAGGAAAATAAATAAATTCCTAATAATTCTACAAGTTTATATTGATCTAATTTATTTAAAATTAAATCAACTGATAAACAGACAAGAATTATCCAATCCCAATAATTCAACAAGTTTATCTTGATTTAATTTTATCACAAAATTAATTCAACCGATAAACAAACATGAATTATTTGATTCTTTCAAATTTCAACCAATCTAATAAATCTGACATAAGTTACCAATTATTGAAAAAGCACGCCGTATCGTTACAAGATGTTGTGAGCTAGCAAAGGGGACCAAATGAACCTATATAGTTCAAGCTCTCGATAATTACGAAACCCAATATCCTAGATACACAACTCATAATTATCAACTCAAACGCTACTCCACTAAGAGCTTGGAGCTGCACTCTCAAACTATATAGAATTACGAAGCCCGTATAGCTAAGTCTCCATGACATATCATAATGTATCGTATCTCTATATAATTATCCATAATCGGCTTAAGGACAAGTTCTATATTACCGTCTCGATTATTTTTATCTTATGTTCTATTATCTTACCATCAGAAAACTTACTATCCAAAGACAGTATATCACTCGGTTACACCTATGTATCCAAATGATTGAGCGCTCCAGTTTTCTAATTACAGGATAACACATATAAGAGGATATCACTACTCCTAAAGAGGAGCTATGGATTCCATATCTATGAATAACATGTCTACGCTATCAAGAGTCATGCCTCCAACGTACTGGCATGCATACCACTATTAAGATGTGGGTGTCACCCTTTGGTACATCAAAAGACACAAGTCAAGACAACAGGCCCACTATTCATCTCAAGATTAAGATACAATACAAATGATTGTCTAAAGTGAATCAATTTGCCGAGACAGAATTATTAATCCAAATCAATTCACTTTATGTCCCAATTCAACACATCGTCACCTATGACAACGTGCCAATGTTTCTATTCACAGAGTCCACCTCTGATGGTCAAGACAAACCATTTCCCAATAGGGATATAAACAACATAACAATTTTTACATGAATAAAGCACCCAACTTTATTCCCTCAATTGCAGATCTTACGATTTAGACCATCACCTTAAGAATCGTGTCTTCTACATAGTTTATCCATCATATACCCAATTCTTAAGGTTTAGACTGACAATCTCATACTATTGTTTGGTTAACATACATTCAACAAATATGAACATAAAGAGGACAAGATTTGGTATATAAACAATAAATAGATTCTTTATTGATAAAAATGTCTCCAAAAACTTATTATATTTTTACTCTTTAAGGCATACATGTCTAATAATCTCTCACTTGCACTAAGTGAGTAAATATGACAAATCTCGCATCCCATAGCTTCCACATGTCTCTCAAAGACTCTCCTACTTGCACACTGTGACATGCCCGCCCTCACCGAAGTCCTTTATCACATGATACTTCTGATCAATATGCTTACTCTTCTTGTGAAATCTTGGTTCCTTAGCATTAGCTACAACCGCACTGTTATCACAGTACAGTGATACCGCTTTATCCATACTAGGAACTACCTCAAGATCCCTAAGGAACTTGTGGAGCCACACTGCTTCTTTTGAAGCATCACTAGCTGCCACATACTCGACCTTCATCGTTGAATCTAAAGTGCAATCTTGCTTCGCACTTCTCCAACTGATGGCACTGCCGCCCAGAGTAAACACAAAACCTGAAGTCGATTTCCTAGAATCCAGACAGGATTGAAAATCCAAGTCAATATATCCTAGAGGAGTCAAGTCTTCACCCAAATATATTTGAGTCCTTCTCAGGTACTTGAAAATATGCTTTACAGTAACCCAATGGTTCGGTCCTAGATCCTCTTGAAATCGACTTACAATCTCGACCGTATAACTAATATCCGGTCGTGTGCAAAGTATGGCATACATGAGACTACCCACTGCCGATGCATAAGGCACTGTCGTCATGTATTCTCTTTCTTCATAAGACTTTGGAGAGTCTTTCTTAGAAAGAGTAATTCCAGACCTAGATGGTTGCCCACCTTTCTTGGAATCCTGCATTGCAAACATCCTGAGAATTTTATCTATGTAGCCGGCTTGGGACAAAGCTATCATTTTGTTCTTCTTATCCCGAAAGATCTGGATACCGAGAACAAAATTAGCCTCACCCAATTCCTTCATGTTAAACTGCTTGGTCAACCATAATTTGACCAATGACAATGCCCCAATGTCATTGCCAATTAGCAGAATGTCATCTACATAGAGCAATAGAAAAACCACCTTCCCATCCTTAACGTATTTGTAAACACATGGTTCATCCACATTATGTGAGAACCCATAAGTCTTGATCACCTGATCAAATCTTATATTCCAAGAATGAGAAGCCTGCTTAAGTCCATAAATTGACTTTAGCAGCTTACAAACCTTACCCTCTTAACCCTTGACCTTGAGCCTGTTTGGTTGTGCCATATAAATGGACTCATCGAGATAGCCATTTAGAAAAGCCGTCTTGACATCCATCTACCAAATCTCATAGTCGAGAGCAGCAGCTATGGGCAAGAGAATCCGGATGGACTTAAGCATGGCTACAGGCGAAAAGGTTTCCTCATAATCGATTTCTTCCTTTTGCAAATAACCCTAAGCTACTAGTCTAGTCTTAAAGGTTTTGACCTTTCCATCCACTCCTCTTTTCCTCTTGTAGATCCACTTACACCCTATGAGTTTTACCCCTCGGGAAGATCTACAAGCTCCCAGACCTGATTACTCTCTATAGACTTCATCTCAATGTTCATGGCCTCTATCTAGAGTTTTGAATCAACATCCTTCTTAGCTTCTACGTAAGTATAAGGATGCCTATCATGTTCATTCGGTTAAGCCAAAAAGACCTCCCCATTGAACATATACCTCTCAGGTTGACACCCGATCCTCCCACTACGCTGAAGCCCCTCAAGTTGTTGTTTAGGTTTGTTTGGATTTTCTACACTGATCGGAACGATTTTATTCAGAACCACTGGAGTGATCGGATCACTCCTTAACTCCTCAAGCACCAATTTGCTTCGAGGTTTAAAGTTGTCCATGTAACTCTCCTCAAGGAAAGTTGCATTAGTTGAAACCAAGACTTTATTTTCCTTTGGGTTATAGAAATAACCCCATTTAGTCCCTTTTGGATATCCTACAAAGATGCAAACTTTTGAACGTGTTTCTAACTTATTCGGATCCTTAAACAGGAGATGGGCCAGACATCGCCATGTGTGAATATGGTTTAAGGATGTCTTCCTACCCGTCCACAACTCGTGAGGAGTTTTAGGGACCGATTTTGAAGGCACATTGTTCAAAAGATAAAATGCGGTTTGTAGTGCATATCCCCAAAAGGAATAAGGTAATGATGAATAACTCATCATGGATCTGACCATGTCCAATAAAGTCCTATTTCTTCTCTCCGCTACGCCGTTCTGCTGCGGAGTGCCCGATGTAGTCAAATGGTATAAAATCCTATTCTCTAATAAATGTCCCAAGAATTCATCAGAAAGGTATTCTCCACCTCAATCAGATCGAAGTACCTTTATGGGTTTATTCAATTACTTTTTCACTTCAGCCTGAAACTCCTTGAACTCGTTAAAAGTTTTGCTTTTGTGGTGCATCAAATACACATACCCATACTTTGAGTAATCGTCAATAAAAGTGACGAAGTACTCATACCCTCCTCGTGCCCGGATGTTCATCGGTCTGCAAACATCACTATGCACAAGTTCTAGAAACCCTTCGGCCCTATTGCCCTTAGACCTGAATGGTCTTTTGGTCATTTTACCCTCCAAACAAGATTCACATTGAGGTATAGATTCCACCTTTAAGTGACTTCAAGGTCCATCCCTTACCAACCTTTGAATCCTACTCTGGTTAATATGACCAAGGCTCAAATGCCAAAGATAAGTCTTATTAGAGTGAAAAGTTTTAAGCCTTTTAGAGTTATTATCATTCATCTCAGCATTAAGCAATAGGTCCGTCTTAGGTTTGATAAAATATAGATTATTTTGCATCCATCCAGAACAGATAAAAGATTTATTTTTACGAATATCCACTTTATCATTAAAAAAAACAAATAGGAGTCTTTAAATAAACAAGCTACAAAAATTAAATTCCTTTTAAATTTAGGAACATAAAAACGATCTTGCAAAAATAAATTCCTATAATTATCAAAATAAAGATGGACGTCTCCCACTGCTTCCACTAAGACCAAGGATCCATCACCCATCTGAAGTGTGAAGTCCTCATGAAGTAGACTTCTCGTTTCTTTGAACCCCTACAGAGAAACACAAACATGATTAGTTACATCGGAATCTATGACCCAAATGTCACTGGATTCCTCAACTAAACAAGTTTCTAAATACAGAAGATCACACCTACCTCCTTTGGAAAGGAAGTCCTTGTAATGCTTCTTGATGTGCCCAACCTTCCCACTGAAGAAGCACTTAAGCTTCTTTGGGTTCTTCTTCTTCTTCTTCTTGCACTTAGTGCTAGCAGGAATAGAAGACTTCCCATTCTTGGCCTGTTGCTTCTTTTCATTCCCAGAGTTGTGATTGGAACTAGAAGCAGCTACCATGTTGGTCTCTCCACCCGTAGGAGACTCCCTGATCAGTAGTTTGAACTCCTATAGCTCTTTCATTAATTTCGTCAAGGTCATATCCCGTCTATTGCTTAAATTAAATGTAGCGCTAAATGGAATAAATTCCTTTGATAGAGTCTTAAAGACCATAGTCATCTGAGTTTCAGCATCGATGTCGGCTCCGTGGGTTTGAGCCTCAGTGAGGTAATCCATGACCAACATCATGTGCTCCTTTACAGATGTCCTTGGCCTTTGCTTACAGTTAAGAAGTTTTTGAAACGCCCTTTTCCACTTTGTTATGGCTTGGCCTCCAAACATATCCTCAAGATTATCCAAGATCTACTTCACAGTCTCATAATCCTGATGTTGAGCCTGTAGCACGTTATTCATGCTGGCCATAACATAGGAGCGAGCCTGATCATTAGCATCTTTCCCATGATCATACACTTGGAATTGCTCATTAGTTGAGTCTCCCATAGGCTTGGGAGGACAAGGGGTTGTCAAGACAAATTTTAGTTTCTCAAAGGAGAGGACGATATCCAGGTTCCGTTTTCAATCATTATAATTCTCTTTGGTTAATAGGTTTTTGTCAAGTATCAATGATAAAGCATTTTAGACATTTTTAATCTACAATAAAGAATCATATACCAAACATAAGTAAACATATCATAATAATTTAGTAAGATAACACAATCATGTAAAAACATACAAATGTGTTTATGTGTCGAAATCTTGAAAATATCATAACCTTACAACGATAATTCCCAACTCAAAATTCAACAAGCTCCTAGGGGAGTCATGCCAAATTCAATCAGGAATACGGATCCCTTCCTGATTAATATATGCCATCTAGGACCCGTATGATCCAGCATAGATTAATAATCGTTTCTTTGGCCATTAATTTTATTAACAGAGCTCCTAGGAGAGGTTAATAATAAAATTAACGTGAGTGTATAACCATTGTTTCAATATTTTTTCCATGATTTAAAATCACCACCTAGGGGTGTGCAATCAGAAATCATGCTAAAATACCTTATCCTCTCAGAGATCCCAATCTGGTACATGATAGAAATCCTTTCCTAAGGGTCAGGACCACCATGTTCTGCCTATGGACCAACGATGGAGGTCCTTAGGTCCTCTCTTTGAAAACCTTCTCACAATCAATCTTTTGAAATCAAGGTTTTATTTTAAGATCATGCATGAACAATTATAATATGAGCGGCACTTCCTATTCTATATGACATGTTATCAATGTACATAACAAATCATATTATAATGTAGACAAGCAAAGAAATCAAGCAAAATAATATACAACCGTAATATTATGGTGCCACCCTAGAGAATAGAAAATTAAGACTACAAGAGAATAATCGAGACATATTATCGATTCCTCATCCTCGAATGCTTAAGTCGTATCCTTCTTCATGTAATGTCCATCTTCAAGTCTTCAATCCTGTATGAATCGAATACTTTTAAAATTCCTGTTGCGTACTATTTTTCCAACAATTGGTATTAGAGAATTTTCAAAAAACAAGTTTGACATGCTACATGCATAAATTAACCAGATCTTACTAACCTTTGTGTGCCGAAAAGCTCCTGCAATTAGTGAAGAAAAGTAACATTCTAGGAGAGCCTTAACCAACTGGCATTCTTTGCTATTCTCTATCCACGATCAGAGTGAGTGTGGGCTCACACATACAGCTCTTCTACTAGGTGACTCTCCTTCTAACCAATTGAGAGAACCCAAAGCAAGTGTTCGTGATTTGTGAACAAGAGCTCTTAGGGAGTTTGCAGATTTTCACCAGCAAAGTATCACTCTTAATCACTCAAATGATCTTAATAACTTATGTGACTTACCCCCTATTTATAGAGGTAGGGTCTAGGGTCAGTCCTTATCAGATTAGGCCTCAAAATTCAAATCAGAATTAAATTCAGATCAATATCTAAAAAGATCCATGTAAAAATGCGTGATCTTATCCTTCGCTCATTAGCAGGCCGATCAAGATGATCGGTAGGCCAAACACGACGATCGCATGTCAAACTCTCGATTAAATCTCAGCGAATCTTTTATTTTCTATTCGAGATTCTATAGGATAAAGTCTCAGTTTTAACTCAAATAACCCAATAGAAAAGTTATCTAATTTAAACAACTTTATCTAGATAATCTCTTTCATTACTGCTTTTCAGTACCGCAATGGGAACCAGGCTACATTTCAGTACCGCTTTTCATCCTCAGACAGACGGCCAAACAGAGAGGATGAACTTGATTTTAGAAGATATGCTACGGGCTTGTTCTCTCGGTTTTAAGACCAGCTGGTGTAAAATGTTGCTGTTAGCAGAGTTTGCTTACAACAATAGCTTCTAGGCAACAATTGGGATGGCACCTTATGAAGCGCTGTATGGGCGAAAATGTAAGTCGCTTACATGTTGGCACGAAGCTGGTGAAAAGAAGCTGATGGAAAGCGTCGATGCTGAAAGAACTGATTTTGTGAATGAAACTTCTAAGATGATAAAGTTTATAAGAAGAAGAATGGAGACCACTCAAAGCCGTCAGAAGAGTTATGCCGACAAGAGAAGAAGACCCTTAGAGTTCGCCGTGGGCGAATATGTGTTTTTGAAAGTTGCACCAATGAAAGGAGTTATGAGGTTTGGGAAGAAAGGCAAGCTAAGTCCAAGATTTATCGGTCCTTATGAAATCATGAAACGAATAGGCAATGTAGTTTATCAGCTGAGGTTGCCTTCTGAGATGTCCACAATGCACGATGTATTTCATCTCTCCATGCTCAAGAAGTATGTCCCGAACCCTACGCATGTGATTGAGCCACAAGTGATCGAGATACGAGAAGACTTAAGTTATGAAGAGAAGCCAATGAAGATACTCGATCGGAAAACTAAGACCATGAGGAATAAAGAAATTCCATTGGTCAAGGTGTTATGGCGAAATCATCAAGTTGAAGAAGCCACATGGGAACATGAAGATGACATGAGATCTTTGTATCTGCAATTATTCTAAGTTTCGAGAACAAAACTTTTACAAGGTGGGGAGAATTGTAACACCCACCTATTTTTATGTAATGGATCATGATAAAGTTAGTAACGACGTTAAGGCAATTTTATTAATTTATGTGATATGTTGTGATTTATAATTATAATGTTACTAACTTTTATTTCAAGTTCTATGACAGGTGACGACCGCATGAAATCGATGTGTTGAAGTGTTCATGTTCATTTTAATGTATGTTTAATTATGATGTAATGATGATTTGAATGTTTTAATGTATGGCATTTAAAGACAGTTCGGCAGGCCGAAAAGGCTGCCAAAGATCGACAGGCCAATGGGAACCATCGGCAGGCCGAACTTGGTAGAACCGGCCGGCCGAAGAGGAAATCAGCAGGCCGAAGACAGCTGACTAGTAGTCAGCAGAAATCTGTCCAAATTTATGGCTGAGATAATTACGTTAATTGGGTGATTAATTGGCATAATAATGGAATAATTTTATCAGTTAAGGAAATAAAAGGTTTGACTTCGCATTGATTTGTATTATTTTGAATGGTTTCCTATTTTTAAAGGGAAAAATATGGCAAGTGAGACTAATAGTTTTGACATTCCCTCCTTGCTCTCCTTCCTCCACGTCAATTAGCCATCAATTAGTTAGAAAATTCTGACATAATGGAGGGTATTGAATTTTCATCGGTTATGCTCATTACGTTAAAAATTTTTGACGTTCTTTTTCCATTTTTCTCTCATTCTATCACGCCTTCTCTTTCTCAATTTCTGAGACGTTTTCTCCTTCATCTCTTCTCCTTCTCTTCTCCACGAATTTCATCCTTCTTTCTCTCAAAATTTTTTTGCAAATATTAAAATAAAAGTTATATTTTGTTAGATGAATTCAAGAATTTTGAGAAGAAAATTACTAAGGTAAGAATTTATTTCTTTTGGCGTTTCTGAAAAGCATTTCTCCTCCTCAATTCGTCTGCAATATCTTTCTCTAGGTATTGTATTTTGTTATGAATTTTTAATATGTTATGCATGTATGTGTTATGTGATGTTTCTTCAAGTTTCATGTCATTTCGACGTTTCTATGATGAAATATGAAATTTTCTATCCTCTACCTTTCACAGTAAAATATTACTGTTTGACTATGATGTACAAAAAAGTAATTTTTTATTTTAAGGGGTAAATGTGTTTTGTTTTTCATGAAAGTTGACAAGAATGTTCATGTATATGTTATGATATAGACTGAAAAGTTTGGTAATATTTTGATGAATATATTCTATGTTATGAAATTTTTATGAGAATAGGTCAAGAAAACTCTTTTAACAATATTATTTTGGATTTTCATTTTATGAAATGTTTTATATGTTTAAGTGATTTTATTGATTATGAAATAATTTTATGATATTGAAATGCATGATAATATGATGTTTGTATGAATTTTTAAATTAAAATATATGTATTTTAAATTGTTAGAAAAATGTATTTAAAAGGTTACTCACTGTCTTACAAATGTTGGCTGATTTTCATGTTTAAAACGTATGGTTTGTTTTTACTTGCTTAAGGTAATTTTTATGATTTAAGAGAAAAAAAAATCATGATAACATGTTTATAAAATGATAGTTTTATGTTTTGACGATTATGGTTATGAATTATGTTTATATGAGATGAATCTATTTGTGATGTGATATGAATGAATGTTATATAATGGATGGTTTACGCTATGATAATAAGTATTAATTTTATTGTATTTTTAAATGGATAAATGGCATGAACACTCAAAGGAAAGAGCTGAAACGCCCCTTAATTTGGGCGTCACAGATGTCGTTACATACTTACATTCGTACATACTTAAACTTTAAACATATAAATAATATCAACTTAATCAATATTATTGATTTTAAAAGTACTTAAACATACATAACCAGGATCCATTCATACCTTCAAAATTTTTTTTTTTTAACTTAACATTGTTTAGAATAACATTGTTTATTTTATTCCATATCATAATTTATTCAATTATACTTAAATTAATCATGAACTTATTTAATAATATAGGTCTATCAAGTTGTAAAAATCAGAACTTAACAAAACATCACAACATATCCCGTTAAACATCAAATCATTTAAAACTTTCTTCCTCCCACAGTTCGGCAGGCCGAACTTGGGACTTCGGCAGGCCGAACATGATCGGCAGGCCGGAGTTCCCTCAACCGGCAGGCCGGCAGAGGCTATGCAATTCGGACCAAAAATTCATCCATGTTCGACAGGCCGAGAATTGTGATCGGCAGGCCGAACTTCTGGACTTCGGCAGGCCGGCCAACAAGTTCGACAGGCCGTCCGAGACCGATCTTTGAGAAAACTTAAAATTTCAAAACAAACTAACTTTTCGTAAAACATAGCGGAAGTTCATAATTCATTAAAAATGATAAAATAACTTATAAAACCATAATATAAGTATTCTTAAAACTTAACATAAAAATATATGTTCAACTTATATAACTTAATTAAAAAAAACATAAAACTGTTCTTCTTGGCGTGCTTCCGATTACAATTCATCGTTCACATTGCTCACACGCCTTCCCATGTCCTCCGCCTAGTCCATGATTTTCTTACCCTTATCTGCAACATGACATAAAACATGATTAAGCTAATACTTAGTAAGTACATATAATTCTCACAATTTAAAATATTTCATAAACATCATCATCATCATCATCATCATCATATCATAAAAGTGCCTTAAGCACAATTTCATAGAAACATATCCTTCATTACATTGACCATTTTAAAACTTATTCCATTTTTATCTTAAGGGCCCAAGTGTTGCACCATAAACATCATCATAGGCGCGCCGTCATGAGAGGAGAAGGGTAGCTAATCCCAAACCAAACATGACATCATAACATAACATTTCATAACATTGGGTCTGCAACACTTATTAGGTGATACATAAATACATACTTTTCATACTTTGAAACATGTCATCATCATCATATATGCATAACTCTAAATCATGAAAATCTCTCATAAGAAATCCTTTAAGGAAAATTATTATTAAATCATCATGAATATCCTTGTAAACATATCATCAAACCTTGAAAAATGGATCATGTTGCAGGTGAGAATATACTTACCTTAGCGCTAGCTTACTTAACCTTAACGTGATTTGGTGACGACGTCGCGGTCTGCTAGTGCTCGTTCTTTGAGTGTTCATGCCATTACCCATTTTAAGATGCAATAACATTAATACGTATCATAAAACATCCATGCATATAACATTCATTCATATACATTCATCTCATAATCCATAACCATAATCGTAAAACATGAAATTGTCATCACATATATATTTTCATCTCATCCATTACAATCAATAATTCATAATCATAAACATTGTCATCACATAAACATGTTATTATGATTTTCTTTAATTATAAAAATTACCTTAAGCATATAAAAACAAACCATATATTTTAAACATATTTATCTTTTAAATAAAACATTTTTGAACAAATACATATATTTTAATTTAAAACTCCATACAATCATCATATTATCATGCATAAAATCATTTTATTATCATAAAATCAAGTAAATACATAAAAAGTTTAATAAAACGAAAATCCCAAAAACAACATTATCAAAACAGTTTTCTTATTATAATCTCATAAAAATTTCATAATCATAAAATACATTCATCTTACATTCTACTTGCATATTCTAACAACTTTTCATGAAAACATCATATTTACCCCTTGAATGATCATTACATTTTTATACATCAAATTGAACAGTAACATTACTATGAAGGGTAGAAGATAGAAATATTCATTTTTCATTAAAAACACAGAAATGACATGAAACGTGAAGAAACATCACACATAACACTCATGAGCATCATAATAAAAACACAAAACAAAATACAATACCTAAAGAGGATATTGTTGACAAATTTGAGGAGGAGAGTATCTTTTTAAATTTACAAATACATGAGTCCTTACCTTAGAAGACTTTCTTCTCAAAACCCCTTGATATCAATTAACAAAATAAGACTTTTCTTTCAATATACTCAGAAAATTTTCGTGAGAGAGAGAGAAGCACTCGTGGAGAAGAGAAGAGGAAGAGAAAAAAAATGAAAGAACGTCTCAGAATTTTTGAGAGAGGAAAACGTGAGAAGGAGAGAAAATAATGAAAAAGGAAACGTTAAAATTTTTAACGTAATAAACACAATTGATGGGAATTCAATTCCCTTCATTAAGTCAGAATTTTCTGACTGTTAAGAGGCTGATTGGCTTGGAGAAAAGGAGAGAAAGAAGGAAAGTCAAATCTCCCACTCATTACTTACCATGTTTTGCCCTATTTAAATGGGAAACCATTTAAATTGACACAAATCAATGCAAAGTCAAACCCCTTTAATTTCCTTAACTGATAAAACATTCCATTATTATGCCAATTAATCACATTAAATCACCCAATTAACGTAATTAACACAGCCATAATTTTGGAGAGATTTCAGCTGACTGCTCGTCAGCCGTGTTTGGCCTGTCGATTTTCCCTCTTCGGCCTGTCGGTTCCACAAGTTTGGCCTGCTGATAGGTTTCTTCGGCATGCCGATCTCGGGCAGAATGTTTAGCCTATCGATCTTGAAAGTTTGGCCTGTTGAACTGTCCTTAAATGCCATACAATAAAACATACATACATTATTGCATCATAAATAAACATACATTCAAAATTTCACATGAACACTTGAGCACAACGATCCCTTGCGATCGTCACCTGTCACAAAACCTGACATAAAAAGTTAGTAACATGCACATCACATATCATATCATATAACGAAATTTATTAAAAAAATTTCTTATCAACGTTACTAACTTAACGTGGTCTATTACATAAAATAGGCGGGTGTTACAATTCTCCCCACCTTATAAAAGTTTCATCCTCAAAACTTAGAATGAATGCGGATACATAACTTTCATGTCATCTTCACGTTCCCATGTAGCTTCTTCAACTTGCTGATTTGGCCATAATACCTTGACCAATGGAATTTCTTTATTCCTCAAAGTCTTGGTTTTCCGATCAAGTATCTTTATTGGCTTTTCTTCATAACTTAAGTCTTCTCGTATCTCGATCACTTGTGTTTCAATCACATGCATAGGGTTCGGAACATACTTTTTGAGCATGGAGACATGAAATACATCGTGCATTGTGGACATTTCAGATGGCAACTTCAGATGATAAGCTACTTTGCCTATTCGTTTAACAACTTCATAAGGGCCGATGAATCTTGGGCTTAACTTGCTTTTCTTCCCAAACCTCATAACCCCTTTCATTGGTGCAACTTTCAAGAACACATATTCGCCTACGGCAAACTCTAAATGTCTTCTTCTTTTGTCAGCATAACTCTTTTGATGGCTTTGTGCGGTCTCTATTCTTCTTCTTATCAACTTTATCATCTCAGAAGTTTCATTCACAAAGTCAGTTCTTTCAGCATCTACACTTTTCATCAACTTCTTTTCACTAGCTTCGTGCCAACATATAGGTGACCTGCATTTTCGTCCATACAGTGCTTCATATGGTGCCATTCCAATTGTCGCCTGAAAGCTGTTGTTGTAAGCAAACTCTGCTAACGGCAACATTTTACACCAGCTGGTCTTAAAATCAAGAGAACATACCTGTAGCATATCTTCTAGAATCAGGTTCGTCCTCTCTGTTTGGCCGTCAGTCTGAGGATGAAAAGTTGTACTGAAATGAAGCCTGGTTCCCATTGCAGTCTATACACTCTTCCAAAACTTAGATGTGAACCTGCCATTACGATCTGAGATAATTGACTTGGGAATCCCATGAAGTAGTACAATCTCCTTAATATAGAGTTTTGTTAACCGTTCCATAGAGTAAGTGATCTTAATAGGAATGAAGTGCGTCGTCTTCGTTAGCCGACCCACAACTACCCAAATTGCATCATAACCGTTCGTAGTTCTGGGTAAGCCGGTAATGAAATCCATTGCTATTTCTTCCCATTTCCATTCCAGTATTTGGATAGACTGCAGTTTGCCACCAGGTCTTTAGTGTTCAGCCTTTACTTGCTGACATGTCATACATTTCTTCACATGCTTTGCAATATCACATTTCATTCCAAACCACCAGAAGTTACCCTTTAGATCATTATACATCTTTGTAGCACATGGATGAATAGAGTAAGGAGTGTCATGAATTTCTGCCAAGATCCTTTCCCTTAAATCATCAACATTAGGAACACATAAACGGTCCATAAGGTACAGAGTTTCGTCATCCGCAATACAAAACTCTTGACATTTTCCTTCTTTCATTTCTTGTTTGATCCTTACAAGGCTTATGTCGTCATCTTGCTTACTCTGAATTTCATCATACATCGTCAGAGCAAGAGAGAGTGCTGATAGCTGGCCTGCTCTAAGTTCTAAACCGAAGTCTAGAATTTCTTTCCTTAAAGGTGGAGACATTGCTTGCATTGACATCAACGTGGCAACTAACATCCTACTTAAAGCATCAGCTACTCGGTTAGCTTTACCAGGATGATAAAGGATTTCATAATCATAATCCTTCACCAATTCTTGTCATCTTCGTTGTCTCATATTCAGGTCTCTTTGCGTGAAGAAATACTTCAGACTTTGATGATCAGTGAAGATCTTACATTGAACTCCATACAAATAGTGTCTCCATATCTTCAACGCAAAAACGACTGCTGCTAACTCGAGGTCATGAGTAGGATAGTTCTTTTCATAATCCTTTAGTTGCCTTGAAGTATAAGCAATCACCTTTTCATTCTGCACCAATACAGCTCCAAGGCCCATCTTGGATGCATCACTATAGATTACGAACCTATCATTTCCCTCAGGAATTGCCAATACTGGAGCCGTTGTTAATCTTTTCTTCAGTTCTTGAAAACTCTTTTCACATGCATCCGTCCATTCATACTTCTTTCCCTTGCGAGTCAAGTTCGTGAGTGGAGCTGCTATCTTGGAGAAATCTTCTACGAATCTCCGATAGTAACCTGCTAGACCCAAGAAGCTCCTTATTTCACTTGCATTCATCGGTTGCTTCCAATTGAGTACAAGCTTCTACTTTAGCAGGGTCCACCATAATCCCATCCTTTGAAATAACATGCCCCAGGAATGACACTTTATCAAGCCAAAACTCGTATTTGGAGAACTTAGCATATAGCTGGTGTCTTCTCAAGGTCTCCAGCACAATCCTTAAATGCTCCTCATGTTCTTCTTGATTCTTAGAGTAGGCAAGAATATCATCGATAAATACAACAAATTTATCAAGGAAATCCTTGAATACCCTGTTCATCAAATCCATAAAGGCAGCAGGTGCATTCGTCAGACCGAAAGGCATAACCACAAATTCATGGTGACCATACCTCGACCTGAAAGCAGTCTTGGGAATATCTCTTTCTTTAATCTTCAACTAGTGATACCCTGATCGAAGATCAATCTTTGAGAACACCGATGCACCCTTGAGCTGATCAAACAAATCATCAATTTGAGGCAATGGATACTTGTTCTTGATCGTCACCTTGTTCAGCTCTCTATAGTCGATGCAGAGTCTCAAAGTGCCATCCTTCTTTTTCACAAACAAGACTGGAGCACCCCATGGTGAGTGACTTGGCCTGATAAATCCTTTGTCAAGTAGCTCCTTTAATTGCGTGTGAAGCTCCTTTAATTCTAACGGGGCCATTCTATATGGTGCTTTTGAGATTGGGTCGGTGCCTGGAGCGAGCTCAATCTTGAATTCAACTTCTCTTTCTGGCGGTAGACTCGTTAGATCTTCAGGAAACACATCTTCATATTCATGAACAACATATACATCTTCAATTCTTGTCTTTCCTTCTTGGCTTTTGTCTACAATGTTTGCCAGATAGCCCATGCAGCCACTTGCTAAAAGCTTCCTTACTTTCATTGCTGATAGAAACATGTGGGGTTTCTTCCTGGTCTCACCAACATAAACGAATTTCTGATCACCTTCAGGATGGAAGATCACCTTTTGTTTTTGGCATTCGATTGAGGCATTATACTTGCTTAGGAAATCCATCCCAAGAATCATGTCATAGTCATGCATGTCAATCATAATGAGGTCGACGAAAAGTTCCCTATTAGAAATCCATAGGGGTACAGCATCACTTCCTCGGAGGGTAGTGTCGTAGTAAATCCCTGTCTCATAGGCTCTAAATGAACCCCTAACTTCTTAGCATGTGACATAGATACAAAAGAATGCGTAGCACCCGTATCGAAAAGAGCATAAACATCATTAGATAAGCTTGTTATCTGACCTGTGACCACATTGGAGGCTTCAGCAGCCACTTGTTCCTTCGTCATGGCATAGATTCGAGCATTTGTCAGTGGGGCTTCAAGTCTCCCTTGACTAATTAGTGGCCCTTCAAGGGAGGCTTGCATCTGATGCAGCTGGGCTTGATGAGAAGCTCTTTGCGGGGCATTAGCATTCATCAACTTGGGGCAGTTCTTTACAAAATGGTCTTCACGCCCACATATGAAACATTGGTTTGTCCCCAATCGATATTCCCCTGAATGTTTCTTTCTGCATTTAGCACATGGTTGAAATCGCCTATCATTGTTGTTGCGCTGACCATCATTGTGCCTCTTGTTGTCTTGGCCCTGCTGTTGTTGAGGATTGCCCTTCCTCTTATTGTTCCTCCAGTTCTGGTTATTATTGTTGTTGTTGTTGTTGTTGTTCCTATGGGGAGGGCGGTTCTGGTTGTTTGCATTGTTGGCCTGCTGGTTGGGCTGAGGCTGATTCCTTCTTAATTTTGACAAATGAAACTCAGCACGTTGAGCCCTCATAACAACCTGTTCTTGGGTCCTTGGCGGACTTGCCCCATCAACAATCGCAGCAATGTCTGGCCTAAGGGCTCTGATCAACCTTCTGACCCTTTCACCTTCGGTCATAACCATCCCCGGGCATAGACGAGCAAGCTGGTCAAATTTTGTCACCACATCTGTAACTGACATATCCCCCTGGCGTAAGCTTTTGAACTCCTCATAATGTTTCCTCGTGACATTCATGTGGAAGAATTTCGTGTTGAACTCGTGAACAAAGTCAGCCCATGTCATCTCTTCAACATTCCTGCTCTGTTCGATACCATCCCACCATATCCTGGCCTCCATTGTGAGGCAATACGAGGCATAGAGGACCTTCTTGTTGTCTGTGAAATCCATAAGTCTTAGAGTGGCTTTGATCATCTTTAACCATCCCTGTGCTACAAGCCAATCCTTAGAACCCTCGAAGTCCGCTGGCTTAACCCTCTTCCATCTGACCAGAAGAGGTTCCTGATAAGCTGCTCTTGGTTCAGAAGCAGGAGCTGGGACTTCATTGGCTTGTGGCTGCGGAGGAGGAGGAGGCACATCATTGCCTCGTTGTTCACCATTCTGGCCGTTGGCCCTTAATGCAGCAATTTTCCTTCGTTGATCCTCCAACTGCCTTTGCAGTTCAGCAATCATCGTCATGAGTCTTTCATTGGTCTGGGTGCGAGTCTGCATTCTTCTGTGGCCATCCATCGTAAATTTCCTAAAATAATTCGGACTTAGTATAATCTTCCATTTATGAGACAGGTTTCCACTACTATGTCGTTAATAATTAAACATTCAAACCTTAATCGTATCATCATACTTGCATCAATATCTAACTTAATAACATAATTACTTGGAGGACTTGGATTGACGTGTGGCGATATGAATTGTAATCAGAAGATTCGCTCTGATACCAAAGCCTAAAACGCCACTTAATTCGGGCGTCACAGATGTCGTTACATACTTACATTCGTACATACTTAAACTTTAAACATATAAATAATATCAACTTAATCAGTATTATTGATTTTAAAAGTACTTAAACATACATAACCAGGATCCATTCATACCTTCAAATTTTTTTTTTTAACTTAACATTGTTTAGAATAACATTGTTTATTTTATTCCGTATCGTAATTTATTCAATTATACTTAAATTAATCATGAACTTATTTAATAATATAGGTCTATCAAGTTGTAAAAATCAGAACTTAACAAAACAACACAACATATCCCATTAAACATCAACTCATTTAAAACTTTCTTACTCCCACAGTTCGGCAGGCTGAACTTGGGACTTCGGCAGGCCGAACATGATCGACAGGCCGGAGTTCCCTCAACCGGCAGGCCGGCAGAGGCTATGCAATTCGGGCCAAAAATTCATCCATGTTCGGTAGGCCGAGAATTGTGATCGGCAGGCCGAACTTCTGGACTTCGGCCGGCCGGCCAATAAGTTCGGCAGGCCGTCCGAGACCGATCTTTGAGAAAACTTAAAATTTTAAAACAAACCAACTTTTCGTAAAACATAGCGGAAGTTCATAATTCATTAAAAATGATAAAATAACTTATAAAACCATAATATAAGTATTCTTAAAACTTAACATGAAAATATATGTTCAACTTATATAAGTTAATTAAAAAAAAAAACATAAAACCGTTCTTCTTGGCGTGCTTCCGGTTACAATTCATCGTTCACATTGCTCACACGCCTTCCCATGTCCTCCGCCTAGTCCATGATTTTCTTACCCTTATCTGCAACATGACATAAAACATGATTAAGCTAATGCTTAGTAAGTACATATAATTCTCACAATTTAAAATATTTCATAAACATCATCATCATCATATCATAAAAGTCCGTAAGCACAATTTCATAGAAACATATCTTTCATTACGTTGACCATTTTAAAACTTATTCCATTTTTATCTTAAGGGCCCAAGTGTTGCATCATAAACATCATCATAGGCGCGCGGTCATGAGAGGAGAAGGGTAGCTAATCCCAAACCAAACATGACATCATAACATAACATTTCATAACATTGGGTGTGCAACACTTATTAGGTGATACATAAATACATACTTTTCATACTTTGAAACCTGTCATCATCATCATATATGCATAACTTTAAATCATGAAAATCTTTCATAAGAAATCCTTTAAGGAAAATTATCATAAAATCATCATGAATATCCTTGTAAACATATCATCAAACCTTGAAAAAGGGGTCATGTTGTAGGTGAGAATGTACTTACCTTAGCGCTAGCTTACTTAACCTTAACGTGATTTGGTGACGACGCCGCGGTCTCGTAGTGCTCGTTCTTTGAGTGTTCATGCCATTACCCATTTTAAGATGCAATAACATTAATACGCATCATAAAACATCCATGCATATAACATTCATTCATATACATTCATCTCATAATCCATAACCATAATCGTAAAACATGAAATTGTCATCACATATATATTTTCATCTCATCCATTACAATCAATAATTCATAATCATAAACATTGTCATCACATAAACATGTAATTATGATTTTCTTTAATTATAAAAATTACCTTAAGCATATAAAAACAAACCATATATTTTAAACATATTTATCTTTTAAATAAAACATTTTCGAACAAATACATATATTTTAATTTAAAACTCCATACAATCATCATATTATCATGCATAAAATCATTTTATTATCATAAAATCATGTAAATACATAAAAAAGTTTAATAAAACAAAAATCCCAAAAACAACATTATCAAAACAGTTTTCTTATTATAATCTCATAAAAATTTCATAATCATAAAATACATTCATCTTACATTCTACTTGCATATTCTAACAACTTTTCATGAAAACATCATATTTACCCCTTGAATGATCATTACATTTTTATACATCAAATTGAACAGTGACATTACTGTGAAGGGTAGAAGATAGAAATATTCATTTTTCATTAAAAACACATAAATGACATGAAACGCGAAGGAACATCACACATAACACTCATGAGCATCATAATAAAAACACAAAACAAAATGCAATACCTAAAGAGGATATTGTAGACGAATTTGAGGAGTATAGTATCTTTTTAAATTTACAAATACACGAGTCCTTACCTTAGAAGACTTTCTTCTCAAAACCCCTTCATATCAATCAAAGAAATAAGACTTTTCTTTCAATATACTCAAAAAATTTTCGTGAGAGAGAGAGAAGCACTCGTGGAGAAGAGAAGAGGAAGAGAAAAAAAATGAAAGAACGTCTCAGAATTTTTGAGAGAGAAAAACGTGAGAAGGAGAGAAAATAGTGAAAAAGGAAACGTTAAAATTTTTAACGTAATAAACACAATTGATGGGAATTCAATTCCCTTCATTAAGTCAAAATTTTCTGACTGTTAAGAGGCTGATTGGCGTGGAGAAAAGGAGAGAAAGAAGGAAAGTCAAATCTCCCACTCATTACTTACCATGTTTTGCCCTACTTAAATGGGAAACCATTTAAATTGACACAAATCAATGCGAAGTCAAACCCCTTTAATTTCCTTAACTGATAAAACATTCCATTATTATGCCAATTAATCACATTAAATCACCCATTTAACGTAATTAACTTAGCCATAATTTTGGAGAGATTTCAGCTGACTACTCGTCAGCCGTGTTTGGCCTGCCGATTTTCCCTCTTAGGCCTGCCGGTTCCACAAGTTCGGCCTGCCGATAGGTTTCTTCGGCCTGCCAATCTCGGGCAGAATGTTCGGCCTACCGATCTTGAAAGTTCGGCTTGCCGAACTGTCCTTAAATGCCATACAATAAAACATACACACATTATTGCATCATAAATAAACATACATTCAAAATTTCACATGAACACTTGAGTACAACGATCCCTTGCGGTCGTCACCTGTCACAAAACTTGACATAAAAAGTTAGTAACATGCACATCACATATCATATCATATAACAAAATTTATTAATAAAATTTCTTGTCAATGTTACTAACTTAACATGGTCCATTACATAAAATAGGCGGGTGTTACAAGAGCACATTGAGACCGCGGCGTCGTCACCAAAGCATATTAAGGTTAAGTAAGCTAGCTTTAAGGTAAGTACATTCTCACCTGCAACATGATACGTTTTACAAGGTTTGATGTTATGTTCACAATGATATTCATGATGATTTTATGGTTATTTTTCCTTAAAGGATTTCTTATGAAAGATTTTCATGTTTTAAAGTTATGCATGTATGACGATGACATGTTTCAAAGCATGAAAATTATGTATATATATGTATCACCTAATAAGTATTGCACACCAATGTTATGCTATGATATGTTATGATGTCATGTTTGGTTTTGGATTAGCTACCCTTTTCCTTTCATGACGGTGCACCTATGATGATGTTTATGGTTCAACACTTGGGCCCTTAAGATAAAATGGAATAAGTTTTAATATGGTCAGTGTAATGAAAGATATGTTTCTATGAAATTGTACTTAAGGCGCTTCTATGATATGATGATGATAGTGATGTATATGAAATGTTTTTAATTGTGAGAATTATATGTACTTACTAAGCATTAGCTTAATCAAGTTTTATGTCATGTTGCAGATAAGGGTAAGAAAATCATGGATTAAGCGGAGGACGTGGGAAGGCGTGTGAGCATTAAGCACGATGAATTGTAACCGGAAGAACGCCAAGAATAATGTTTTTATGTTTTAAATCAAGTTTTTATTTGAACATATTTTTATGTTAAGTTTAAGAATACATGAACTATGGTTTTATATTATATTTTATCATTTTAAAGAATTTTGATCTTCCGCATTTTATGAAAAGTTAAATCTTTTTTACAAATTAAGTTTTCTTAAGGATTTTAGCTCGGTCGGCCTACCGAATATTATTGCTCGGCCTGCCGATGTTTGAAGGTTTGGCCTGCCGAACGATGACAAGTTTTTAAGCCAGATTTGTAAAGCCTCTACCGGTCTGCCGGTTGAGGAACTCCGACGTGCCGATCTTGTCCGGCCTGCCGATGTCCCAAGTTTGGCCTACCGAACTATGGGAGCAAGTAAATTTTTAAGTGATGTGTTGAGTAATGAGTTATGATGTGATGTTTTTATAAGTTATGATTTTACAACTTGGTATATCTATTTTATTAAAATAAGTTTATGATTAATTTAAAGTATAAATGAATAAATTATGGTATGAAACAAATTAAGCAATGTTATAAAAAAAATAATTGTATGAATGGATCCTGGTTATGTATGTTTAACTCGTTTACAATTAAAAGTATCGTATAAGTTTTGTAATTATGTTTATGTTTAAAATTTAATAAGTATGAATGTACGAATGTAACGACATCTGTGACGTCCGTAAGGGGGGCGTTACAAGCTTTGGTATCATAGCGAATTTTTGATTACAATTCATATCGCCACACGTCGATCCGAGTCCTCCAAGTAAGTATGTTATTAAGTTAGATGTTATGATGCAAGTATGATGATAAGATTAAGGTCTAAATGTTTAATGATTAATGATCTAGTAGTGAAAACCTGTCTCATAATTAGAAGATTATTTCTAAGTTCCTAATTCTTTTAGGAAATTAACAATTGACGGCCAAAGAAGAATGCAGACTCGCACCTAGACCAACGAAAGACTCATGACAATGATTGCTGAGTTGCAGAGACAACAGGAGGACCAAAGAAGGGAAATAGTTGCGTTAAGGGCCAACGGCCAGAATGATGATCGACGAGGCAATGATGTGCCTCCTCCTCCGCAGCCACCAATCAACAAGGTCCCAGCTCATGCTGCTGAACCAAGAACGGCATATTAGGAACCTCTTCTGGTCAGGTGGAAGAAAGTTAAGCCAGCAGACTTCGAGGGTTCTAAGGATCCCCTAGTAGCTCAAGGATGGTTGAAGACGATCGAAGCCACCCTAAGACTCATGGATTTCACAGACAATGAGAAGGTTCTTTGTGCCTCGTACTGCCTCACCATGGAGGCCAGGATATGGTGGGATGGCATCAAACAGAGCAGAAATGTTGAAGAGATGTCATGGGAAGACTTTGTTCATGAGTTCAACACGAAGTTCTTCCATATGAATATCACAAGGAAGCATTATGAGGAGTTCAAGAGCTTGCGCCAGGGGGATATGTCAATTACTGATGTGGTGACGAAGTTTGACCAGTTAGCCCGTCTATGTCCAGGAATGGTTATGGATGAAAGTGAAAAGGCTAGAAGGCTAATCAAGGTTCTTAGGCCTAAAATTGCTGCTATTGTGGATGGGGCAAGTCCACCCAAAAGCCAAGAGCAGGTTGTTATGAGGGCTCAGCGTGCTGAGTTTCATTTGTCCAAGCTAAGAAGAAACCAACCTCCGTCTGGCCAACAGGCTAGTAATGCAAACAGCCAGAACCGCCCTCCACATAGGAACAACAACAACAACAACAACAGCAACAATAGCAACCAAAATTGGAGGAATAACAAGAGGAAGGGCAATCCTCAAAATCAGCAGGGCCAAGACAACAAGAGGCACAATGATGGTCAGCACAACAACAATAACAAGAGGTTTCAACCATGTGCCAAATGTGGAAAGAAGCATCCAGGGGAATGTCGCTTAGGAACCAATCAATGTTTCATTTGTGGGCGTGAAGACCACTTTGTTAAGAACTGCCCCAAGTTAATGCATGCCAATGACCCGCAGAGAGCTCCTCCTCAAGCCTAGCTTCATCAAATGCAAGCTTCCCTTGAAGGGCCACTTATTAGTCAAGGGAGACTTGAAGCCCCACCAACGAATGCCCGAATCTATGCCATGACGAAAGACCAAGTGGCTACTGAAGCCTCCAATGTGGTCACAGGTCAGAGAACAAGTTTATCTCATGATGCTTATGTTCTTTTTGATACGGGTGCCACACATTCTTTTGTATCTATGTCATATGCTAAAAAGATAGAGGTTCATTTAGAGCCTATGAGACAGGGATTCACTACGACACTACCCTCCAGGAAAGTGATATTATCCACGTATTGTTTGTGTGCAGTAACCCTATGGATTTTTGATAGGAAACTTTTCATCGACCTCATTGTGATCGACATGCATGACTACGACATGATTCTTGGGATGGATTTCCTAAGCAAGTATAATGCCTCTATTGAATGCCGCAAACGAAAGGTGATCTTCCATCTGGAAGGTGATCAGAAGTTCATTTATGTTGGCGAGTCTAAAAAGAAACCCCACATGTCTCTATCTGCAATGAAAGCAAGGAAGTTATTAGCAAGTGGCTGCATGGGCTATCTGGCAAACATTGTAGACAAAAGTCAAGAAGAAAAGATAAGAATTAATGATGTGCCTGTTGTACATGAATTTGCAGATGTTTTTCTTGATGATCTGACAAGTCTACCGCCAGAAAGAGAAGTTGAATTCGAGATTGAGCTCACTCCTGGCACCGATCCGATCTCAAAAGTGCCTTATAGAATGGCCCCGGTAGAGTTAAAGGAGCTTCACACGCAATTAAAAGAGCTACTCGACAAAGGATTCATCAGGCCAAGTCACTCACCATAGGGAGCTCCAAAAACTTATTTCATTTTTACTCTAGATCATACATGTCTAACAACATTGTCATTGGTCAAATTATGGTTGACCAAGTAGTTTGACATGAAGGACTTGGATGCGGCTAATTTTGTTCTCGGTATCTAGATTTTTTGGGATAGGAAGAACAAAATGATAGCTTTGTCATAAGCCGGCTACATAGATAAAATTCTCAGAAGGTTTGCAATGTAGGATTCTAAGAAAGGTGGACAACCATCTAGGTCTGGAATTACTCTTTCTAAGAAAGACTCTCCAATGTCTAAGGAAGAAAGAGAATACATGAAGAAGGTGCCTTATGCTTCAGCAGTGGGTAGTCTAATGTATGCCATGCTTTGCACATGAGCGGATATTTTTTATGCAGGTCAGAATTATGACTCGATTTTAGGCAGATCCAGGGCCGAACCACTGGGTTACGGTGAAGCATATTTTCAAGTACCTAAGAAGGACTCGAGGGTATGTGCTTGTGTATTCGGGTGAGGACTTAACTCCTGTAGGATATACTGACTGAGATTTCTAATCCTATCTAGATTCTAGGAGATCGACTTTGGGTTTTGTGTTTACTCTGGATGGTAGTGCCATCAGTTGGAGAAGTGTGAAGCAAGATTACACTTTGAATTCAACGATGAAGGCCAAGTATATGGCAGCTAGTGATGCTTCGAAAGAAGCAATGTGGCTCTGCAAATTCCTTGGAGAGCTTAAGGTTGTTCCTGGATGGATAAGGCGATATCACTATACTGTGATAACAATGCAGCAGTAACTAATGCTAAGGAACTAAGATTTCATAAGAAGAGTAAGCATATTGATTAGAAGTATCACGTGATAAAGGACTTTGTTGAGAGCGGGTATGTCACGGTGTGCAAAATTGCATCAGAGGACAATTTAGCTAATCCATTCACAAAGATACTTACTAGGAGAGTCTTCGAGAGGCATGTGGAAGCTATGGGGATGCAAGATTTGTCATATTTACTCACTTAGTGCAAGTGGGAGATTGTTAGATGTGTATGCCCTAAGGAGTAAAAATGTAATATGTTTTTGGAGACATTTTTATCAATAAAGAATTTATTCATTATTTATATACCAAATTTTATCCTCTTTATGTTCATATTTGTTGAATGTGTGTTAAGCAAATCAAAATCTAAGACTGTATGTCTAAACCTTTAAGAATTGGGCATATGATGGACAGATTATGCAGAAGACACGATTCTTAAGGTGACAGTATAAATCATAAGATTCGCAATCAAGGGAATAAAGTTAGCCACTTTATTTATGCAAAGATTGTTATGTTGTCTATATCCCTAACGGGAGATGGTTTGTCTTGGCCATCGGAGGTAGACTCTGTGAATAGAAACACTAGCACATTGTCATAAGTGACGATGTGTTGGATCGTAACATAAAGTGGATTGATTTAGATTAATAATTATGCCTTAGCAAATCAATTCACTTTAGACAATCAGTTGTATTGTATCTTAATCCTGAGATGAATAGTGAGCCCGCTATCTTGGCTTATATCTTTTGATGTACCAAAGGGTGACATCCACATTTTATAGTGGTATGCATGCCGGTATGTTAGAGGCATGACTTTTGATAGTGTAGACTAGTTATTCATAGATATGGAATCCATAGCTCCTCTTTGGAAATAGTGATATCCTCTTATATGCACTATCCTATAATTGAAAAACTAGAGCACTCAACAATTTGATACATAAGTGTAACCGATTGGTACACCGTCTTTGGATAGTGAGTTTTTCGATGGTGAGATAATAGAACTTAAGATAAAAATAATCAGAAAAGTAAGACAGAACTTGTCCTTAAGTCGATTATAGATAATCCTATAGGGATACGATACATTATGATATATCATGGAGACTTAACTATATGGGCCTTGCAATTCTATATAGTTCGAGAGTGCTGCTCTAAGCTTTTAGTGGAGTAGCGTTGGAGTTGATAATTATGAAATATATATCTGGGATATTGGGTTTTATAATTAACGGGAGCTTGAACTATATAGGTCCATCAAGTCCCCCTTGCTAGCTCATAAAAATCCTGTTATGATACGGCATTCTTTTCCAATAATTGGTGACTTATGTCAGATTTTTTAGATTGACTGAAATTCAAAAGAATCAAATAATTCGTGTCTGTTTATCGGTTGAATTAATTTTGTGATGAAATTAATTCAAGATAAACTTGTTGAATAGTTGGGATCGGATAATTCTTGTCTGTTTATTAGTTTATTTAATTTTGAATAAATTAAATCAAGATAAACTTGTTGAATTATCAAGAATATATTTTTTTTCTAGAAATTATCTAGATATGATTGTTTTAATTAGATAACTTCTCTATTGGGTTATTTGAATTAAAACTGAGGCTCTATCGCAAGAATCTTAGGTGGAAAATAAAACATTCGTAGGGATCTTTTTTCAGAGGTTCAGTAGGCCAATCTTTAAGTTCAGCCTCTCGATTGAGGAGGTTCAGCGGGCTGATCTGACAGTTCGGCCTGCTGGCCGGGCGATTAAAAGATCACACATTTTCACGCAAATTTTATCATATATTAATTTTAATTTGATTCTGGTTTGAATTTTTGAGGCCTTATTTGATAGCGACTGACTCCTAGGCCCAACCTCTATAAAAAGGGAGTGAGTCTCATTATTATTTAGATCAGTTGAGAGATTAAAAGTGACACTCTGCTGGTGAGACTCTAGAAACTCCCTGAGAGCTATTGTTCATAAATCACGAGCTGTAGCTTTGGGTTCTCTCAATTGATTGGAAGGAGAATCCCCTGGTGGAAAAGCTGAATGACGTGAGCCCACACTCACTCCAATCATGGATAGAGAATAGCAAAGAAGGCTAGTTGGTTGAGGTCCTTTTGAAACCTTACTTCTCTTTATTGATTGCAAGAGCTTTTCAGCACACAAAAGGTTTGTAAGATCTAGTTAATTTATGCATATAACATGTTAAACTTGTGTTTTAGAAAATACTCTGATATAAAAATTTTAAAATTCTGCTGCGTACTATTTTTCCAACATGAGCTAGCATTGGGACTCAATGGACATTTATTACCAAGCTCTAATAATAACGAATAAATTAATCCTTGACTAATTATCTATTTAATTATAAACTTTTGTGTCTTTCCGTTATCGTCCTAAAGCTACAATCTTGGTAATATACCATATTACGAGACTCCTGAAATATAAGTATTGTCCATGATCTCTCATATTATGTGCATCCCCATAGGTTATCGATAATCGGATGAAAGACTTAGTTTCGTTTTACCTTCCAATTATTTTATCTCAAAGTTTCATTATTTCACCATCGAAAAATTCATTCCTTTTATCACACATACAAAAGGAATATCTTCTAGTTACCATATGTATCAATATGATTGAGGCCTCGTTATATTTTCTAATGTGCGAATAATGCCATTGACAGAATAATATTGACTCTTTGTTAGAGAGCTATGGATTCTGTCTCTGTGGATTATGCTCTCATTAAATATAGGTTACATTTCTAACATACCGATAATGGAGCCTTCAGTCATCGAAACTCCTGCCCGTGGCATATCAAAAGATACAAGCTATAAATATGGGGTCATAAATTCATTTCATGATTAAGATAGCATATAAATGATTATTAAGAGAATTGATTTAAGTTAAATGAAATTATTGTTAAATCAATTCAACCTTAGGTCCAGTCCAGTATGCGGCCACCATTAGGTCTACCACACTAATATATCTATCATGGAGTCAATCTGCTCCAATGACCAAGATAAGCTGCCTCCCTTTGTGGATGTAGATCCTCATTATAGCCTTATCATGAATAAAGTGCCCAGCTCTATAGCACCGATCCTTGCATTTTCCTACTTGCCCTAAGCGAGTAAATGTGACAAAATGCATATCCTCATGTCTTCCATAAAACCCCTAACTGCCAAGGTCATAGTAAACGGATAGACAAGGTTGTCCTCAGATGCTCAAAAGTATCACACTACCATTCTACAAAACTCCTAACAATATGATGCCTTTTATTAATATGTTTACTCCTCTCATGGTGTCTTGAATCTTTGGTATTATCTATAGTCACTGTATTACGCAATACAACACCATAGATTTGTCCATATCATAGATTACCTCAAGATCTCTAATGAAATTTCCTAAGCCACATAATTTCTTTAGACGCCTCAATGGAAGCCACATATTCGACCTCCACAATAGAATCATCAATACAAGAATGCTTAATAATACTTCCACTATGGATCCGCTTCCTAGAGTAAAATTGACCTTGTAGTTGATTTTTTCGAATCCTAATTTGATTAAAAAATAGAATTTGTGTATCCTATAGATGGTCCTTGCTAGAATACACTTGCATATATTTTCTTGTTCTCCTAAGATACTCGAGTTATATGCTTGATTGTCTGCTAATGTTTTGGCTTAGGATTCAACCCAATCAACTTACTACTCTGATTGCACAATCAAATATCCAATCTTACGCAAAGAACAATATACATTAGACTCCCACTACTAAAGTAGAAGGAACTCTTCCCATGTATTTACTTTTCTTTGATGTCTAAAGACAATCATGCCTAGAAAGAATGATTCTATGCCAAATAGGTTAAGAACCTACTATTAGAATCCTACATTTCAAACCTCTCTAGAACTTTATCTATGTACTAGGTTTTAGGATAAAACTATCTTTTTGTTCTTATTGTTGCTAAATAGTTAAATACAAAGAACACAATTAGCTTTTCTCAAATCCTTTAAGTCAAATTGTTTGGATAACCAAACTTTGAACAATGACATTGTGCCTATTTCATTCCTAATGAGTGCAATGTCATTAGCATAGAGTACCAAAACAAACCTCTCCCTATCCTTAATGTGTTTATAATGCATGGTTTGTCAAGATTTTGTTGAACCTAGTATGATTTGACTTCCTTATCAAATCTTATGTCCTAGGATTAAGAAGCTTGCTTTAGCTTGTCAATTGACTTAAGCAACTTGCAGGTCTTATCCTCGTAGTCGTTTTGCCTAGAACATATCTTGTTGTATCATTTAGATACTATTCTCAAAATTGTCATTCAAAAACACAATCTTGACATCCATTTGTTTTATCTTGTATATGAGATACCCAGCAATGGATAAGAGCATGCAGATAGACTTTAGCATCTTTACAAGTAAAAGAGTTTCGTCATAGTCGATTCCACTTTGTTCTAATATCTATAGCCTTAAAGGTTTTCGTATTTCCGTCTGCTTCCTTTTGTTCATCTTGTAGATCACTACACTCAAAGCCTTAATACCTTTAAGTGTTTCTACAAGCTTCTAGACTTCATTGGAAACCATAGATTCCAATTTAATGCTCATGGCTCTTTACCAAAGTTCTATATCAACATCCTCTATAGATTCGCTTTATCAAGAGAGATGACCGTTAGGTTTAATGACCTTAGCCTAAAGGCCTCACATTGATACCATGCCGGTTGATAGACAATTCTCCCACTATGATGAAGCCCCTAGGCTTTTTATTTCATTTTCGTTTCTTTGCCATGATTGGAATATTTTTCCATATCCGAAACCTTTAAACTAATTTAATCAGTCCTTAACTTCTTGAGCACCAATATACTTTGAGGTTTAATGCCTTGCATGTAACTTTCCACAAGGAATGTTACAAGTATGGAAATATAGACCTTATTTTATTATAGAATAATCTATATTTTATCCCTTTAGGATATCTTACAAAATTGTAAACTTTTGAATGAGATTCTAACTTCTAAGCTTCCTTATCAAGAAACTATCCCAGACCTCAAGAACAGCTTTAGTTGGAATATTGCTTAGAAGATAATTTGCAATTTGTAGTACATATCCCCAACAAGATGCACATGGTGTTGTATAACTCATCATGGACCGCACTATATTCAACAAGTTTATACTTCTAATACCCTCCACACCATTGTATTGTGGAGTTCCGGATGTAGTCAAATAGGATAGAATCATATTTTCTAATAAGTATTCTATAGACTTCTCAGAGATATATTCTTTACCTCAATCTAATTGAAGTGTTCTTATGAGTTTACCTAATTGTTTCTCCACGTGCCAATGCATTTATGTAAACATAAACATCCATGTGCCCTAAGTCTAGTATTTCTTCGGCTCGATTTCCTTTAGCCCCAATAAGGTCCTTTCGTCATTTTTCCCTCTAAACAAGACTCATTGTGGTAAAGATTCCACCTCTAAGAATTTTAGAGGACCATCTTTTAACCATCCTTTGTATCTTATTAAGGCCTATATGATTTAATCGTAAGTGCTAAATATACATCTTATTAGATAAAGAAATATTAATCCTTCTAGAGTTATTAGTTTGTTAGGTATCACGTAGTGTGTACTACTTTATTTTGATAAAGTAAAGGCTTATCAAAACCTAAACCTACCATTTGCCATATCTTATAATCAAGACAAGCAGCAATGGATAAAAGAATCCGAATAGATTTAAGCATAGCTATAGGCGAGAAAATTTCTTCATAGTCAACTCCCTCCTTTTGGGTATAATCCTTTGCCACAAGCCTAGCTTTGAAAGTCTCAACTTTCCCATCCACTCCTTTTTTTTTTTTGTAAATCCATTTGCACCCTAAGGATTTTATCCCTTTAGGTAGGTCTATAAGTTCTCAGACTGAATTGGAGTACATTGACTCTCTTTCAAGGTTCATAGCTTCCAGCCACTTTTCCTTCTCAGAATCTTCCATTGCATCACGATATGTCAATGGATCATCTTCACCATTATCAGAGATAGGAACATGTGCTTCTCCAATTTCTCTGTAGCGAGCAAGTGGTCTCACAATGCTCCCACTATGTCGAGGTGGTATGACATTCTGATCGAGAGATGTGGTCTCCTCATTTTGTCCTTCGATGTAACACCCGTTATTTTAACGGGTGTGATTTTTGTAAAATTTAATGAATAAAAGGTGAAAATTTAAAATTTTGTAGCATTGAAAATTACCAAGTTTGTCTTTGTTGTTTTAATTGTAAAAAAAAATTCATCTTTGGCAATTCCTCACAAAGTCTCTGAAGGAGACATGGAATTAATTCACCTCAATTAATAAAAGACATAGAATTAATGCTAGGAGACATTGATATATTTTCTCAACCACCTTTTTAATGCTTCCTTCATTTTCTTCTACAACTTACTCGATTTGTCCTCTCTATAATGTTGGCATTGCTTGCTAAAAATCTCCGTGGGAGACATGATGATATTTTCTATTAATGCTCCTTGTTTCTTCTTACAACTTTCCCCGTAAACTTTCCCTTCCTCTCAATTATTTTGGTATGTTTTTATTCGGCCTTCACCACCTTCATTTCTAATTTCTCATCCTCTCCCTTTCTGACTTCAATTTCTACCTAAAGACACAAAGCACAAAGCTCTCTTTGCAGCCAAGAGAACTATAATTCCCTAGCTATGTTTGAAGCCATTTAAGAGTCAATTCAAGCTTTATTTTTTAACCCAAACTTTGGTGCTTTTCAAAAGAGTTTTGAGGTAGGTTATCTTTAATCTAAACTTGGTTTTTGATATGTGTTTTCTCCATGTTTAATGCATAATTTTCGTGTTCAAAATTCATACAAATTTCTAGTTATGTTAACATGCATCTTTGAGCAATTATGAACAAAAACTTGAGTCTTGAGTTGAAACCGATAACCAACCTTTATTTTGGTTTGATAATAATATTACAAATATGCTAAGAATGTTTAAAACCGGTTTCCATAACTTTAAGATTGATGTTCTAATATTTTGAGGTTGAAGAGCAAACTTAAGCATGTTTTACTCATTAATTGCAAGAAAGGCTAGACATATGGTTTGATGATGATTTTGGTATAAAACTCATGAGAATATGTTTATTGTGATTATATAATGCATGTTGCATATTTGGGAATGGTTTTGAGATTTTGCACAAGGATAATATGCTTTGGGTTAAAGAAAAACTTGACATTCCATGAACTTTGTAATACCTCTATGGGCAGTGGCTCTTTCTTAAAATTCTGGGGTTAAATGAAAATGAATTTTGTAAATTGGTTTGCATATTTAAAAAGTAGACATCCTAAGCTTTCCAATGAGCTATCATGAGCCTAAATCGGAGTTGTATTTTATTTTCTATGAATTTTTTAATTTTCGGATTAGAAACTAGTAAACCTGCCAGTAGGAGTAAACCACCCGTCTACTTTAAGTAAACCACCTGTTAACCCGTGTGTTAATTGTAGATAGTAAACCCGCCTTTTTGCAAAGGTATACCGCTAGTTTGCCATGGTATACTAGCTGCTAACCTGAACCAAGAACCCAACTTTGCTCACTTTCTAATTCCTTAACGTTTTGCAACCTTTCCAACACTATCCTAAGTGATTTATGAATCTTATTAGAGACTAAAACATATAGATTACTTGCATATATTTTATATTGTGTTTAAGACAAAAATTGTTTACTTTGGTATTTAAAAGAGACTTGCATAAAAACTTGAATGGCACACTAGTGAGATGGGTTTACACATAATTGATTTATGGATGTGGTTATATGTTGTAATTTAGTTTTAATTGTCCTTATGCATGCCTTAGGGTCAAGGATGTATAGAGCTAACGTTAATTAATTCTGAGATTAAAAGATAGTTGATAAGCTTGGAAGGTAGGGATTCTATTACTCATTTTTTGTGAGGTTTTGGTAAATAAAAAAATTTGGTTGTTTTATGTTGTAAAATATGTATATTGTACTGCGAGAAACATAATGATTTGACATATGATATAAATTGAGAAGCATGGTTAGGAAAAATTGACTCTATAAATAAAAAATTGAATATAGAGGAATGGTGAGATGTGAAGAGGGCGGCAGTTACGTCCTTGGGCACAAATACCCTAAAAGGTAAAATAGGGGGAAGGTGATGGCGCTTCCTTGGGTCGAAAGTCCCAGAACACACTATACAGGAATCAACTTGGTGAGGACTCGAGGCTTGATGTCCCTTCACCAGAACACCCCTTGGAATGTTTAGAGGGTGGCCAAGTGCGCCTATTTGGGTTTCAATGAGTTGAGTGATACTCTATTTAATATGGATACCTAGGAACAATGATGAATGGTAATATTTGTATAAATGTATAATTATGAAACTTGGTAATGATTAACTATGGTATCCATGAGATGTAATCATAATAAACCTCATAATCTAGAATATGACTGTAACTTAACTAACCATGTAGTTTTAATGTGGTAATGGATAAACCATAAGGTGAGTCATGATTTTCCTTACTGGGCATGTCGATGCTCATCCCTATCATATCTTCATCTCTCAGGTGAAACTCAGTGCAACATATCTGAAGAGGAATAGGCAACAACAACCTTGCCGTTTTCATGTTAAAAGTCTTGTTTATTTGTAACTTGTCTAAAACATGTAAGATTTGTATTATTTTTTTTATGATGGCTATGTTAAGTTATTTGGGAATTGTACTATGGTGATGATGACTGTACTATATATATTTGGTGCTACACTAAAAACTATGGTTTGTATTTAAATGTTTATTTTTATTTTTGTTTAAAGACCCATGGGCATTGTTTAATTGATTTAAATAATATTGAATTTAAGATTATTTTTATTTATTCAATACTGCTAACCCCCTTATAGGGGCGTTACATTCAACAACGGCTGTTGGTTGCGGTCTGATCTGATCAGAAAGTAACTCTTCAAGTACAACTTTGCTGCGAGGTTTATAGTTTGTTATATAATCATTCTCTAGAAAAGTGGCATTTGTCGATACAAATACCTTCTTTTCTTGTGGACAATAAAACAAACCTCCCCTCGTTCCCTTTGGGTATCCCATAAAAAAGCATACTTCAAAACGTGGTTCTAGCTTCCTGATTTTTCCTTTCAGTACATGTGTTGGACACCCCCATATATGGATATGTCGCATACTAGGTTTGTGATCATTCCATAACTCTAAAGGTGTTTTTGGAATAGACTTAGATGGAACTATGTTTAGAAGATATACTGCGATATGTAGTGTATATCCCTAAAATGAAGTGGGTAACGATAAGTAGCTGAGCATGGATCTTACCATATCTAGCAATGTCCGATTTCTTCTCTCTACAACACCATTTTGTTGTGGTGTTCCAGGTGCGGTGAGTTGTGATAGAATATCATGTTCTATTATATAGTCCTTGAATTCAGTATCAAGGTATTCCCTTCCTCGATTAGATCAAAGAGTGTTTACCGTCTTTCCTAATTACTTTTTAGCTTCCCTTTGAAATTCTTTGAACTTTCCAAAAGTTTTAGATTTACTTTACATTAGGTATATGTAACCATACCTTGAATAATCGTCAATAAATGTGACGAAATATTCATAACCACCACGTGCTTGTACATTCAATCGACCGCAGACGTCCGAATGTATTAGCTCAGATGGTTCCTTGGCCCTTTCGCCTTTTGTAGAGAAAGGCCTCTTAGTCATCTTACCTTCAAGACAAGATTCATAAATTAGTAAAGAACTAACTTTTAGTTCTTTTAAAGGACCATCCTTTACTAGTCTGTTAATTCGGTCAAGGTTAACATGACCTAATCTAAGGTGCCATAGGCATGTTTCATTATCAGAAGAAATCTTTTACTGTTTGGGTTTTGGTTGTTCAACTTTGAACATTTCGGTATTGAGCAATGATTTTTCGTTGAGCCTTAAAGTGTAAAGCCCATTTTCCAAATGCGTAGAACAAATATTCAAACTATTTTTAGAAATATTAATATAATTATTATTAAAAGAAACATTAAACATTTGTTCAAATAACCTAGAAACAGAAATTAAATTTCTATGAAAACAAGGAATGTAATAAACATTGTCTAAAATTAAAAACTTATTTCTTAAATAAAGTTTAACAACTCCCACTGCTCTTGCTAAAACAACCTCTTCCGTTCCCACTCTCATCGTTTGTTCCCCATCGGCAAGCTCCCTTGAAGAACTAAGCATCTGCAAAGAAGAACAAACATAGTTAGTTGCCCCTGAATCAATTATCCAAGGTGAGGTATCATCTTCAACTAAACAAGCTTCTAAAACAAATAAATCTGATTTACTGTTGTTCTTCTTTTCTTTGAGTTCCTAAAGATACTTCTTGTAGTTTCTCTTCCAGTACCCAACTACGCTGTAGTGGAAACATTTTCCTTTAGGCTTCTTTTGCTTTGAGATCTTTTTGTTGTTTTTGCTTTTTTCTTCTTAGGTTGCCCTCCATTTTTAGACTTACCACTTCCTTCAGTCCTCTTCCTCTTCTTATTCTTTTCAATAGAAGAGGAGGGTTAAGCTTCTGCAACATTGGCCTCACCTTCTTTAGTCTTTTCTTTCGAAATAGACTCGAAGGTTTGTAGCTCATTAAGCAACTCAATCATATTATATTTTAGCTTGTTCATGAAATAGTTGCTTTTGAACTGAAGGAATGTAGGGGAGAAGGTTTCCAAAATCATCCCCACTTGTGTGGCTTCATCTAGGGGTGAACAATGGGCGGTTTGACGGTTTTTGGGTGGGTGCGGGTCGATTTTTTTAAATGGCTGGTTGGCGATTAACCAACCCACAAACCGCCTATGGAATGGTGGGCGGTTTTGGTTTGGGGGTGGGCGGGTTAGGTCTACACTAATGTACAATATAATTTTTTAAACTCTTTCTTATTAAAAAAAAAGTAAAGAAAATTTGTAGAAAATATAAGATGATAATGTATGAAGCATTCCCAACAACAACCAAGTTTGACGCCTAAAGACAATGACCATATTCACAACAAATTAAGAAACATAATCATTCATTGCAACAAGAAACATCAACGACAGATGAAGTGATGAACAAAGTCAAGAATTCTTGTTCTTCCATAAAACCTATTCATTGGGTTTGAAAATAACAGGATACTACAGATGAAATAATGAACAAAGTCAAGTATTCTTTTTCTTTTTAAAGAGTGAGGAGTGGAGAAGGTTTAGATTAAGATTTTTTTTTTTTTTTAAGAATTAGGCGGGCGGGTTCGGGTTGAACCCGCCCCCTAAAATTTAAAACCGTACCCGCCCGTCAACATATATAGGCGGGCGGGTTCAATGGACGGGTTGAACCCGCAGAGTCCTTTTTTCAGGCGGGCCGAGCGCGGGCGCAGGTGGCCGGCGGTTGCGGGACGGTTTTTATGCACCCCTAGCTTCATCTATCATAGCCTTGTTCACTTCAGCCTCATGGAGATAATTAACCATGTTGAGAACATGTTCTCTAACTGAAATCCTTGACTTCATTTTGGCATTCATTACCGCCTTAACGGCTTTGTGGCGTGCCTTTCAGAAGGTTTGCCAAACATTTCTTATAGAGACTGCGTTATCTCGTAAGCGGTCTTCATGTTTTCGTGCTTCATCCTAAGCACGTCAGACATGCCAACCAAAAGAAAACAGCAGGCCTTGTTGTTTGCCTGGATCGAACGATCATATGCTTCTCGTACATTACGAGGAGCATTGACAACAGGCGATGGAGGACATTGCTCTGTCAAGACAAACTTGTAATTTTTGCAAATTAGTATAATGTTCATGTTACTCTTCCACTTAACAAAATTATCTCTGGTTAATTTTTCATTTGAGAGAATAGCGATGATTGGATTAGACATTGTTGCTGTAATAAATAAATAAAATAACATAAATTAAATAGTTGCATAAAAATCATAAATATATGTTTTGGAATAGTAAACATGATGCATGATGCATGATGCATGTGGAAAAACACAAAATAATATTTTACTAATTCCACGATTATTCAATTTTAATAAATAAAGTGCCACCGTATGGTGGGTCAAATTATTTATGAATTGAATTGAGACATTCTCAATTAATAAATATATTCAAAATATCTCATATTTTCTATATTTATTAATAACTGTTTATTTTATTCAAGATATAATTAACAATTTAATTATGTATTTATGAGTGTAACCCACTATTTTAAATTTTAATAACTTAACTCAAAATTGCCGCCGTAGGGTAGGTCAATTTTGAAATACATTATAAAATCCTATCTCTAGGAAGTCAACCTTGATATTGATTTAAATGGAGACCCTCCGTAGGGAGGACAAAATCAAAGTGTCGCAAGGCCCCACTTAAATCTCACGGTGTTGTGCTAATAGTGGAGACCGCAGGTTATATTGTCATATTACCTTCTCCCACTCATTATTTTAAAAGATGTGTTTTATCTTATAAAACATCATATGTTTCATAATTCTAGTAAATAAAAACAATTTTAAATTACTAGGTTATATTATGTGTTAATAGAATTCCATGCTACTTACACTTACATAAATTACCAGATTTTCTAAAAATCTAAATTTATTATGAATTGTCTAAGCTACCTAACATTAAACAATTTAAAATTAGATAACTTAGAACTAATGTAAATTTTACCAAGTCTTAACTATTAAAACTAAATTCACATTATTCGGTTGATTAATAAATTAAGATTCTATAAAACCAACACAATTAATTTAATCTCATTAAATTAATTCTAACACATATTAAATCATTTTATGAACTCCTTTATAAAAAAAATAATATGCTAGTGTATGCATGTCATGTTCCAATAACTATAAGTGGGCACTTTCTTAGATGACATGTTATAATGCATAAATATGTTATCACAATCATCACATGATAATAAAGCATGAATATAAACAATAAATTTTTTGACCAGGTCCTTTTGGATAATTAAAATTACAACCTATAAAAAAAATAAGAGAAAAAATTACAAAGGTCTTCTTATAAGTTATACATAATTCCATACTCCAATTTTGCAGTCTTCATTGGGTGGTTTACTGTGCAACAATCTGCTAGGTTATTTTTGAAATTTGATAGGCCCAAAGTTCTCAACTGGGCCAAAAGATTCAATGGACTTCTTTTTCTTCATCGCTCCACGTGTAGCAGGTGAAGAAGAGGAGAAAAGAAAAAAAAATAAAAGAAATAATAATAATAAATTACAAAAAAGTCTATAGCCCTTTATGGGTTTATACAGATTTGATCTAATCAAACTGAAATAAAATTATCAATCCAAAAGGACCATATAATTAACGACCAAAAATTCATTCATTAAACAACCATTCATCACATGAATAAAAATTACAAAAATTCAAAGTGCCCACAAACATGCATAAAAAAAATAATATTATCAAAATAAGATCATGTTAATTAAAATTATATATGCTATAACCCGCTCTGATACCATTTGTTGGAATTCAAATATGAAACGTAGGGAATGAATGGATCGTTGACAAACAAAAATTTTCTAAAAACTTTGTTCATAGGGAATAGATATATAATTTTGATTAATTATAGAAAGCTTTAAAAATTTTTACCAACCTTTTGAAGACTATCAAGGTATCCTAGCTTTCCTCTTTGATACTAAGATATTCCAATCTAGGCCTCCACACCAATGGAAAGATGAGTGGGCGTCAAACTGCAAGAATGAATTTTCCTCACATTTTTCTAAATCTGCTATTTACTCAACACATGAGATAGCAGACTTTTTTTTTTCAGAGAAGAACTCAGTTTTTCTCTTTGGGTATTTTGTAAAAGTTACGTGAATGAAAAATCTCTTAAGATAACTGTTATCTCTCCTTTTTTATATCTTTTTTTTAATTTTAAAACAAATTAAAAAAATTCGTTTTAACTTTTAATATTTATATATATATATATATAGAAAGTTACGTTTACAAAACGTAAACTGCCCTTTTCATTTTTTTATTATTAATCGAATCAGTAACACCCACTGATTAAATCTTTATATATATATGTATATATATATCTTTTAAACGTTTTTAAAAGAGAACGTAAAAAAAGGGAGAATGAATTCGAATTCGTTAACTAATATATATATATATATATATATTAATATAAAATAAAATCTTATATATATATAAAATTTAAAAATAAATCACATTTATTTAAGAATAAATTTTAAAATTATATTTAAATAATCATATTATTTAAATATTATCAATTAATTTATTAATTAATGCTTAGTTAAATGGGACAACATTTATCACATTACATTAAGTGTCATAGTGAATATTTTTCTATGTCACTTAAGTGTGAAATAATTAATTCAGAATTCAATAATTTTAAATTAAATATCTATAATTCATTCTATGCATAAATCCAATATAGTGTTACAGAGGTGGCATTGGGGACCTATAGACCTATAACCCAAGCTCCAATAAATTTGAAAATTAATTAAACTCTTTAATTAATCTGCCAAATTTATTAGTTTCAGTATTATTCCACTAAAAACCTGAAACTGAGCTCTTGAGATTATAGTGAAATTACTCAAAGAAAATTAGCGAGTAGTCCATGGATATAATCATTACATATAAGTTAGTCCTCCATAAATAGTTCATAATAAGAGCTAGGTTCAATTTTCGTTTACCTCTCTTATTATATCTTTATCCTTGAGTTCCAATAATTCTCTAATAAATAGTTAATTCATAATCTTATTATGAATGAGTGCTCTACTGTTCAAACCTCGAATTATCACTCAAGAGAACTATTTTTCTAACTGCTATAAGGAAAGAATGGATTCCATATTTGTATAATATTATTCCCAGCCATTTATTACATTATGTTTCCAAGATGCTAAGTTATGATCTGTGCTTATACAAATCTTACAAAGCAAGTCAAAAAATATAATGTCATAAACAAGAGTCTAATAAATACTCAAGATTAAGACTGTCAAATATATGATCATCATAGTGATAAATTTGAATACTCTATTTATAACAGATAATTATTAGAGATTCATAATCCATCTGGTCTAGTCCTATATAATCTCATTATATAAAGTACCTTCAATCCAATGTCTCTACATTAATAGTTCGGATAATGACTATTTCATTCTAAATGAGATTGGACCGTACTTGTAATATTTAATTAAAGATCTCAAACTTTAATTAAATATCACAGACTATTAGATTATTATCTATAAATTTTATCCCTAAGCATATAACACTTATATGCTAAATTTATAGTCATATAAATAATCATAGAATTTTCTCGATGTTTATAAATCTATTCATAACACACATAAGCAACCAAAATAATAATAAATATCACTTTATTTATTTAATAATAATATGTACAATATCACAGCTTTTAGGATACCAAACCTAACAGTTTTATATATAAAGTCAAGTGTGGAATTACCGCTAGGCTTAATGACAAAGCCATAAATGTTTGTCACAAGGAGGGTGGGCTGATTATAACTGCAACAAAAGTCAAAATCAATTATTAATGCGTTAAAAGTTGTCTCTGATGTGTTTGCATGCCTTGAAAATGTCGTATAATAACCACATTATAAAGGCTTTTACAGATATCATTTTCAATTTACACAAGTACAAAATGATTCATCATTTGATCTTACATTCTATTGTGTATTTGATTCTTTATATTGATAGGCAAAAAAAAAAAAAAAAAAACTGACAATAATAGTAGCAATAAATAGAACTAATGTTTATGTTAAATGTCAATTAAATAATAGATATACATTTATTTTTTCTATTAACCTTTTTGTTTTGTGTAAAATTACCCATACATTTTGATACCAAGAATTGTTCATTAGAATGAAGACCAATAAAGTAAATATCAATTTGATCATTGAGTACCATGAGTGCAATAGCAGAAAAATTTCTCGGACAATACTCTATGAATTTAATTTTTTCATACTATAAGCTGATGATAAATAATTTAGAATGAGCATATATCTACACAAAGAATCAAGTTGGCATTTACCTTATTAAAAGAATGATTTAACTCTTACAATTACTTAAAACTTCTAACAACGCACATTTAATCAAAACAAAACTTCTATTAACTTCAAATATTCGCAGTCAATGAAAAATCTACATGGATTTTTGTTTATCAACGTCGATCTTGTCTTCGTCGTCTTCCCATTGAAGCATACCTAGTGGCCCATTCTTGTGAAGTCCGACCATTTGCCCTTGTTCCGTCGTCATACGCCGTCTTCCATCGTGTCACCAACAAGTTTCTTTGCCTTCGTCGTCTGCCGTCTTCCACCGTCTTCCACTATCGTCGTCTGTCGTCTTCCACCTGCACATTCTTAGCAAAGCCAAACAGAGCAGAGCATGCTTGTTGACGACAGTAAATGTCCCTTCAAACTTCCTTTATTTATTATTAAAAAAAAAAACTTCTTTTAAATGCATCACATGATTTCTACAGAACTGAATGAAAATGATTGCATTACCCCTTGTTCCTACCACAGTTGACTAGTGCATGTTCAATTCCGTTAGTTTTATGACAGGCGTTTGTGAAGTTAGGTTAATTGCTAACATTTATGCAACTTTATAGGATAGATTGTTAAAAATTAAAAATTTAGGGGACAATTTGCTAACCCTTAACAAGTTTAGGGACAATTGTATTAAAAACCATAATAATATAAAATAACTCCACAATGAAAGAGGAGAAATTAAATTAGATTATGTATTCTTTTTTTCCTTTTTCTTTCCTTTTAAGTTAAAAAGACTTTTGAGGTGTGATGAACTTAAATGTATTGGATAAGACTTTCTTATCTACTAGACTTTTTTAGAAAGTAATGTTTCTAAGATTTTTGGGGTCTAAGAATAAATTTTTAATGTTTTTAAAGAGGACTATTTCTAATTTTCTATATATATATATATGTGAGTATATATAGATATATATTAAAATTACACAAAAGGTGAGAGCCCGGAGCCTTAGACCTCTATGTTTCTGACTAAATTATTGTAGTAATTTGTAAAATAAGTTAGAACTAAAATTTTTAGTTGTTACATTATAAAACTCTTACGTATTATAATTTTTCAATCAAAATTAGTTCTAACTAATACTTTCAAACACCCTATATATCTACAACCTCATATTTTTCTATAAAACAATTGCTTGATTAATTATGTATCCATACCTTTCCAACTGTGACAATTTTTTGTTTTCTTTTTTTGTAAAGTTCCAACTCGTTATGTTGCTTTAGTTGATTAAACCTGAGTCTCGTTGTACCCATACGTTTGGCCCTGGTGTGATGATTTTGTCCAAAAGTCTTGCCCATTCTCAACCTAATTATAAACTATTACCTGTGCTGTGATTAATGTAATGAGTGATCATTATCTGTCAGAGTCTTGTCTTATTGTGACTACCATTATAGTGGTTGGGACCACTATAATTTCAAGTCAGTAAATAATAATCTAAAATCTTTGATTTTTATAATTTTTTACCAATAAAATATTAAAATGATTTATATATATATATTTTTAAGAAAATACGAATCTTTTCATGATGGAAATATGAGCATACAAAATATACACAAAACCTTAGTATGCGAGATTCTTTCACCCGATGAAATTTTCAGTACCCAAAAAAAAGAAGGTCGAACAATTGTACTAACTGTGATAAGGAGAGAAAACCAACTTATATGTATAGATAATGAAGGGTATCTTCCATCATAATACATCTATTTAGAATAATTGCAGTTTTCTGGACAACTATTTTAATAGATACAACCTTTCATTGTATCTATAGCAACTCTTTATGAAACATTTAAAAAAATGTCACAACTATTTAAAGAATTATCCATTAGGAAGTCACAACTGTTCAGTAAATGTCTCTTATTAGAAAAGTCGCAACTCTCATACAAAGACACCTACTAGAAAAATTACAACCCTTCATGGAAGAACTGTCTACCATAAAGGTCACAATTCGTGGAACACCTATTTGAAAAGTCAATGACTTTTGATTACCATTTAGAAAGACTGCGTCTCGATAAAAAAGATTTATGTACCCATTAGGTATTGAATCACACGTAGGCCACATGAAAGGAATTCATTCTTTCACCAACCCATGCCCCTACATGTATAATTATATACTATCCCCTACAATGTGAATCATTTGATGAGTAATCATTGGGCCCATTTGTTTCGTGATTTGAATCACGGTTAGAATCATTTTGCTACAGTATTTTCTCTCGTAAAAATTTAAATCTTCATTCAAATACTCTATTCAAATATTCGAACCAAACGGGCTTAATATCTATCAGGTACTATTGTTAATTGATAATCTTGTCTCATTGTGACTATTAATTATTTACCTTTCCGACTGATTAACCTAAAAATTTGCCTTCCTTCTCATTGTCATTCATGTTCTTTTTGTTGGAAATTTGTGTATAGAACCAAACTGTAAACCCACAAAAAACTACTGAAATTTATTTTGTTAAGATATTAGTACAAAAGAAAGAGCATACTCTTACACAAAATGCAACTCTTAATTTTTTTACTCCCAGCAAAAACTCACACACAAGACAAAGCTTTGCTTTGCTTGCCACTTTAAAAGCGTTTTGCTTCTTTTCCTTTCTCTCTCGGCAAGTGCTCTTACTCACTAAAGAAGCTTTGCTTCTTATATTTCTTTCTTTGCTTGCCGATGCTCTACAATGCGGGGGATAGAGGTGTTTATATTTGAACCAAGCTAACAACAACCATTCAATAAATAAACTAAACATCTTTATGACTACGTACATGAAAACTCACTTGCTGAAACTTTATCTACTTGCTCACCGCAAAAACTATTAACTGGAAGCTTCTTTTGGGCCTAGATTTTTTTGGACTTAGCATGGGCTACACAAACAAATTTATAATCCAACACCCCTCCAAAACTTGTTTATGCCAGGCAAATTTCTTAATCTGGCAAAGTCTTCTTGCTTAAAAGGCTTAGCAAAGATGTCAGCAGTTTGGTATTGAGACTTTACATATTTCAACGGCACTTCCTTGCATGTAATACAATCTCTAGTGTAGTGGCAGCGAGCGTCAGCACGTTTGCTTCAATCATAGAAGACTGGATTCTTTACTAAGGCTATTACTGACTTGTTGTCGACACAAATGTCCGATGGATCATATTGGGGCATGCTTAACTCTTTCAACAAATTCTTTAGATAAATTGCATGACAGGTACATGAAATAGCATCAACATATTTAGCTTCACATGTTGAGAGTGTGACAGTTGATTACTTCTTTGACATCCAAGTGAATACGGTGTCTTCTGTGAAGAACATGAAACCAATGGTGTTCTTTCGATCATCTATATCTTTTTCCCAATCACTATCACTGTATCCTATAAGCTTATTGCCTTTTGATTCTTAGTAAAACAAGCCAAAGTCAATTGTACCTTTGAGATAGTGAAGAATTCTTTGTTCGGTCTTAAAGTGAGTGGTGGTTGGACTCTCCATATAGCGGCTTATGAGTTTGGAGGCATAGAGAATCTCAAGTCATGTATGTTGGAAACAAAGTGCGCAACGGAATTTTAAAAATTTTTCCATCAGAGTAATTTCCAAAACACAAGTTTGACATGTTATATGTATAAATTAGACAGATCTTACTAACCTCAGTGTGCCGAAGAACCTCCGTAACTTGTGTAGAGAAGTAACGTTCCAGAAGAGCCTCAACCAACTGGTCTTCTTTGCTATTCTCTATCCACAACAGGAGCGAGTATGGGCTCATACGTACAGCTCTTCCACCGGTGACTCTCCTTCCAACCAATAGAGAGAACCCAAAGCTAGTGTTCGTGATTTGTGAACAAAAGCTCTCAGTGAGTTTTCAGATGCTCACTAGAAGAGTATCACTCTTAATCTCTCAAATTGATCTGAGTAAATCATGAGACTCACTCCCTTTTTATAGCTATTGGTCCTGGGGTCAGTCTATATCAGATTAGGTCTCAAAAACTCAAAACAGAATCAAGTTCGGATCAATATCTGATAAGATCCGCGTGAAAACGCATAATCTTATCTCCCACTGATCGACAAGCCGAACACGTCATCCGGCAGGCCGAACTCCCGAGAAAAAATCTCCGCGAATCTTTTATTTTCCACCCGAGATTCTAAAGGATAAAGTCTTAGTTTTGATTCAAATAACCCAATAGAGAAGTTATCTTATCAAAACAAACTTTATCAAGATAATCTCTAAGAAAATAAATCAATTCACAATAATTCTACAAGTTTATCTTGTTCTAATTTTTCCAAAATTAAAACAACCGATAAACAGACAAGAATTATCTGATCGCAATAATTCAACAAGTTTATCTTGAACTAATTTCTTACAAAATTAATTCAACCGATAAACAGACATGAATTATTTGATTCTAACAAATTTCAAACCAATCTGATAAATCCGACATAAGTCACCAATTATTGGAAAAGCACGCCGTGTCGTTACAGGACTTTGTGAGCTAGCAAAGGGGACCAAAATGGACCTATAAAGTTCAAGCTCATGATAATTATGAAACCCAATATCCCAGATATACGTTTCACAATTATCAACCCCAACGCTACTCCACTAAAAGCTTGGAGCTGCACTCTCGAACTTTATAGAATTACGAAGCTCGTGTAGCTAAGTCTCCATGACATATCATAGTGTATCGCATCTCCATATGATCATCCATAATTGGCTTAAGGACAAGTTCTGTCTTACCTTCCCGATTATTTTTAGCTTACGTTCCATTGTCTCACCATTAGAAAACTTACCATCCAAAGATAGTATACCATTCGGTTACACCTATGTATCCAAATGGTTGAGCGCTCCAGTTTTTCAATTACAGGACAACGCATATAAGAGGATATCATTACTCCTAAAGAGGAGCTATGGATTCCATATCTATGAATAACAAGTCTACGCTATCAAGAGTCATGCCTCCAACGTACCGGTATGCATACCACTATTGAGATGTGGGTGTCATCCTTTGGCACATCAAAAGACACAAGTCGAGACAACGGGCCCACTATTCATCTCAGGATTAAGATACAATACAAATGACTGTCTAAAGTGAATCGATTTGCCGAGTCAGAATTATTAATCCAAATCAATTCACTTTATGTCCCGATCCAACACGTCGTCACCTATGACAACGCGTCAATGTTTCTATTCACGGAGTCCAACTCCGATGGTCAAGACAAACCATCTCCCAAAAGGGATATAGACAACATAACAATCTTTACATGAATAAAGCACCCAACTTTATTTCCTCAATTGCGAATCATATGTTTTAGACCGTCACCTTAAGAATCATGTCTTCCACATAATCAGTCCATCGTATGCCCAATTCTTAAGGTTTAGACTGACAATCTTAGACTACTGTTTGCTTATCATACATTCAACAAATATGAACGTAAAGAGGACAAGATTTGATATATATAAATGAATAAATTCTTTATTGATAAAAATGTCTCCAAAAACGTATTACATTTTTACTCCTTAGGGCATACATGTCTAACAATCTCCCACTTGCACTAAGTGAGTAAATACAGCAAATTTCGCATCCCCATAGCTTCCACATGCCTCTCGAAGACTCTCCCAGTAAGTGTCTTCGTAAATGGATCAGCTAAATTGTCCTCCGATGCGATCTTGCACATCGTGACATGCCTGCCCTTAATGAAGTCCTTTATTACTTGATACTTCCGATCAATATGCTTACTCTTCTTGTGAAATCTTGGTTCCTTAGCATTAGCTATCGCCGCACTGTTATCACAGTATAGTGATACCGCTTTATCCATGCCAGGAACTACCTCAAGATCCCCAAGGAACTTGCGGAGCCACACTACTTCTTTCGAAGCATCACTAGCCGCCATATACTCGGCCTCCATCGTTGAATCCAAAGTGCAATCTTGCTTCGCACTTCTCCAACTGATGGCACTGCCATCCAGAGTAAACACAAACCCTGAAGTCGATTTCCTAAAATCCAGACAGGATTAAAAATCTGAATCAGTGTATCCTAGAGGAGTTAAATCCTTACCCGAATACACAAGCATATACCCTCGAGTCCTTCTCAGGTGCTTAAAAATGTGCTTTACCGCAACCCAATGGTTCGGTCCTGGATTCGCCTGAAATCGACTTACAATCCCGACTGCATAGCTAATATTCGGTTGAGTGCAAAGGATGGCATACATGAGACTACCCACTGTTGAAGCATAAGGCATCTTCTTCATGTATTCTCTTTCTTCATAAGACTTTGGAGAGTCTTTCTTAGAAAGAGTAATTCCAGACCTAGATGGTTGCCCACCTTTCTTGGAATCCTGCGTTGCAAACCTCCTGAGAATTTTATCTATATAGCTGGCCTGAGACAAAGCTATCATTTTGTTCTTCCTATCCCGAAAGATCTGGTACCAAGAACAAAATTAGCCTCACCTAAGTCCTTCATGTCAAACTGCTTGGTCAACCATAATTTGATCGATGACAACGCCCCAACGTCATTACCAATTAGCAGAATGTCATCTACATAGAGCAGTAGAAAAACCACCTTCTCATCCTTAATGTGTTTGTAAACACATGGTTCATCCACATTTTGTGAGAACCCATAAGTCTTGATCACTTGATCAAATTTTATGTTCCAAGAATGAGAAGCCTGCTTAAGTCCATAAATAGACTTTAGCAGCTTACAAACCTTACCCTCTTGGCCCACGACCTTGAACCCGTCTGGTTGTTCTATATAAATGGACTCATCAAGATAGCCATTCAGAAAAGCCGTCTTGACATCCATCTATCAAATCTCGTAGTCGAGAGTGGCAGCTATGGACAAGAGAATTCGGATGGACTTAAGCATGGCTGCAGGCAAAAAGGTTTCCTCATAATCAATTCCTTCCTTTTGCGTATAACCCTTAGCTACCAGTCTAGCCTTAAAGGTTTCGACCTTTCCATCCATCCCTCTTTTCCTCTTGTAGATCCACTTACATCCTATGGGTTTTACCCCTTCGGGAAGATCCACAAGCTCCCAGACTAAATTAGTCTCCATAGACTTCATCTCAATGTTCATGGCCTCTGTCCAGAGTCTTGAATCAACATCCTCCATGGCTTCTACATAAGTATAAGGATCTCTGTCATGTTCATCCGGTTCAGCCAAGAAGACCTCCCCATTGAACATATACCTCTCAGGTTGACGCCTGATCCTCCCACTACGTCCGAAGCCCCTGAGGTTGTTGTTCAGGTTTGTTTGGTTTTTCTACACCGATCGGAATGGTTTCGTTCAGAACCTCCAGACTAAACGGATCACCCCTAAACTCCTCAAGCACCACTTTGCTTCGAGGTTCAAAGTCATCCATGTAACTCTCCTCAAGGAAAGTTGCATTAGTTGAAACCACGACTTTATTTTCCTCTGAGTTATAAAAATAACCCCCTTTAGTTCCTTTTGGATATCCTACAAACACGCAAACTTCTGAACGTGCTTTCAACTTATTCGGATCCTTAAACAGGACATGAGCCGGACATCCCCATATGCAAATATGGTTTAAGGATGTCTTTCGTCTTGTCCACAACTCGTGAGGAGTTTTAGGGACCGATTTTGAAGGCACATTGTTCAAAAGATAACATGCGGTTTGTAGTGCATATCCTCAAAAGGATAAAGGTAATGATGAATAACTCATCATGGACCTAATCATGTCCAACAAAGTCCTATTCCTTCTCTCCGCTATGCCATTGTAACACCCGCCTATTTTATGTAATGGACCACGTTAAGTTAGTAACATTATTAAGGGATTTTATTAATAAATTATGTTATATGATATAATATGTGATGTGCATGTAACTAACTTTTAATGTCAAGTTTTGTGACAGGTGACGACCGCATGGGTTCGTTGTGCTCTAGTGTTCATGTGAAATTTTGAATGTATGTTTATTTATGATGCAATAATGTATGAATGTTTTATTGTATGGCATTTAAGGACAGTTCGGCAAGTCAAACTTTTAAGATCGGTAGGCCGAAGAAACCAATCGGCAGGCCGAAGGGAAAAAATTGACAGGCCGAACACGGTTGACGAGTAGTCAGCAGAAATTTCAACAAAATTATGGTTGAGTTAATTACATTAATTGGATGATTTAATGTGATTAATTGGCATAATAATGGAATGTTTTTATTAGGTAAGGAAATAAAAGGGGTTTGACTTGCATGATTTGTGTCAATTTAAATGGTTTCCAATTTTAAATGGGCAAAACATGGAAAGTTATGAATGATTCGTTTGACCTTTCTTTTTTTTTTTCTCTCCCTTTTCCCACGCTTCTTGACCTCAATAGTCAGAAAATTTCTGACTTAATGAAGGGAATTGAATTCCCATCAATTATGTTTATTACATTAAAAATTTTAACGTTTCCTTTTTCATTATTTTCTCTCCTTCTCACGTTTTTCTCTCTCAAAATTCTGAGACGTTCTTTCATTTTCTCTTCCTCTTCTCTTCTCCATGAGTTTTTCCTCTCTCTCTCTCTCACGAAAATTCTCTACAAAAATTGTAAGAAAAGTCTTATTTCGTTGGTTAAAATTCAAGGACTTTAAGAAGAAATTTCAAGGTAAGAACTTTTCAGTGTTTTTGAAAAGAAATTCTTCTCCTCCTCAAATTCGTCTACAATATCCTCTCTAGGTATTGTATTTTGTATTGTGTTTTGTCTCAAATTTTTTGAATGTGATGTTATGCATATATGATATATGGTATTTTTCTAATTTTATGTCATATGAATGTTTTATGAAAAATGAATATTTCTGTCTTCTACTCTTCATAGTAATGTTACTGTTTGATTTTGATATATGAAAATGTAATGTTCATTCAAGGGGTAAAATATGATGTTTCCATGAAAATTGATAAGAATATGCATATGTATGAATGATGAATGAATTTTGAGTTATGTGAAATTTTATGAGATTATGTTAAGAAAACTATTTTAATAATGTTGTTTCTGGATTTTTGTTATGAAATGTTATATATATATATATATATATATTTAAATGATTTTATGATAACGAAATGATTTTATGCATGAAAATAAGATGTTGTATGAATTTTTAAAATATATGTATTTTAAATTATTAGAAAACATTTTTCAAAAAGATTTTCATGTTTACAATGTATGAAAGGTTTTGATTTTTAAGGAAACATGTTATAGCGTTTATATGTTTTGATGATAATTTTATGATGATGATTATGAGATATGTTTGTAAAATGTGATGAATGTATATGAGTATTATATGAATGAATGAATGTTATGTGAATGGATATTTCATGATATGTTTTAATGTATTGCATCTTTAAATGGAAAATGGCATGAACACTCAAGGAACGAGCACTACTAGACCGTGGTGTCATCACCGAATCACGTTAAGGTTAAGTAAGCTAGCGTTAAGGTAAGTACATTCTCACCTGCAACATGACACTTTTTTTTAAGGTTTGATGATATATGTTTACAAGAATATTCATGATGATTTTATGATGATTTTCCTTAAAGGATTTCTTATGAAAGATTTTCATGATTTAAAGTTATGCATGAAAGATGATGACATGTTTTAAAGTATGAAAAATATGTATATATGTATCACCTAATAAGTGTTGCACACCCAATGTTATGAAATGTTATGTTATGATGTCATGTTTGGTTTGGGATTAGCTACCCTTCTCCTCTCATGACGGCGCGCCTATGATGATGTTTATGGTGCAACACTTGGGCCCTTAAGATAAAAATGGAAAAGTTTTTAAAATGGTCAACGTAATGAAAGATATGTTTCTATGAAATTGTGCTTAAGGCACTTTTATGATGATGATGATGATGATGATGTTTATGAAATGTTTTTAATTGTGAGAATAATATGTACTTACTAAGCATTAGCTTAATCATGTTTTATGTCATGTTGTAGATAAGGGTAAGAAAATCATGGACTAGGCGGAGGACATGGGAAGGCGTGTGAGCGTCATGCATGATGAATTGTAACCGGAAGCACGCCAAGAAGAACGCTTTTACATTTTTTTTCATTATGTTATATATTTTGAACACATATTTTTATGTTAAGTTTTAATAATACTTATATTATGGTTTTATAAGTTATTTTATCATTTTTAAATGAATTATGAACTTCCGCTATAATTTACAAAAGGTTGGTTTGTTTTAAAATTTAAGTTTTCCAAAGATTGGTCTCGGACAGCCTGCCGAACTTTTTGGCCGGCCTGTCGATGTCCAAAAGTTCAGCCTGCCGATCACATTCTTCGGCTTGCCGAACATGGATGAGTTTTTGGGCTGAATTGCAAAGCCTCTGCCGGCCTGCCGGTTGAGGGAACTCCGGCCTACCGATGATGTTCGGCCTGCCGAAGTCCCAAGTTCGACCTGCCGAACTGTGGGAGTAAATGAGTTTTGAATGATAAGATGATTAAGGAGATTTGATGTGATGTTTTATCAAGTTCTAATTTTTACAACTTGATAAACCTATATTATTAAATAAGTTCATGATTAATTTAAGTATAATTGAATAAATTATGATATGGAATAAGTTAAACAATGTTATTCTAAAACAATGTTAAGTTTTTTAAAAAATATATATATTAAGGTATGAATGGATCCTGGTTATATATGTTTAAGTACTTTTAAAATCAATTGTTCCGTTTAAGTTTGATTTTATTTATATGATTAAAGTTTAAGCAAGTACGAATGTATGTATGTAACGACATCTGTGACGTCCGAATTAAAGGGTGTTACAGGCTTTGGTATCAGAGCTAGGTTCCGATTACAATTCATATCGCCACACGTCAATCCAAGTCCTCCAAGTAAGTATGTTAATAAGATAGATATATTGATGCAAGTATGATGATAAGATTAAGGTTTGAATGATTAATGATTAACGACATAGTAGTGAAAACCTGTCTCATAAATGGAAGATTATTTCTAAGTCCTAATTATTTTAGGAAATTTACGATGGACGACTACAGAAGAATACAGACACGCACCCAAACCAACGAAAGACTCATGACGATGATTGCTGAACTGCAAAGACAGTTGCAGGATCAACGAAGGGAAATAGCTGCTTTAAGGGCCAACGGTCAGAACGGTGAACAACGAGGCAATGATGTGCCTCGTCCTCCTCCGCAGCCTCAAGTCAATGAAGTACCAGCTCCTGCTGCTGAACCAAGAGCAGCATATCAGGAACCCTTACTGGTCATATGGAAGAGGGTCAAGCCAGCCGACTTTGAGGGTTCTAAGGACCCGTTAGTCGCTCAGGGATGGTTAAAGACGATGGAAGCCACCCTGAGACTTATGGATTTCACAGACAACGAGAAAGTCCTATGTGCCTCGTACTGTCTTACAATGGAGGCCAGGATATGGTGGGATGGCATCGAACAGAGCAGGAATGTTGAAGAAATGACATGGGCTGACTTTGTTCACGAGTTCAACACGAAGTTCTTCCACATGAATGTCACAAGGAAACATTATGAGGAGTTCGAGAGCTTACGCTAGGGGGATATGTCAGTCACTAATTAGTCAAGGGAGAATTGAAGCCCCACCGACGAATGCCCGAATCTATGCCATGACGAAAGAACAGGTGGCTGCTGAAGCCTCCAATGTGGTCACAGGTCAGATAACAAGCTTATCTAATGATGTTTATGTTCTTTTTGGTACGGATGCCACGCATTCTTTTGTGTCTATGTCACATGCTAAAAAGTTAGGGGTTCGTTTAGAGCCTATGAGACAGGAATTCACTACGACACTACCCTCCGGGGAAGTGATATTATCCACGCACTGTTTGCGTGCAGTACCCCTATGGATTTCTAATAGGGAACTTTTCGTCGACCTCATTGTGATCGACGTGCATGACTACTACATGATTCTTGGGATGGATTTCCTAAGCAAGTATAATGCCTCAATCGAATGCCGAAAACGAAAGGTGATCTTCCATCCTGAAGGTGATCAGAAGTTCGTTTATGTTGGCGAGACCAGAAAGAAACCCCGCATGTTTCTATCGGCAATGAAAGCATGGAAGCTTTTAGCAAGTGGCTGCATGGGCTATCTGGCAAACATTGTAGACAAAAGCCAAGAAGGAAAGACAAGAATTGAAGATGTGCATGTTGTTCATGAATATGAAGATGTATTTCCTGATGATCTAACGAGTCTACCGCCAGAAAGAGAAATTGAATTCGAGATTGAGCTCGCTCCAGGCACCGACCCAATCTCAAAAGCACCATATAGAATGGCCCCGGCAGAATTAAAGGAGCTTCACACACAATTAAAGGAGCTACTCGACAAAGGATTTATCAGGCCAAGTCACTCACCGTGGGGTGCTCCAGTATTGTTTGTGAAAAAGAAGGATGGTACTATGAGACTCTGCATATACTACAGAGAGCTGAACAAGGTGACGATCAAGAACAAATATCCGTTGCCTCGAATTGATGATTTGTTTGATCAGCTCAAGGGTGCATCGGTGTTCTCAAAGATTGATCTACGATCAGGGTATCACCAGTTGAAGATTAAAGAAGGAGATATCCCCAAGACTGCTTTCAGGTCGAGGTATGGTCACCATGAATTTGTGGTTATGGCTTTCGGTCTGACGAATGCACCTGCTGCCTTTATAGATTTGATGAACAAGGTATTCAAGGATTTCCTCGATAAATTTGTTGTTGTATTTATCGATGATATTCTTGTCTACTCTAAGAATCAAGAAGAACATGAGGAGCATTTAAGGATTGTGCTGAAAACTTTAAGAAGACACCAACTATATGCTAAGTTCTCCAAATACGAGTTTTGGCTTGATAAAGTGTCATTTCTAGGGCATGTTATTTCAAAGGATGGGATTATGGTGGACCTTGCTAAAGTAGAAGCTGTACTCAATTGGAAGCAACCGATGAATGCAAGTGAAATAAGGAGCTTCTTGGGTCTAGCAGGATACTATCAGAGATTCGTAGAAGATTTCTCCAAGATAGCAGCTCCACTCACGAACTTAACTCGCAAAGGAAAGAAGTATGAATGGACGGATGCATGTGAAAAGAGTTTTCAAGAACTAAAGAAAAGATTAACGACGACTCCAGTGTTGGCAATTCCTGAGGGAAATGATGGGTTCGTAATCTATAGTGATGCTTCCAAGATGGGCCTCGGAGCTATACTGATGCAGAATGAAAAGGTGATTACTTATGCTTCAAGACAACTGAAGGACTACAAAAAGAACTATCCTACTTATGATCTCGAGTTAGCAGCAGTTGTTTTTACGTTGAAGATATGGAGACACTATTTATATGGGGTCCAATGTAAGATCTTCACTGATCATCAAAGTCTGAAGTACTTCTTGACGCAAAGAGACCTGAACATGAGACAACGAAGATGGCTAGAGTTGGTGAAGGATTATGATTGTGAAATCCTTTATCATCCTGGAAAAGCTAACCGAGTAGCTGATACTTTAAGTAGGAAGTCAGTTGCCACGTTAATGTTAATGCAAGCAATGTCTCCACCTCTAAGGAAGGAAATTCTAGACTTCGGTTTAGAACTTATAGCGGGCTAGCTATCAGCACTCTCTCTTGCTACGACGATGTATGATGAAATTCAGAGTAAGCAAGATGACGACGTAAGCCTTGTAAGGATCAAGCAAGAAAAGAAAGAAGGAAAATGTCAAGAGTTTCGTATTGCGGATGACGGAACTCTGTACCTTAAGGACCGTTTATGTGTTCCCAATGTTGATGATTTAAGGGAAAGGATCTTGGCAGAAATTCATGATACTCCTTACTCTATTCATCCAGGTGCAACAAAGATGTATAATGATCTAAAGGGTAACTTCTGGTGGTTTGGAATGAAACGTGATGTTGCAAAGTATGCGAAGAAATGTTTGACATGTCAGCAAGTAAAGGCTGAACACCAGAGACCTGGTGGTGAACTGCAGTCTATCCAGATACCGGAATGGAAATGGGAAGAAATAGCAATGGATTTCATTACCGGCTTACCCAGAACTATGAACGGTTATGATACAATTTGGGTAGTTGTGGATCGGCTGACGAAGACGGCGCATTTCATTCCTATCAAGATCACTTACTCGATGGAACGATTAGCGAAACTCTATGTTAAGGAGATTGTATGACTTCATGGGATTCACAAGTCAATTATCTCAGATCGTGATGGCAGGTTCACATCTAATTTTTGGAAGAGTGTACAGACTGCAATAGGAACCAAGCTTCATTTCAGTACGAGTTTTCATCCTCAGACTGACGGCCAAACAGAGAGGACAAACTTGATTCTAGAAGATATGCTACGGGCATGTTTTCTCGATTTTAAGACCAGCTGGTGTAAGATGTTGCCGTTAGCAGAGTTTGCTTATAACAACAGCTTTCAGGCGACAATTAGAATGGCACCATATGAAGCGTTGTATGGACGAAAATGCAGGTCACCTATATGTTGGCACGAAGTTGGTGAAAAGAAGTTGATGGAAAGCGTAGATGCTGAAAGAACCGACTTTGTGAATGAAACTTCTGAGATGATAAAGTTGATAAGAAGAAAATAGAGACCGCTCAAAGCCGTCAAAAGAGTTATGCTGACAAAAGAAGAAGACCTTTAGAGTTCGCCGTAGGCGAATATGTGTTTTTGAAAGTTGCACCAATGAAAGGGGTTATGAGATTTGGGAAGAAAAGCAAGTTAAGTCCAAGATTCATCAGTCCTTATGAAGTTATTAAACGAATAGGCAAAGTAGCTTATCAGCTAAAGTTGCTATCTGAAATGTCCGCAATGCACGATGTATTTCATATCTCCATGCTCAAAAAGTATGTTCTGGACCCTATGCATGTGATTGAGCCACAAGTGATCGAGATACGAGAAGATTTAAGTTATGAAGAAAAGCCAATGAAGATACTCGATCGAAAAACCAAGACTTTGAGGAATAAAAAAATTCCATTGGTCAAGGTATTATGGCAAAATCAGCAAGTTGAAGAAGCTACATGGGAACGTGAAGATGACATGAAAGTTATGTATCCACATTTATTCTAAGTTTCGAGGACGAAATTTTTATAAGGTGGGGAGAATTGTAACACCCGCCTATTTTATGTAACGGACCACGTTAAGTTAGTAACATTATTAAGGGATTTTATTAATAAATTACGTTATATGATATAATATGTGATGTGCATGTTACTAACTTTTTATGTCAAGTTTTGTGACAGGTGACGACCGCATGGGTTCGTTGTGCTCTAGTGTTCATGTGAAATTTTGAATGTATGTTTAATTATGCTGCAATAATGTATGAATCTTTTATTGTATGGCATTTAAGGACAGTTTGGCAAGCCAAACTTTTAAGATTGGCAGGCCGAACATTCTGCCCGAGATCGGCAGGCTGAAGAAACCAATCGGCAGGCCGAACTTGTGGAACCGGCAGGCCGAAGGGGAAAAATCGATAGGCCGAACACGGCTAATGAGTAGTCAGCAGAAATTTCTCCAAAATTATGGCTGAGTTAATTACATTAATTGGATGATTTAATGTGATTAATTGGCATAATAATGGAATGTTTTTATCAGTTAAGGAAATAAAAGGGGTTTGACTTGCATGATTTGTGTCAATTTAAATGGTTTCCAATTTTAAATGGGCAAAACATGGAAAGTTGTGAATGATTTGTTTGACCTTTCTTTTTCTTTTTTCTCTCCCTTTTCCCACGCTTCTTGCCCTCAACAGTCATAAAATTTTTGACTTAATGAAGGGAATTGAATTCCCATCAATTATGTTTATTACGTTAAAAATTTTAACGTTTTCTTTTTCATTATTTTCTCTCCTTCTCACGTTTTTCTCTCTCAAAATTCTGAGACGTTCTTTCATTTTCCCTTCCTCTTCTCTTCTCCACGAGTTTTTCCTCTCTCTCTCTCACGAAAATTCTCTACAAAAATTGTAAGAAAAGTCTTATTTCGTTGGTTAAAATTCAAGGACTTTAAGAAGAAATTTCAAGGTAAGAACTTTTCGGTATTTTTGAAAAGAAATTGTTCTCCTCCTCAAATTCATCTACAATATCCTCTCTAGGTATTGTATTTTGTATTGTGTTTTGTCTCAAATTTTTTTAAATGTGATGTTATACATATATGATATATGGTGTTTTTCTAATTTCATGTCATATGAATGTTTTATGAAAAATGAATATTTTTGTCTTCTACTCTTCACAGTAATGTTACTGTTTGATTTTGATATATGAAAATGTAATGTTCATTCAAGGGGTAAAATATGATGTTTCCATGAAAATTGATAAGAATATGCATATGTATGAATGATGAATGAATTTTGAGTTATGTCAAATTTTATGAGATTCTGTTAAGAAAACTATTTTAATAATGCTGTTTCTGGATTTTTTGTTATGAAATGTTATATATATATATATATATATTTAAATGATTTTATGATAATGAAATGATTTTATGCATGAAAATAAGATGTTGTATGAATTTTTAAAATATATGTATTTTAAATTATTAGAAAATGTTTTTCAAAAAGATTTTCATGTTTACAATGTATGAAATGTTTTGATTTTTAAGGAAGCATGTTATAGCGTTTATATGTTTTGATGATAATTTTATGATGATGATTATGAGATATGTTTGTAAAATGTGATGAATGTATATGAGTATTATATGAATGAATGAATGTTATGTGAATGGATATTTCATGATATGTTTTAATGTATTGCATCTTTAAATGGAAAATGGCATGAACACTCAAGGAACAAGCACTACGAGACTGTGGCGTCGTCACCAAATCCCGTTAAGGTTAAGTAAGCTAGCGTTAAGGTAAGTACATTCTCACCTGCAACATGACACTTTTTTTTAAGGTTTGATGATATATGTTTACAAGGATATTCATGATGATTTTATGATGATTTTCCTTAAAGGATTTCTTATGAAAGATTTTCATGATTTAAAGTTATGCATGAAAGATGATGACATGTTTTAAAGTATGAAAAATATGTATATATGTATCACCTAATAAGTGTTGCACACCCAATGTTATGAAATGTTATGTTATGATGTCATGTTTGGTTTAGGATTAGCTACCCTTCTCCTCTCATGACGGCGCGCCTATGATGATGTTTATGGTGCAACACTTGGGCCCTTAAGATAAAAATGGAAAAGTTTTTAAAATGGTCAACGTAATGAAAGATATGTTTCTATGAAATTGTGCTTAAGGCACTTTTATGATGATGATGATGATGATGATGATGTTTATGAAATGTTTTTAATTGTGAGAATAATATGTACTTACTAAGCATTAGCTTAATCATGTTTTATGTCATGTTGCAGATAAGGGTAAGAAAATCATGGACTAGGCGGAGGACATGGGAAGGCGTGTGAGCGTCATGCATGATGAATTGTAACCGGAAGCACGCCAAGAAGAACGCTTTTACATTTTTTTTAATTATGTTATATATTTTGAACACATATTTTTATGTTAAGTTTTAATAATACTTATATTATGGTTTTATAAGTTATTTTATTATTTTTAAATGAATTATGAACTTCCGCTATAATTTACAAAAGGTTGGTTTGTTTTAAAATTTAAGTTTTCCAATGATTGGTCTCGGACAGCCTGCCAAACTTTTTGGCCGGCCTGTCGATGTCCAGAAGTTCGGCCTGCTGATCACATTCTTCGGCTTGCCGAACATGGATGAGTTTTTGGACTGAATTGCAAAGCCTATGCCGGCCTGCCGGTTGAGAGAACTCCGGCCTACCGATGATGTTCGGTCTGCCGAACTGTGGGAGTAAATGAGTTTTGAATGATAAGATGATTAAGGAGATTTGATGTGATGTTTTGTCAAGTTTTGATTTTTACAACTTGATAAACCTATATTATTAAATAAGTTCATGATTAATTTAAGTATAATTGAATAAATTATGATATGGAATAAGTTAAACAATGTTAAGTTTTAAAAAATATATATATATTAAGGTATGAATGGATCCTGGTTATGTATGTTTAAGTACTTTTAAAATCAATTGTTCCGTTTAAGTTTGATTTTATTTATATGATTAAAGTTTAAGCAAGTACGAATGTATGTATGTAACGACATCTGTGACGTCTGAATTAAGGGGTGTTATAGCCATTCTGCTGCGGAGTGCTCGGCGCAGTCAAATGGGATAAAATCCCATTCTCTAACAAGTGTCCCAAGAACTCATCAGAAAGGTATTCCCCACCTCGATCAGATCGAAGTGCCTTTATGGGTCTACCCAATTGCTTTTCCACTTCAGCTCGAAACTCCCTAAACTTATCATAAGTTTCGCTTTTGTGGTGCATTTGGTACACATACCCATATCTTGAGTAATCGTCAATAAAAGTGACGAAGTACTCATACCCTCCTCGTGCCCGGATGTTCATTGGTCTGCAAACATCACTATGCACAAGTTCTAGAACTCCTTCGGCCCTATTGCCCTTAGACCCGTATGGTCTTTTGGTCATTTTACCCTCCAAACAAGACTCACATTGAGGTATAGATTCCACCTTTAAGTTACTTAAAGGTCCATCCCTTACCAACCTTTGAATCCTATTCAGGTTAATATGGCCAAGGCGCAAATACCAAAGATAAGTCTTATTAGAGTGAGAAGTTTTAAGTCTTTTTGAGTCATTATCATTTATCTCAGCATTAAGCAATAAGTCCATCTTAGGTTTGATAAAATATAGATTATTTTGCATCCATCCAGAACAGATAAAAGATTTGTTTTTACGAATCACCACTTTTTCTTTAAAAGATACCATATAGGAGTCTTTAAATAAAGAAGATAATTAAATTCCTTTTAAATTCAGGAACATAAAAACAATATCACCAAATTAAATTCCTATAATTATCAAAGTAAAGATGGACATCTCCCACTGCTTCCGCTGAGACCAAGGATCCATCGCCCATCCGAAGCGTTAAGTCTTCACGTAGTAGACTTTTCGTTTCTTTGAATCCCTGCAGAGAAACACAAACATGATTAGTTGCACCGGAATCTATGACCCAGATGTCACTGGATTCCTCAACCAAACAAGTTTCTAGATATAGAAGATCACACCTACCTCCCTTGGAAAGGAAGTCCTTGCAATGCTTCTTTATATGCCTGACCTTACCACAGAAGAAGCACTTCAGCTTCTTTGGGTTCTTCTTCTTCTTCTCCTTGCTTTGGGTAGTAGCAGGAATAGAAGACTTTCCATTCTTGGCCCGTTGCTTCTTTCCATTCCTAGAGTTTAGATTGGAACTAGAAGCAACTACCATGTTGGCCTCACCACCAGCAAGAGACTCCCTGATCAGCAGTTCAAATTCCTATAACTGTTTCATCAGTTCTGGCAAGGTCATATCCCGTCTATTGCTTAAATTGAAAGTAGCTCTAAACGGAATAAATTCCTTAGACAGAGTCTCAAAGACCATAGTCATCTGAGTTTCAGCATCGATGTCGGCTCCATTGGTTTAAGCCTCAGCGAGGTAACCCATGACCAACGTCATGTGCTCTTTTACAGATGTTCCCAGTCTTTGTCTACAGTTTAAGAGTTTTCGAAGCGCCCCTTGCCGCTTTGTTATGGCCTGGCCTCCAAACATGTCCTCAAGATTATCCAAGATCTGCTTTGCAGTCTCATAATCCTGATGTTGAGCCTGTAGCACATTGTTCATGCTTGCCATAACATAGCAGCGGGCCTGATCATTAGCATCTTTCCAGCGGTCGTACGCTTGGAATTGCTCATTGCTTGAGTCTACAATAGGCTCGGGAGGACAAGAGGTTGTCAGTACATATTTCAATTTCTCAAAGGATAGGACGATGTCCAGGTTTCGTTTCCAATCGTTATAATTCTCACTGGTTAATTGGTTTTTGTCGAGTATCGATGATAAAGCGTTTTTAGACATTTTTAATCTACAATAAAGAATCATATACCAAACATAAGCAAACATATATAATAATTTAGTAAGATAACACAATCATGTAAAAACATACAAATGTGTTTATGTGTCAAAAACTTGAAAATATCACAACCTTACAACGATAATTCCCAACTCATAATTAAACAAGCCCCTAGGTGAGTCATGCCAAATTCAATCAGGAACACAGATCCCCTCCTAATTAATATATGCCATCCAAGACCCGTATGATCCAATATATACTAATAATCGTTTCTTGGGCCATTAATTTCATTAACAGAGCTCCTAGGCGAGGTTAATAATAAAATTAACGTGAGTGTATAACCATCGTTTTAATATTTATCCATGATTTATAATCACCACCTAGGGGTGTGCAACCATAAATCATACTAAAATACCTTATCCTTTTAGAGATCCAATATGGTACATGATAGAAATCCCTTCCTAGGGGTCAGGACCACCATGTTCTTCCTATGGACCAATGATGGAGGCCTTAGGTCCTTTCTTCGAAAACCTTCTCCCACTCAATCTTTTGAAGTCAAGGTTTTATTTTAAAATTATGCATGAACAATTTTAATATGAGCGGCACTCCCTATTCTATATGACATGTTATCAATATACATGGTAAATCATATTATAATGCAACAAGCAAAGCAATCAAGCAAAGCTACAAGTAAAATAATAATAATCGTAATATTATGGTTGTACCCTAGATAATAGAAAACTAAGATTAAAAGAGAATAATCGAGACATTTATCGATCCTTCATCCTTGAATCCTCAAGCTATATCCTTTTTCATGTAATATCCATCTTCAAGTCTTCAATCCCGTATGAATCGAATACTTCATATTTTCGGTCATATCCAAATTTAATATTTCTCAGAATCGTCCCAAAAATAAAATTAAAACTGCACTGGAAAAATTGCACCTTTTTTGGACACTTGGCAGCTCTCGGTCGGCAGGCCGATCTGGGTGATCGGCCTGCCGATCATGAAGGTTCGGCCTGTCGAATTGAAAGTTCGGCCTGCTGACAGAGCACCAAAATTTCTGCCCCACTGTCGGCCTGCAGGACCACATGTCCGGCCTATCGATCTGTGACCTTCGGCCTGCCGAACTGTGACGTCTGACATGCCGACCGAGCAGTAATCACTCGTTCCAGAAAATACAACTTTAATACAATTTATCAATTTTATTTTCAACAATTCAAAAACATAAAATTAGAGACTCATGAAATACCTGAAGGCGCCATCATCAATCTTCTAGATCCGTATTCTAGATCCGTCTTCTGCGAATAATTATTTAATTATAAAATTCTTACAAATTAAAAATTAAATAACAATTCCTAGACGGAGATGATAGTCCGCCATCTAATTACATGAAAAACCTAGATACACATTCTAACCTCTAAGGAACCATAACCGGTATGAATTAATTAATTAATAAATAATTAAACAACGATTTAATCAACCATAATTAATTAATAAACATTCACCACATAATCCAAGACAACATATATATTATATAGAAACCTAGAGTGCCATCTCTCTATAAAATTTAATTCAAGCATAGGAGATAGGAGAGATTAAGATCACAAAATTTATGCATATAACATGATCACAAACTTGCAAATTTATGTAAAAACCATGGCTCTGATACCAATTGTTGGAAACAAAATGCGCAGCGGAATTTTAAAAAATTTTCCATCAAAGTAATTTCCAAAACACAAGTTTGACATGTTATATGTATAAATTAGGCATATCATACTAACCTCAGTGTGCCGAAGAACCTCCGTAACCTGTGTAGAGAAGTAACAGTTCCAGAAGAGCCTCAACCAACTGGTTTTCTTTGCTATTCTCTATCCACAACCGGAGTGAGTGTGGGCTCACACGTACAACTCTTCCACCGGTGACTCTCCTTCCAACCAATAGAGAGAACCCAAAGCTAGTGTTCGTGATTTGTGAACAAAAGCTCTCGGGGAGTTTTCAGATGCTCACAAGAAGAATATCACTCTTAATCTCTCAAATTGATCTGAGTAAATCATGAGACTCACTCCCTTTTTATAGCTATTGGTCCTAGGGTCAGTCTGTATTAGATTAGGTCTCAAAAACTCAAAACAGAATCAAGCTCAGATCAATATCTAATAAGATCCATGTGAAAATGCGTAATCTTATCTCCCGCTGATCGGCAGGCCGAACACGTCATCCGACAGGCCAAACTCCTGAGAAAAAATTTCCGCGAATCTTTTATTTTCCACCCGAGATTCTAAAGGATAAAGTTTCAATTTTGATTCAAATAACCCAATAGAGAAGTTATCTGATCAAAACAAACTTTATCAAGATAATCTCTAAGAAAATAAATCAATTCACAATAATTCTACAAGTTTATCTTGTTCTAATTTGTCCAAAATTAAAACAACCGATAAACAGACAAGAATTATCTGATCGCAATAATTCAACATGATTATCTTGAACTAATTTCTTACAAAATTAATTCAACCGATAAACAGACATGAATTATTTGATTCTAACAAATTTCAAACCAATCTGATAAATCCGACATAAGTCACCAATTATTGAAAAAGCACGCCATGTCGTTACAGGACTTTATGAGCTAGCAAAAGGGACCAAAATGGACCTATAAAGTTCAAGCTCATGATAATTATGAAACCCAATATCCCAGATATACATTTCACAATTATCAACCCAACGCTACTCCACTAAAAGCTTGGAGCTGCACTCCCGAACTTTATAGAATTACGAAGCTCGTGTAGCTAAGTCTCCATGACATATCATAGTGTATCGCATCCCCATATGATCATCCATAATCGGCTTAAGGACAAGTTCTGTCTTACCTTCCCGATTATTTTTATCTCACGTTCCATTGTCTCACTATTAGAAAACTTACCATCTAAAGATAGTATACCATTTGGTTACACCTATGTATCCAAATGGTTGAGCGCTCCAGTTTTTCAATTACAGGACAACGCATATAAGCGGATATCATTACTCCTAAAGAGGAGCTATAGATTCCATATCTATGAATAACAAGTCTACGCTATCAAGAGTCATGCCTCCAATGTACCGGTATGCATACCACTATTGAGATGTGGGCGTCACCCTTTGGCACATCAAAAGACACAAGTTGAGACAACGGGCCCACTATTCATCTCAGGATTAAGATACAATACAAATGACTGTCTAAAGTGAATCGATTTGCCGAGACAGAATTATTAATCCAAATCAATTCACTTTAAGTCCCGATCCAACATGTCGTCACCTATGACAACGCGCCAATGTTTCTAGTCACGGAGTCCAACTCCGATGGTCAAGACAAACCATCTCCCAAAAGGGATATAGACAACATAACAATCTTTACATGAATAAAGTGCCCAACTTTATTCCCTCGATTGCGGATCATATGTTTTAGACCGTCACCTTAAGAATCATGTCTTCCGCATAATCAGTCCATCATATGCCCAATTCTTAAGGTTTAGACCGACAGTCTCAGACTACTGTTTGTTTATCATACATTCAACAAATATGAACGTAAAGAGGACAAGATTTGGAATATATAAATGAATAAATTCTTTATTGATAAAAATGTCTCCAAAAACGTATTACATTTTTACTCCTTAGGGCATACATGTGTAACATTGTACATGTCAAATATTGCAAACTTCCAACCAAGCCATTGAAAAGTATTGAATCCACTTTTTTCCCTTCATTATCTTTGGATAATTTGATTCCACACACCACCATTATACTTAATGGCTGCATCCAATCAAGCATCTTAAACTTCTTGAGGATCTTCTTTGTATAACCTTCTTGTGAGATAAAAATTCCATTTTCCTTTGATACCAAGATAGTATGCCATTAGCCCAATGCCAATCATCTTGAATTCCCTTGTCATTGCTCTCTTGAATTCTTTGAACATGCTTAGGTTGCTTCCGGTGAAGATTAGAACATCAACATACAAGCAAACGATCAAAACATCTTTATCTTTGATCTTAATGTAGAAAGTCTGCTCATAAGGACATTTGGTGAAACCATTCTTTTCAAAGTACTTATCGATCCGGCTGTACTATGCTCTTGGTGCTTACTTCAATATGTAGAAAGCCTTTTACAATTTAGAACCATGTCTTCTTGCCGTTAACTTCATAGCCTAATAGTTGTTGAAGTAGACTTCTTCTTTAAGAACATTCAAGAAGGCAAACCTTACATCCAAATGATGGATCTTCCATTTGTTTCAAGTAGCTGAGCAGATTATTAGTCATATGGTTTCTAATCAGGCAACAAGAGTGAATACTTCATCATAGTCTATTCCAGCTTTGTATCTATAGCCTTTGGTAACAAGACTTGCTTTGTATCTGTCAATTTCTCAATTAGCATTCTTCTTGGCCTTGTTCACCCATTTAATGCCAATGGACTTTCATCCTTTAAAATGAGATGTAAGTTCCTAAGTATCATTCTTTTCAATTGCCTTGATTTCATCATCTATTGCATTTATCCATTTCTTTTCTTGAATGGCTTCTTGGAAGTTTATAGGTTCATAATATGTAAAAAGGCAAAAGAGAGTGAAATTATTAGGTTTCTTTGTTACTTCGTGGAGATCTACAAGCTCCTTATGTATGTCACATCCCATTCATTCAAAAATGATGGTGGTGAATTGCCATCATTGGTTGTTGGTGAAGTCGGTGGTGTACTAGGTTCTTCTTTTGGTTGCTTCATTGTCTCTTGTTCGACTTCTTCAAAGTAAGGGCCGAAGTTGAAGTCATCTATATGAGAGCCAAAATCCTATTCTCCTTCTTCATCAAAAATCACATCTCGACTAATTAATCTTCCCATTGTTAAGATTGTATGAATTATAGCCTTTTAAAATTGGATCATAACTGATGAAGATAAAGCTCTCACTTTTTCATCCAGCTTGCTTTTTTGTTCATCAGGTATATGCACGTGGGCTATGCTTCTAGAAACTCTTAGATGAGAGATTCCAGGCTTTCTACAACTCCATGCTTCTTGTGGCGTCATTTTCTAGACACCTCTAGTCGGAGATTGGTTGGACAAGTAGACCACACATGATATAGCAGCTGCGCAAAATTCCTTTGGCAATCTTTTTCTTTTGAGCATGTTTCGTGCCGTGTCAAGGATAGTTTGGTTTTTTATTTTCTACATGTCCATTTTGTTAGGGGGATCTAGGAGCAGCTAAGAGTCGTCAAATTCCATTTGCTTCACAAAACTCTTGGAACTCTTTGGAAGTGAATTCTCCTCCTCTATTGATCTTTTGGCTTTAGTCTCGTATCCACTTTCTTTCTCAACTGTAGCTTTAAATTTCTTAAAAACTCCAAAAACTTTTGATTTTTGCTTCAAAAAATATACCAACGTTTTTCTAAAAAAATCATCTATGAAGAGAAGGAAGTAGTTGCTTTTACTGAGGGAGCTTGGCTTGATTGGATCACACACATATGTGTATATAATCTCAAATGGATTTTGGACTCTCTAATGGGACTTTGTTGGAAAGCTTTTCCAGAATTGTTTTTCAAATCAACGCCCTTCACATAGTTGGTTAGGGTATCTAATGCAGGGTAACACTTTCACCATCTCTTTCTTGGATAATAACCCCAGTCCTCCAAAGTTGAGAAGTCCAAATTGAAGATGCCAGCCAAGATGCATCTTTGTAACAAGTCTGTAGACACTTTGCAACATCAGTGTAAATATTAAGAGAAAACATTCAATTTTTTTACATGTTTACCTTGGTAATGAAGTTTTCTTTTTCATCTCTCACAAAAGACTGTAATCTTTCATGTCAATATCATATTCTTTTTTCTAAGAGTTAACCTAGGCTTACGATGTAGCATTTCATATTGGGCACATAATAGACATTTGAAATGAACTATGACTTCCATCTTTTGTGCGAATAAGGAACCTCTAAAAGACACATTACCACTTACTGATTTATTGAGCTCTATGAACATGCTTTTATTTCTATGCATGTGGTTGCTTGCATCGGTGTCAAGGTACCATATCTTTTCTTGACCTCCATTGTTGTTGTTGTATACTAATAACGGTGTCATTTACATCTCTCTTCTCTTCTATGTAATTGACTCTCTCATCAGTTATGTTGTTAGGTGTTCTACATTTTAAAGCATAGTGCCCAAATCTATCACAATTATAGCATTTAGCCTCCAGTTCAAACGCCCTCTACCGTGACCTCTTATGGAGTTTTCTCCTCTATTGTTAGAATCATTGAAGTTATTCTTGGGAACCCATCCTTGTCCATGTCCTCTTCCACATCTACGACCTTGTCCTTGGCCATGTCCTTGTCTGTGTTGGCTTCTATCATTATTAAAACTTTCTTCTTTCTTTGATGGTTGAGCTTTTGTCTCAAGGAGTTCTTCAACAATCCCTTGTTTCTTCCTTTTCTTTTCTTCATGGGCTTGCAAAGAACCCAAGAGTTGCTCAATTTTCATGGTTCCTAAATCTTTAGTTTCTTCAACGATAGTGACAATACTCTCAAATTTTGGATTTAGAGATCGGAGAATTTTCTACATAATTGGTACCTCTTTTAACTTTTCACCATTTCTTTTTAGTTGATTAGAAATGGTCAAAACTCTTGAAAAGTTGTCAGAAACAGATTCAGCTTCTTTTTTGTGCAACGAATCAAACTTTCCTCATAATGTTTGAAGGTTAACCTTTCTAACTCTTTCTTTTCCCTTGTAGGAGATTTGAACCTTTTCCCATGCTTGCTTTGTGGAGGTGGCACTTGCGATTTTCTGAAACCTATTCTCATTTAAAGCTTGATAGATCAGGAAGAGAGCCTTCTTGTCAGTCTTTTTTTAGTCCTTTATCTTATCCTTCTGTGTTAAGGATAGTGTTGATCAATTTGTCTTTTGGTTCATCATAGCCTTTCTCCATAACCTCCCAAACATCATCTACTCCAAAGAGTTCCTTCATCTTGATAGTCTAATTGTCAAAGTTCCTGCCCTTGAATGGTGGAATTTAGGAAGACACTATGCCACCAATAGCCATGACTCTTAATGGAGTAACAATTTTTGCAATTTTGACCATATGGATGGATCTGAAACATTAAAAACCATAGGATGAACTCCCATCAAAATGAAAATTTTTGGTCAACACCAGTCAATGGTCAATGCCGTGTCAATGTCAGTCAACTATCAACACCAGTCAATGATCGGTCAATGATGGACAATAGCCTAAAAAGGAGACATTGTTTTATAAAGAAATGACACCTTTTTTTTTAGAGAAATGATGTCTATTTTGTTAAGAAAAATGACACATCGTATTTTAAGTGAGCTGAAACTTCTAACGACTTGTATGGGTGCGCCTGAACTCCGATTTGGCTGATTTTTATGGCTGTGTGCATGTATCATCGACCTCTTCAAATTAATATGCAATAATACGAATTTGGCTATAAATTTTCTTACACTTTAATACCACGTTATTGAAAATTTGTATGCAGAACCAAACAGTAGACCCACAAAATGCTATTGAAATTTATTTTATTATGATATTATTACAAAAGAGAGAGTACACTATTTTACAAAATACAACCCTCCTTTTTTTTTTACTCTGAATAAAGACTCACACATAAGACAAAGCTTTGCTTTGCTTATCACTTTGGAAGCCTTTTGTTTCTTTTCTTTCTTTCTTTCTTGACAAATGCTGTTACTCATTTAGAAGCTTTGCTTCTTATTTTTCCTTCTTTGCTTGCCGATGCACTATGATATAGGGGATGTGGGTGTTTAGAGATGAACCGAGCTAACAATTATTCAATAAGTAAACAAAACAACTTGATGACCACATATATGAAAGATCACTTGCTGACCATACATGAAGAACTTCTTTGATGACCACGCAAATCTTATCAACTTGCTCATTACAAAAACTATTAGCTGAAAGATTCTTTTGGGCTTAGCTTCGATTGGGCTTGGCATGGGCTATATAGACAGGTTTATAATCTATGTATTTCAGTCGGACATGGCTATAATAGTTTTTCAAGGAAAAAGACAACATTTTAGTATAGGATTTTTGCACCCAAAGTTTCTAAACATTGCATGTTTTGCAGATTGATTTCTTAAACTATAATTTGTATAATTGACTCCCCAAAGTTTAAAATATGTTGCATGAATGATACAATCAAATACGGTGTTAAATTTTTTTACTAAAATTCGTCACAAGACTTGTACGTGATGTTCTGAGAAGGCTATATTATGTCTATTTGATCAAATTGAGAATCAATAAAAAAAACATTTTAAAAAATAATAAATAAATAATAAAAAAGAAAGAAAAAGAAAACCGTCGACTCTTCTTCTCTTTCACCTGTTATCGCCATTCCATAGCCTCCTTGCCCCAGCCAACCCACCCTGTTGATCTCCCACCTTCATTGTCCCCTCATCCCCGTCACCCTCGTCAGCCCCTAACCACACCAACACACCACTCTTTGTTAGTGCGTTTGTTTGTTTCAGATTTTTGGCTCTAATTGAATCAAATTCTTTTGGGTTTCGAATGAATCCAATCCATTAAACAAAACCTTATCCCTTCATGTCATGCCTGAGAGACATCTTTGGGCAAGCCAACGCCCTCGTGATGTCAGATCTATCAATGAAGTTCTTGAAGTCCATGTTGGAATTGATGATGAAGAATCTCTCACCCTTAGAGAGCTTGTTTCCTCAGAATTGACCAAGCTTAATGCCAATAAGAAGATCCAAGTTTTTAGGCTGGAGTGAGGACCTGCCAAGGTGGACAAAAATGTGGGATCCCAAAAGGAGATTCAGGCTCTAACAGAGGGTTTGGGCCTATGGGTGTTGAGAAGGTGAGTAAATTGTTTAGGGAACTCAATTTGTCTCTCTCTCTCTCTCTTTCTCAATGCGATTTGTGTTGCCTGTTTGATTCCGATTCCAAATTCTGATCGTATAATTGGTGAATGATGACATATGTTATTCTGTTTGTGATTTTAGGGTTTGGGTTTGGTTTCGGGACATATGGTTTGGACATCTACTACAACATCGGCATCAGGCAAGATGTGGGTATGGTGTTGAGTAGAAAATGAGGGTGCGATGAAGGGTAGATTTGTTTTGTTTTCATCTATTTTTTTTTTTTTTGCTTTTGTTAATTCATAATTTTGCGAAAAGACCTATAATGTCCTTCTTTAAAAATCACGTGTCTATCACATGATAAATTTTCATCAAATATTTAACACCATTATTGATTGGACCTGCCATGAATTATATTTTAAAGTTTAGAGAGTTAATTGTTAAATTTTTGGTTCAAAGACCAATCTGCCAAATGTGTGAAGTTCTAAAGGATCTAGTACAAAAATAAAAGCCCTTAATAGATAACATAATACGTAAATTCATTTTAAACATAAGTTAAATTTTCAAAAAATATTCATGTATATATTGTTGTAACAATGTTTAGCTGGTACACTACTACAGACTGTGAATTTCATGATGGTTTAAAATCGTTATGGAAAAATTTCACGATGGTTAAAAAACCATAGTGAAAACTTCAATCGTGGTACAAAATCGTGTTTTCACAATGGTTTTTCACCATCGTGAAAAGTCAAAATAGGCGCAAAAAGGGCATGTGGGAGCATTTCTTGCACGATGGTTTTTAAAAAAACCGTCATGAAAAAGTAACTTCCACAATGGTTTTCTAGAAAACTGTCGTGGTAGGGACAACATTTCACGACGGTTTTCTAAAAAACCATTGTGGAATGCTGAGCTTCCATGAAAATTAGTATTGGGCAAAAAAAATGACAAAATTTGTGATTTCCCATGGGATGGCTAGTTTCGTGTGTTATTCATTGCAACAAGGCCCCGATTGCATACAAAATTTGATGTATATTGAAATTACAAGGGATTTACAAGATCATTTACACTTGAGCTATTTTGAGCAATTGTTTATATACTATCTCTAGCTATCTAAAAATAACATACCTATTTACAAATTACACCTACTTTAATCTAACATCATTTATATCCATATGTATAAAAAAATCTTTTCTTCCTAGGGCTTGTATACCACTTGTAATTATACTGGTCACTATCGATCTTGCGAGACATTGTATCTGTGCAAGGTAAGCAAAAACTAACACACATATAGTAATATTAAATTACTATCTTACGGTAAAAAATTGACATATTCTAAATTGATATATTACACAATTACATATTAAAAATAACATATTGATCTTTAACATATTGTAAATTAACATATTATAAATTCACATATTATAAATTAACATATTATAAATTGACATATTACACATATTCACATAATTTTTAAAAAATTGACATATTCTAAATTGATATATTACACAATTACATATTAAAAATAACATATTGATCTTTAACATATTGTAAATTAACATATTATAAATTCACATATTATAAATTAACATATTATAAATTGACATATTACACATGTTCACATAATTTCACATATTACATATACGCACAATTTTTCAATTTCAATTGCATAGTTTCACATATTCACATTATTTCACATATTACACATATTCACAATTTTACAATTTCAATTACACAATTTCACATATTTTCACATATTCACAAAACAAATAAAAATTATGGGGGTGGGTGAGTGGGGGCAGGGTGGGGGAGGGGGGGTCGAGGTGGGGGGGTCGAGGGTGGGGGCCCGAGGGTAGGGGTGAGGATGGGGTGGGGTGGGGGACCGAGGGTGGGGTGGGGAGGGTAGGGCAGGGTGGGGGCGAGGGGCTGAGTGGGTGGGGCAAGGGACAGGGTGGGGGGTCGAGGGTGGGGGTAGGGTGGGCCGAGGGTGGGTTGGGTGGGATGGCTGGGGGCGGGTGGTGGTGGGTGGGCGAGGGGGGTGGGTGGGGTGGGGAAGGGAAGGGGGTGAGGGGGAAGAGGAGAGAGAGAGGGAGGGGGAGCTTACCAGTGGGGAGGAGGCTGACGGCAAAGGCCACTGCGGCAGAGTCGACGACAGTGGAGAAAGAGCTTGAGAGAGATAGATAGATTTTAGAGAGAGAGAGAAGCAGAACACTTTTAAGCGGAGAGAGGAAGGATTCAAAATGGGGCAGCAGCGCACGAATTCAAAATTTTTAAAGGCCAAAATACACATTACACGATGGTTTATGCATAAACCGTCGTGTAAGCTTGTGTTTTCAAAGTTTTTATGTTTTATTTTTGGACACATTACACGATGATTTATGCATAAACCGTTATGTAAGCTGGTGTTTTTTACGTAATATTTTTTGCCACATTACACGATGGTTTATGCATAAACTGTCGAGGTGGGAGAAGGTGTTTTAAGTGAGCTATAACAACGGTTTTTTAAAAGACCATCATGGTATGTTAGACATACCATGATGGTTTTTTAAAAAACCGTCGTGGTAGCTCCCGCCCATACCATGACGATTTTCGTCTTCATGGACATAACTCGTCGCGTTTTTTTTCCCTTATACCGATGGTTTTTTAGAAACGGTTGTTAAAGAAAGGTCATATAATCTCGAATTTGTTGTAGTGGTATATCGGGGTCTTACCAAGAAAATTGTCTTAGCAGTGGCCAAAACCACATCAACAAATTAAGAAGTAAAAAGCTTGGGCAATGCCTCTTTTAAATACTAATCATCACCACAAGCGAGAGGATTAAATGAAACAAATATTAGTATAGAATCTCTCAAAGCATATGGTATTTTGTAAAGGACATATTTATAAATAAATAAAGTGAATTTTTCATTATATTTATGTGCATATATTAGGAATATTTTATAAATATTATGAAGATTTTATAATTATTTATATGACCTTAAATATTGTGTACAAGTATTATATACAAGAGGATAGTTTTTAAGGCTGATAATTAAAATGGTCAGTAGTATATAATTAATTATTTAATTAAAGTATGAAATCTTTAATTCAGCATTACTAGTATAGGTCATTTCTATCAAGAATCGAATAGTCTTACATATCCATTAATACAATGAGTCATTAAATGGGTACACTTATATAACAAGATTATGTAGGACCAAGACATGATGTGGTATGAATAACTAATAATTTTCATTAAATATATTAAGTTCTAATCACGTCCACCCATGGTCATATATAAGATGATCTTAATGCTTAGTTATTAGCAAACCCCTATTTATGGATTTATGTTTTTTGAATTACTTGGTACAAATTCGTAAATCTAATCCTATCCCTTGTATTTTGGAGACCTAAAAAAGTAAGTGCCTAGAATATTAATATTACAAGATAAAATCCTTCTCTAACAAAAAGCAGATAAATAATTATCTTGAGTATTGATTTGGGTCTCGAATAATATGAGCACTCAATTCATAATTAAGTTCATGAATTTATTTTTCATTAGAGAATAAATAACACCCAAAAATACAGAAGTAATTAAAGAGGTTAACGGATTTTACTTAATTCTGAATATGAATTATGTATGGAGGATAAATTTATATGTTATAACTCTATCAAATAGACAACTCTAAGAAATGAGTAATTATATCTATAATTTTAAGAGTGCAATTTCAAGTATTTAGTAGAGTTACATTTGGAATTAATAAACGAGCAACATATTAATTAAAGAATTTAATTAATCCATTGGTTTTATTGGATTTTAAAATTATGAGTCCATTACTCTCTCCCATTTTTGTATACACTGTTTGTACTAGTAGAATTATTGGTTTAATTAATTAATTTAAAATTATAAAATTCTAAATTAAATATTACTAAAAGTAAATTAATTATGAATTATTAAATAATATGATTATTCAATAAAAATAACAATAATAATAATAATAATAATATTTAATATTTAATTTTTCAACACACACAATGGGTCGCAACACTTGTGTGGTGTATACTGCAGCAATGAAGAGTTTTTTGTGCAATCAATGCTTGTTCACCAAGTTTCATATTTAGAATTTTTATTTTTTGATAAATGTTATTTAATTCAAATTTGGAAACAAATGAGATTAGGAAACAAGTAGAATTTTTCTCTCCTTTCTCCTTTGATTGGTGCCACAAGTATAGAGAATATCTCTTTGTGGGGCACCACATACAGTGTAAGGAAAGAGAGTATTTTCTCTCTTATTTTAGTTAAATATTTGATATTTGAAAATTAAAATAAAAGAAGCTTCTATACTTAATTGGGTCTCTTATTCTCTATAAATAAAGGACTCCTCTATTCATTCTATGCATAACAAGAGTTTTCGTAAAAATATAAAAATTCTGCCAGAGTGTCTAGCAGCAAGCATGTAGAGAGAGAAAGAGAGAAGAAGAAGTGTTCTTCATTTTAAGATTTGTTTTGCTCATGTACATAGACATTAAAAGGTTTCCACATTGGTTAAACGCGTTAACTGATGTGGGTTCTCTACTTTGTGTTATTATGTGTTGAAATTAAAAAATGACAAATTATAAAAGAGTGTGAACGACTTTTAGAAACCCTAATTCTTTCTAAGCCTTCCTATTCGTATATCCGGTACCGAGAATTAGGCAAGGAGGACGGCGGTTTCATTTAGAAAACATATCGCAATAGAAGTTTTTCGATCACTTGTCATCTTCAAGCTAAGCGCGTGTTGGGTGTGTGTGTATATATATATTTAACATTAAATTAATATAATTTAGAGCATGATTTATAAAAGTTTTAAAAAAATTTGTTGTAACATTTTATACTTTTACCACCTTTCCGCTATTTTCTTTTAGAAAACTAAAAGGATATTCAACATATTCAATCTTTGATATAGACTAAAGATTAAAATTCTAGCGAACAAAGAGCTTTCACTTGGTTCAATTGTAGAGCTAACTATAATCGATCTTCATCCAGACATGTGAGTCAAGATTCTTTTCTTATCAAGCTTTAATGCGTACATTATCACAAACAGGTTGCCTTAATAATTAGTTCTTCTATGTTCTTGTATTTGCATTAAGCACCAAGGACCTTTGTCAGCGTCCTCAAATTGGTGTTTTTCACTTCTTGAGCACTAATTATTCCCAATTACGTCACTCAGGTGAAAAACATAGTCTTGCTTTAACGGTACGTATACAACCGCGTTAAAATTCATTAATTTATTCATAGCACCAAGAAACATTAGCTCATGGATAACAGTAAAGTAGGTATCAACTACACGTTGATTACATAGAATGAAAAGATGGCTAGATAAAGAAAAAAAGTAAATAATCCAAATTCATTCAAAACAATTCCCCGTCCTTGCGTGTTGTGGGGGATAACATACAATTTGTAATCTAAACTGTTACAAACATAATCAGAAAACATCATTGATTTGAAAAATTATGAAATTATGAAAAACTACATATGATCCAAAGAATAAATTTGACTTTTTTTATCAAATTATTGCAAAAGGGATTTTATAAAATTGTTATATCAGTAAACTAATTAATTCCTTGAATTTTTAAATCAGATATATGTGTGTGTGTAGTCAAATTAGTCGACATGTGATTCACATATAATTGTTTCTCAAAATGACCTGGATCACCCTGGAAACACTAATTTGATTCGGAAAATTGTCCACGTTTCTTATGATCAAGAATTGCAAGTTTAAAAGCTTCCCTTGTATTGGTGATCTGCATTGGGTAACTTCAGACAATTAAAGTCGTTCAAAAAAACAACCGCTCTCATAAATACATAAACTACAATGCTTTCTCAAAGACCACAAACCTGCCAAAACCCAAAAGCCTCGCCCCCGTGTTTTTTCTTCATATTTAACATTAGCTTTTTGAAAAATTAATGTCAAATATAAAAACATCACGGCTTTTCAAATAATTTTTATAGTAGTGAGCGCGCAGTATTATAGTTAGAAAATGATAAAATGAGCATAACATAAAAAATGTGGCGTGGGAAATAGGCATCGTAAAAAGAATAGTGTCATCAATTCGATAGTGACTTTGTACCTACCGGATGAAATCGTATCCAAACCAATAATTTTCAGTAAGAAATTTTTTCTCCCATAAAAGGAATATAGGCGGGAAGAGAAATGCAGTCCCGTCAATTACTAGAGTGAAAAGTAGGTGTACATCACTTTCAAGGAGAGAAATATTTTATTTTTCTCTAGTAAGGAGCACAATCAGTTCTACCAAAAAAATAATAATAAAAGTTTGGCACAGTATTGATGTTTCCCCACTATTGCTTTGTCCCCCCACATTTGCCCGTTTCCAAAATAGTTACGTTGGATATTTTTTTCTAACACCGGTCAGCTGGTTGCCCAAAAGAGTTTTATCTGAAGATCAACTGTTGAAGTTATCTACGTGATATACCTGTATTTTCTCAGATAATTACTAAATAATTGTTGGAATTAGTGTAGGATAATATTAGGCTTTTTTGCGCCAAACCATCTAGATTTTTCGAGTTTGACAAATTGGTCTTTAGGCTAAACATTTGGTCAAATAGATGACAAGGTTAGGGTTTTCAACCAAATAGTCCACGCTTAGGTCATGCGACCTTCTAAGAGGGACATTTTAGGTCCATGTAATAAAGTATAATTAAGAAAAGAAAAAAGTTTAAAAAGAGAATAACTAATAGAACAAACAGGGGAAAAAAGAAAAAAAATAAAAAAAAATTGTACATCTTCTCCACACTCATGATCTACACCCTCATTGTCTAACACTAGCATAGTAACACCCTTATGGCGACAAGATTCTAGATTTTTGTCGTCAATGAGGGAGTTTAAATGATGAGTATCCAAGATCTGGAGATGATATGTTGGAAAAACAGTACATAGCGAAAATTTTAAAATTTTTAAATCAAAGTATTTTCAAAACATAAGTTTGACATGCTATATACATAAATTAACCAGATCTTACTAATTTTTGTATGCCAAGGAGCTTCTACAATCTATGAAGAGAAGAACGTTTTAAAAAAACCTCAATCAACTAGTCTTCTTTGCTATTTTCTATCCACGATCGGTGTGTGTAGGCACACGTTGTACAGCTCTTTCACCTGTTGACTTTCCTTTTAATCAATTGAGAAGACCTAGAGCAAAGGTTTGTGATTGTGAACAAAATCTCTTAGGGAGTCTCAAAGTATCTAATATAGGAGTACTCACTCTTAACTTCTCAACTGATCTAAATAACTTAGAAAACTCACTCCGTATTTATAGAAGCTGTCCCTATGGTTGGTTATTATCGAATAAGGCCTCAAAATTTTGAATCTGAATCAATATATGATAAAATCACATCTAAAACGCGTGATCAAATTATTTTTAGATCGGCAGGCTGAACTAGCAGATCGGCCTGCCTAACTTGCCCCATCGGCACGTCAAACTAACTGATTGACCTGCCGAACTTATGATAATAAGATTCCTAAGAATCTTTTATTTCTCACCCGAGATTCTTTGGATAAAGCCTCAGTTTTTATTTCAAATAACCTAATGAAGAAGTTATCTGATTGAAACAACCATATCTAGATAATCTCTAGGAAAATAAATATTCTGGATAATTCAACAAGTTTATCTTGAATTAATTTACAAAAATAATTCAACCGATAAACAGACATGAATTACCCGATCCTATCAAATTTCAGCAAATCTAATAATTTAACGTAAGCCACCAATTTATTGAAAAAACATACTTCATTGTTACATGATTTATTATAAGCTAGCAAATGGGACCTGATAGACCTATATAGTTCAAGCTCTAATAATTATAAAATATAATATCTTAGATATATAATTTATAATCATCAACTCTAATGCTACTCCACTAAAAGCTTAGAGCTACACTCTCGTACTATACACAATTATGAAGCCCAATTAGCTAATTGTCCATGACATATCATAATGCATCATATCCCCATAGGATATTCATAATCGGCTTTAGGATAAATTCTGTCTTACCTTCTAGATTATTTTTATCTTACGTTCCATTATTGCACCATTAGAAAACTTATCATCCAATTGTTAGACATGTATGCCCTAAGGAGTAAAAATGAAATAAGTTTTTGGAGACATTTTTATCAATAAATAATTTATTTATTATTTATATATCAAATCTTGTCCTCTTTACGTTCATATTTATTGAATGTATGTTAAGCAAACAATAGTCTGAGACTGTTGGTCTAAACTTTAAAGAATTGGGCATATGATGGATAGATTATGCAGAACACACGATTCTTAAGGTGATGATTTGAATCATAAGATCTGTAATAGAGGGAATAAAGTTGGACGTTTTATTCATGTAAAGATTGTTATGTTGTCTATATCCCTTTTAGGAGATGGTTTGTCTTAACCATCGGAGGAGGACTCCATGAATAGAAACATTGGTACGTTGTCATAGGTGATGATGTATTGGATCGGGACATGAAGTGAATTGATTTGGATTAATAATTCTATCTCAGCAAATCAATTCACTTTAGACGATCATTTATATTGTATCTTAATCCTAAGATAAATAGTGGGTCCGTTGTCTTGACTTGTGTCTTTTGATATACCAAAGGGTGACACCCACATCTTAATAGTGGTATGCATGCCGATACGTTTGAGGCATGACTCTTGATAGCATAGACCTGTTATTCATAGATATGGAATCTATAGCGCCTCTTTAGGAGTAATGATATCCTCTTATATGCGTTATCTTGTAATTGAAAAATTGGAGCGCTCAACCATTTGGATACATAGGTGTAACCGAATGGTATACTGCCTTTGGATGGTAAGTTTTTCGATGGTGAGATAATGGAACGTAAGATAAAAATAATCAGGAAGATAAGACAGAACTTGTCCTTAAGCCGATCATGGATAATCATATAGGGATACGATACATTATGATATGCCATGGAGACTTAGCTATACGGGCTTCATAATTCTATGTAGTTCGAGAGTACAGCTCCAAGCTTTTAGAAGAGTAGCGTTGGAGTTGATAATTATGAAATGTATATCCAGGATATTGGGTTTCATAATTATCAGGAGCTTGAACTATATAAGTCCATTTGGTCACCTTTGCTAGCTCACAACATCGTGTAACGATACGGCGTGCTTTTTAATAATTGGTGACTTATATCGGATTTATCAGATTGGTTGAAATTTAAAAGAATCAAATAATTCATGTCTGTTTATCGGTTAAATTAATTTTATGATAAAATTAATTCAAGATAAACTTGTTGAATTATTGAGATCGGATAATTCTTTTCTATTTATTGGATGATTTAATTTTGGATAAATTAGATCAAGAAAAACTTGTAGAATTATCGGGAATTCATTTATTTTCTTAGAGATTATCTAGATAAAGTTGTTTTGATCAGATAACTTCTCTATTGGGTTATTTGAATTAAAATTAAGACTCTATCCAATAGAATCTCGGGTGGTAATTAAAAGATTTACAGAGATATTTATTCGACAGTTCGGCCAACCAATGTACATGTTCGGCCTGCCAAACATCCTGATCGTCCTGTCGATGAGCGAAGGATAAGATTACGCGTTTTTACGCTAATCTTATCAGATATTGATCCAATTTTGATTCTGGTTCAAATTTTTGAGATCTAATCTAATAAGGACTAACCCTAGGACCAACCTCTATAAATAGGGAATAAGTCTAAAGAGTTACTCAAATTAGTTGAGAGATTCAGAGTGACACTCTATTGGTGAGAATCTGAAAAACTCCCTAAGAGCTTTTGTTCACAAATCACGAACACTAGCTTTGGGTTCTCTCGATTGGTTGGAAGGAGAGTCACCAGGTGGAAGAGCTGTATGTGTGAGCCCACACTCACTCCGGTCATGGATAGAGAATAGCAAAGAAGACCAGTTGGTTGAGGCTCTTCTGAAACGTTACTTCTCTTCACGTTTTGCGAGGGTTCTTCGGCACACAAAGGTTAGTAAGATCTGTTTAATTTATGCATATAGCATGTGAAACTTGTGTTTTAGAAAATATTCTGATGTAAAATTTTTAAAATTTTGCTGCATACTATTTTTCCAACACTAATGATAGTATACCATTTGGTTACACTTATGCATCCAAATGGTTGAGCGCTTCAGTTTTTCAATTATAGGATAACGTATATAAGAGAATATCACTAACCCTTAAAGTGGAGCTATGGATTTTGTATTTAAGAATAATAGGTCTACGCTATTAAAATTCATGTCTCCAACGTACGGGTATGCACACTATTGCAAAGTTAGGATGTCACCCTTTGGTACATCAAAAGACATAAGTCAAAATAACGTGTTCATTAATCATTTCAAGATTAAGATACAACAAATATGATTGTCTAAAGTGAATTAATTTGCTTAGACAAAATTATTAATCCAAATCAATTCTACTTTATGTCCCTATCTAATACATCGTCACCTATGACAATGCACCAATATTTTTATTCGCGGAGTCTAACTCCAATGGCCAAGACAAGCCATCTCTCGTTAAGGATATAGACAATATAACATTCTTAGCAAGAATAAAGTGCCCAACTTTATTCCTTTGATTGTGCATCTTATGATTTAGACCGTCACCTTTAGAATCATATCTTTCTCATAATCTGCCCATTATATGGCTGACTCTTGAAGGTTTAGACCGATAGTCTCAAACTTTTGTTTGCTTAACATACATCCAACAAATATAAATGCAAAGAGGACAACATTTGGTACATGAATAATAAATAAATTCTTTATTGATAAAATGTCTCCAAAAACATAATACATTTTACTTCTTAGGGCATACATGTCTAACATGATAAGTGATGGATTTGAGAGAGGTTTGTTTGTTGTCGACCATGAATCTAAAAATATCCTAGGAGATCAATGGTGGGTATTGTCGAAAAATGTTCTTCATTGTTGATATGAGCTTATGGAGGAGGAACTCGCATATCTTGATTAACTGCTCGTAAGAATAGCAGAGAAAATCCCCACCCTTCACATAGTTGCGCCCCTGTCTCCCTCTTCCTCAACGTCGCAGCCCAACCCCACAGCCATTATGGCATCGGAGCTTCCAGTGTCATCGATCGCTTGGAGGACAAACTCAAGCGACTCCTGAGCAATAGTAGGTTTGGATAAGCAACTCAGATATTGTCACCGAGATTTTGTGGGCAAATTCAACATGAATTTTTATGAGTAGCAAAGAATTGTTGCTGTTGAGGGGGGATAAGATGTGCAAGGAGTGGAGAGAGTTGATGGGGAGCCATTTAAGATGTTGGTGGTGTTGTAAATGGTCTAGGGTTTTGATGGGGATTCAATGTGATTAGGGTTGTCGGTAGAGAAGACAAAGAAGAAATTGTTGGTGTTCCTATTTTTTCCTTTTTTTTAATTATTTCTTTAATATTTTTATAAAAAAGAAAATTTTCATCTAAAATTGATTTGATTATTTCTTTTATACTTTTATAAAACAGAAAATTTTCGTCTAAAATTGATATTAACTTTTCCTTTTAGTTTTGAAAATGTTATTAAACTCAATTTTTGAGATAAGTACATTTTTAGATACTTTTAAATGATATAGAAATTTTGAAGTGAATTTGTTTTAATTTTTTAGGATAAATAACTAAATTTGACTTAGAAATTAAAAAAAGGCAAAATTACCCTTTTTGGTTATCTATGAGCTACTCACGTGTAGAAATCCATCCACACTTTAACATACGTTATCAATTGGACCTCTCATGCAACAAATTTTAAAGTTCATACAGTCAATTGTAAAAATTTTTAGTTTAGAGACTGATCTTTCAAAGATGTAAAGTTCAGAGAGTCTAGTACAAAAGACCTGAATATTGTTGTTGGTGTGATCCAATTTAATTAGTTGGAATTTATTTGTGTTGGAGCAAAAATTCGTCAATTTCAGCAAATCCTGCTTTGTGCATTGCGGGTGGTACGTTCCGATTGTCTTCTGGGTTTGAGTCTTGGTGTATGGCATGGCATGTTGCGCCATGCATGAGTCGATCACTTAAATGGATGGTGGTGTACTTGCGCCCAACACCTTGAGTGAATCAATGCAGGATGGCTAACTCTCCAAATTATTCAACTTAAGATCAAGTCGACCTTATTAATTTGACGTATGTAAAACTAAACGCTAAAAATGTTAATATTATTTTCAGAGATAAAAGTGCGGTATGTAATATTAATGCTACAAATGTTATTATTATTTTTGAGAATAATAATGAAAGTATCATCGTGTTTTATCGGAATGCGTGTTTCTACCATTCGTTTTTATGAAGACAAAAGTATATCTCTATTTTACAAATTGCATTGAAAAACCCATTGCAATGTTTTTTTTTTTTTTGTTAAAGTACTTAAACTTAGAGAATAGGGTTATTCTTCTATTTTATCCATTGATTTGAATTTTGGCGTCAAGTTTATACCTTCTTTTGGTCAAATGTTGATTTTAACTACTTAAATAGTGACTTTACTCCTTTCAAAAAGAATAAAAAAAGAAAAAGAAGTGACTTTACTAAATGTAAAGTATATAGATTAAACAAATTGATGGACAAGTTTGTGATAATTTTTAGAATGTCGCATCATTTTTACTAGTCAAGAATAGTAGCTGATTAAGCGAAGGTATGGGTTTGATAAGAAATTAATTAAAAGGGAAGGTACAATAGTGAGAACAACCGACATACACCTGCAAGGTTTACTCTCTTCTTTTTCTTTTTTTTTTTAAACAGAAGCACGTAGTATCAAAAGATAATTACCAATTTAATAGAGAACTGGTAATTACGACTTGCTTAAACAAAAGTAAATACGTATAAAGGAGAAAAACACACAATTGCCTTAAGATTGTAGCGTTTAAATAGTTTTCTCTCTAACAAATAGGAAAAAAAAACCTAAAACATATTAATCAAATTAAAACGTCAATCATCTGGGAAAAAAAATATTTCAATGAAAAGTTGGTCTTGACTTGGATATATATATATATATATATATATATGTATATATATATATATATCTGCCAAAAATTATTTTTTTAATTTTTTGTAAAAGAATAATAATTTCGCGCATCAAATACACGATTAGATCCTAACTAAATCAACACTTAACTTGGACATCTACTTTTTACAAAACTGATCAACTTTGTTAAAAAAAAAAGATATTCAAATTTTAAATTAAACAAAGAAAAAGGCCAGTACGGGCATAAAAATTATGAAAATTAAAGGTACAAATGCTTCTGAAAAATTATTCAAATTTTAAAAATATAAATGAAACTAAGGAACAGATGTAGACAAATAAAAAATAAAAATAAAAATAAAAAAAAAAACAAAGCAAAAGACGGCGTGATCCAGAACTGCAGCTTCTCGTAGACAAGAAACTCCGCGGTGACTGAATTCCGTATTACAGAAAGAAAAGCACGAGTAAATTCAGATTATAACGAAACGTAAAGAAAGGCCTTTCATACAGGCCTTGGACTAAGAGAAAAGAACAGAAAAACAGGGGCCGAATCCCTTGATGCGAAACTCGGAAGATATTTGCATGAAATCAGCAGTCCTGTCTGTTTGCTTAAACTTTTAGAGAAAAAAAAAAGTTAAAAATAATTTCATGATATAATTATTTTGCAGCAGTGTGGTCACAAAGTCTCTGAATATTAATCAGTAATATAGCGTCCTAGTATATGTATAGGTATTAAAAACTAACTTTAATACTGATCAAGTGCAAATTTGTAAGACATGGGAGTCATTCTATGTCGTGCATCCAAACCCGATGATGACGTGACAGTTTAATTAAAATAAATAAATATAATTAATTAAATACGTTAGTTATTTTATTAATATTTTTAAAATATTTTCAATAAATTATAAAAAATGAGGTAATTTTAAACTTTTTTAAAATGTTACCAATATTAAAATTTATCAAGAAAATTACTGAAATAACCTCAAAACAAACTTAAAAGCTAAAATCCATCAGAAAAGTCCAGGCCCTAATGAACCTCACCTGGTGCATACATAGTATAGACATAAAGGAAATATAACAAAACCACAGTCCAACAGAATGTAACCAAAGTTCATGATTAATGTCTTATTATTATATGTCTTAATTAGGAAAATAAGTAATTAAACAACTCATGGACCATGTGAGTAACTAAGCTGCGCTCTACTCGGCGGCGTACTGTGAACCATGTAGAGGGGGAAATTTAAAACAAAATAGCAGAATCATGAGCGAAAAGCTCGATAAGACTTGAGTTCCAAAATCATCATTTATAAAACAAAATAGATGAACTTAAATGTGATTCAGAAGAATAATAAATAATTCAATAAATTCATACTTACCATTCATGTCCCGTGATAATCTCAAATCATGCTTTAATATTCATTATGTGTAAAGCCTACTATAATCACCATTGTAATGGCTCAATTGGGTTTTAGAACTTACCCCTAAGGTCACTTTCTACATGAACCGATTTCTGTATATGGCATCATGCACTTAATATTCATTCCAAACAAGGATTCTTAGTCCGTTTGGTGTTTAATATCATTTAATCATATCATTCACTTGGTGTACTTTTACTAAGTTATCATTTTACATTTATTATTATTATTTATTTATTATGATCATATCTAATATCTCTTGGAAATAAATAAAGACATACAATTCTTCTTAAAAACATTTTAAGACTATACACTGTGGTGAAAACTTGATTAAAAATCATGGCTATCAAGAAAAGGGGTCTAAAGTCCTACCTCGTTTCCTAGCACAATCACACCTATACCACAATCCCATCCCCCTATACTTTAACTCCAAAAGATAGCAAGCAACCTTAGGTGTAAACTAAATACATTAATATTTAAACTTGAACATTCTACATTAGTATGCTATTTCGTGGATCCTTAGTGTGCCTTTTGACTTGAAATAATCATGTATGCAATATTTATATTCTCAGTATTTTTGAACACAAAACATAATCTTTAAAACATTTCTAAGTTATAAAATGATAAAAAAAACCGACAATTAAAAACTTACAAATTAAACTGTAGTGTCGGCCTACCGACCAACTGAGTCCGGCCTATTGAGTTCGACCTGCTGGTTGGATGAGTTTGGCCTGTTGAATCTGTTGAGTTTGGCCTATCGATTGGATAAGTTTGGCCTTGCTGAACCTGTTGAGTTCAGGCTATCGGTTGGATGAGTTCGGCCTACCAAACGATCGTAATCTAAAAAATTTCCAGATTTTAGTTTCGATAATTCCGAGCTTCAAAGCTCAATCCAACCTATTTTACCAAGTCCAAGAGCATAGATAATGTACAGAAATCATAGAACGTCATTCTAGAACACTTATAAACACTTTTCTCTAAATTTTTTTTTATGTATTTTCACATGAATTCAAAGATTGAACAAAAATGGAAAAACTACTCTTAATCCGGTTTTAGTTCAAACAAAGCTTGAATTTGTATTTGTAATCACTCTACAAACTTAGATAAAACATGGGTTAAGTTCAGTCAAGATGGGATCATCTAGTGTATACTTTGATTTGGACAAAATATGCTCAAAACAAAAATGCTCTAATGAAGATATTTTTCAGGCTTTTAGGCATGAACTTGATCGTAAAATTAGAGGTAAAAGCTTTAATTTATTAGTTTAAATCACTAGAAACACTTCTAACTTCGGATTTGAAGGACTTGGCTTGAGTTGGTAGCTTCAAAACTGGGTTTCCTTGGCTCAACTATGGCTAGAAATGGAGCTTCTTAAAGCAGCAAGTTGTAACACCTAGGATTTTAATTGAGTAAGGTTAGCATGTAAATTGTGGATTAGTATGCCTTAATATAATTTAAACTTAATTTAAACATTTTGTGGTATATTTTAAATTTATCTCACTTTTAGTTATCTTTATTCGTTATTTTAAATTTTTGACAAAAAAAATAATTTGTTAAATGTCCAATATGTCCCTTTTGGAAAAACCATGTGCTGGAACATGGTTTTCACTATGTAAAACCACATTTTCTTCTGTTTAATCTCTCTCTCTCTCTCTCTCTCTTCTTTCCCCACTCTCTTTCTCAACTCTCTCTCTCTCTCACGTTACACTCTCCCTCCCTCTCCCATTTTTGATTTCAAAATTTTAAATTCAAATTTCGAATCTCAGCTAGATTAGGAACTCGGGAACACGATTGGGCTTCCACAAACTCGATTTAAAGCTCAAATTTGAGGTTAGTTTACTAAATTTTCAATTTTTTTCTCAAATTCTCTAAATTTCTTTGAATGTTGAAATTTGAGTTTCTAGAGCTTAGGAAACCTTAAATCTAAGTTAGTAGAACCTAAATCATCATGAATCTAGGCTTGATTTCACTAAAACTAGATTAAATTTCATTTTTCTATTTTTCTCCATTTTTGGATTTTTTGAGAAATCCTTTTGTAAATCTTGTTTAAAAGTGTTTTTACATATTCTTCTACCATTTATGAACATTTCCTATGCCTGAAAACTGAGAAAATAGGTTAGAAATGGAATTTTGGATTCGGGGAGGCCGAGACTTAAAATTTCGGGTCCCTAGATTTTTTCAGTTCAGCAGGCCGATCATGAGCATCGACAGGCCAAACTCATGAGTTTGGCATGCTAGATTCATATCGTTAGTAGGCCAAACTTGGGCTAGTTCGGCAGGTCGATGATGTACAACCAACAGGCCAAACTATACAGTTCGGCAGGCCGGACAGAAGAGTTCGGTAGGCCAGACAGAAAGTTCGACAGGCCGGACAGAAGAGTTCGATAGGCCGACCAGACTTTATAACATTTTGTCGTGTTTATCTGTTTTCACCGTTTAAAACCTAGATGAAGACCTTGACCCTATGATATGATATTTTGACTATAAAAGGCATACTAAAACACCATAGAATAACATAATAGCATAGAATACTCTAAGTTAGAAATTGATGGGGTTTAGTTTACTTTTAAGGTTGATTGTAGTTTCGTGGAGCTAACGTATAGCGAGTCAAAACTGCGGTGTTGAGTCACGATGCAGGATATCGAGGTAAGAATTCTACCCCTTTCTTGGTAGCCTGGTTTTTAATGGTTTTGGCCTTAAAGATTTTTTCAAAATGTTTTCAATAAATGACAAAATGTTTTAAATATTTTCAAAGGGGGCCTTCGGCCACAAAAAGATTTCTTGCCAAATGATTTCTTTCAAATTGATTTTTAAGGAATGATTAAAATAAATTTCTTAGTATTTTTCATTTCTTATTTAATAATGAATGTTCATAATGAACCAAATAATGAATGTAAATGAGAATATTTGGTAAGATAAGACCTAAATAATGACATAATACCGGACCCGTTATAAATACCATCCAGAATGAAACAATTGACCATGATGCCACATACAGAGATTAGGTCATGGAGAGTGTGACCTTAGGGGCAAGTCCCTAAACCTAGCTGAGCCACTACGATGGTAATATTATGGCTTTGCTAAAGAACAAATAATAAAAGATAAATCCAGATGAATAGGAATTTTAAAGTTAAGGATGAAATTAATATGTTTTATTCATGTTTTTGAAATTTTATAAATTATTTTCAAATTGAAAATTTATGTTTAAAATTGATGTTTTTCTAAAGCTAGTCCTACTGAGCCTTCCGCTCATATTTCTTTGTTTGTTTTAAAACTCCTTTCCCCTAGGTGGATTGCAGCTTATGACTGATAGGGAGGCAACAGAGCAAACAAGTGAGTCATTGGAATACTGTTTTAGGTTATTGCTTTATTTAAATCAAGGCATGTATTATTAAAATGTTTATCTCTTGTATTGGACTATGATTGTAATATTTTATTGTCGATACCATATGTGTGCACTAATGTAGGTCCAGTGGGGCCCGGTTTATGTTTAACTATCTTTAATATTTTACTTCCTAATTAACTATTTCAAAGTGACGATAATTGTTTGAAAATGTTTTAAGCTATCACATTTTTGAAAATAACCCAATAATTTAATTGGTGATTTTAATCAAAAATCTGCTTTAATGAACTTAATTAATCCACCACGTCACTACCCGTACTTCGGGGCGTGACACGAGTGGAAGAGAGAAACAGAGAGTGAGGGAGATGTGGAGAGAGGAAGGATGAGAGAGTAAGGATTTGAGGGAATCATTGGATGATTTTGGCACACTCTAATGTTGAGTTCAGAGATGGTTTGTGATAAAACCATGTCCAGTACATAGTTTTAGTAAGACATTTCAAAATCTAAGTGTTGTTTCACGTGGGAAGGTGATTGAGTGTTTGAGGACCTATTGATAATTTAGCCAAACGTTGCAGAAATCTTTATTTATTTATTTATTTTTATAAATTCTAATTCCACAAGCATTCATAATTTTTCTTTGTCAAAAAACAAGAAGAAGACGAAGAAAGCGTCATATTTCAAGATGCTCATGACTATGCACTAACCATGTCCTAAAATTCCCAACTCTGAATTAGCACCAAGCGAAGACAGCTATCATAAACATACATTATCAGCTGTTATAATTATTACATATAAATATATGTATATAAATACAAAAAAAGTGAGAGAAATTTGAATATAGACAAATCCATGAGAGAGGAAAAAAAAAACACCAAAGATGGAGATGACATCAAGGCAAGCAAGGGAGAAAATAAATCACTATGCATGGTTATGATAAGTTCTATTGAGTCACTCAAGATGAAGACTAGAAGGTCATTTCAATCCCTTTGTCCACTATCATTTTTTTCCACCTTTCTTCTGTTATAATATTGCACGCTGTTACCAAATTCATGCAATATTCTCATTAGCAAAAAAAGAACATGTGAGCTATACATTGTTCAATGTTTGGTTTTCCTTTTCTTATATGCAAATGATAGGTTACGAGAATGGACAGATACATACCGCTATTAAATTTAGACAAAATTTCAACATTTCGTGTCCAAAATGATTGCGGAAAATAATTTTGTGAACAAAAAAGAATTTTATTGTAGGATATGAAAAATATCCTATTGATAGGGTTTTGTTTTAAACAATTATATCTTCTTAAAAGGAGTCTTTTTGCTTCTCTAGAGATCTCTTTTGTTTTTGAAGCTGCCCTCATGGGTTTATTTTTGCTTTGGGGAATGCTTGGAAGATTTATATTGGCAGAATTTGTGGGTGTTGTTGAGTTTGATTCCATCTATGTGGTGGTTATCATTAGTAACAATTATGACAAAGTTACTTGGAGGTTGAGAAGTAGATGGATGATCAGTTCTTTGCATTATGCAAGGATAAATAGTGTGAGGGTTTCACGTGTTCTTAGAGAAGGAAATTATGTTGCGGACAAGCTAGCCTCTTCTGCTGCTGCTAGATCTCAGTTTTACTAGTTGTCTTCTTTCCCAGACATTATCTCCTCCCTAGTTGCAAGAGATACGGCGCCTCTTCCTTTTTATCATTTCATGTTGCTCTTAGATGATTGTCTCCATTTGGTTGGGGAGTGGAAGTAGAAAGTTTTTCGTGCAGCTAATGCTTTAGTTCTTTGCCATTTTGGGATTGTACGTAGCATGGCAACCGTAGGTCCCAATTTTTTTTTTGTTATTATGTTTTGCCTACTGGAGTTTAATGATAAGGTTATTAATGAGGCCTGTCGTAGTGACTAATTTTGAAAGTTTTAAAAAGGGGTTGCTCCTTCTAATGTCAGTCCCTGCTTTTTTTTTTTTCCCCTCCAAATTACGATCTAGTCCTATAGGGTCTTTTCTTATTGTCTTATTTTATTTTGTTAATTTGCCGTTTGGGGTTGCTTAATTTCTGTCCTCGACTTTCTGTAATTTGTTTTTATTTAATATGTTGAATATCAGCACTAAGAAAAACTTGAACCAACGGATTCTTGAATCTCTGAACAACTTCTAGAATATTAACAACTCCAACAATGAGAATTACAGATCAACAAATCACTGAATCTAAACAAGGACCAGTGACTGAAACAAAACTTCAACAGAACTTTGTATTGCACTTTTTAACCAACGAGAAAAATTACAACCACTAATGGCATCTTGTCTTATTCTTCTCCAAGAATCACACCATTCCAGGTTTTCTTACTTTCTCTCTCTTGATTACATTGGCAAGCAATTTCTCCCGCTCTAAAACATGGACCCTCGAAAAAAATTCTCACTATCCACAAATCTAACATGGGTTTTAATACCTTGAACCACCTTAACGGAAATATGAGAAAAGAGTTCCCTAGTCGTACCTATCCTTATTAACAATTAATCAATAACACCTTGCCATATGGACAATACATAAATCGACACCTATTTAACCTAAAACAACAATCAATACTTCAACATAATAATATTGATTGGGGAGCTTGTTATGGGAGTGTCCTAATAATGCCAACCAAGTTGGGATGTACTGCATCCATTGATGCTATTTGTTTTCTCTTTTCATTAAAAAAAATGTTATATTTGTATTAGGTCCTACCATTTTCATTTTTATTATTTTAATTTAATTTTGATCAGACTTACTATTTAGTAACATGCACTACAGTTGCCACTATGTCTACCTTAGAAAGCTAAAAAAAAAATAATTAACCACCACTTTTAATTTAATTATTATTTCTTTCCAAATACTGATTTAAGCATTAATTCATTCTTAGCTCCAACGGCGCCTATAAAAAGGGCTTGATACTTGGGAAAGGAGAAGCACACAATTACATAGATACACTCTACCTGTTAAAAGAGAGAGAAAAAGATAAGAGAGAACGTTTAAGAGATGAATAAGAACAAGGCTAGCTTGGTGTTGGTGGTGGCTATAGTAACTATCCTCATAATTGCCACTGCCTATATTCCTTGTGCTTTTGCCGGCCGTTTTCCTATCGGTATTGTAATTCCTTCTGAAATGAATTATGGGATCATGAAGCATCAGCTGCAAAAAGATTCTTGCGGTTTCACGTGTCTCTTAAGCGCACGACTGTGGCGATGATTGTGTTTGCAACTATTTTGTCTGCCGTGAGCTCTAAATTATGTATCATGACTATCAACCAGTTCTGAATGGTTAGATCGCTTGTTCTACGTACGCACCTTCTATGTAATCCACATAAATAAATAATGCTGTGCGTGCATGTATGTATGTATGCTCTGAAGCTTTTGGTGACTTATATGTAGTCACGAACTAGATGTAACTTCATGGATCCTTCTATGTAAGAAAGTTTGAATGTTTAATAATCACCAAAAAAAATAAATCTGCATATAAAACTTTTCACCACCTGTGCTCCATAGCTTTGACGTGCTTTGATAATTTGGTCTTTAAAATTAAAAATATTGGCCAGTTAATCCGTATATTAATAAATCCATTGTATTATTTTAATAGCAATAAATTCCATTATTTTTATCTTCTTTTTTTCCTTTTCTATAGATGTTTAAAAAATTTTGAGGCTATTAGCACAAATAGTCCTCATACTGTTTAGCAAGTAACAAGTTTGATGAAAACAACCCCGAACTCTTGTGATTGTAAAGGGAAATAGATTGCAACAACGCAATGGCAAAGAAAGAATTGGTGCATAATGGTGAGGAGAAGCAACAACGTTCGCGTACGAGTGCATATGGAAGGGAGGACAGGGAGGGAGGGACGTTATCAAATCATCATCTTGTGGCGTTTCAATTGTGCACCTTCTAAAGAGCGCTCACATTCAAGCTCTAGTGGCTAATTTTGAGAGAAAAGGTGGGACATTGAGCGGAGGTTGATAGAAATAGCGATGAAGTTAGAATATGTTTTTAAAAAGCTCGAGTTAGACACAAAAAAAGAAAAGAAAAGAAATGAACTAAATTATTGATGTAATAGAGTATAATATTTAGAAGTGAAATTATGAATCCAAATAAAACTTTTAATTATCTTATATAAAATTTAGAATTAGCACATTTTAGAGAGGCAAATTAATGATTTTTAGATCAAACTTAAGGTTTATAAATGAAAAGGTTTCAAACATTTAGGTTAAAATTTAAAAGGAATAAAAATTGAGATATTTATATTTTATACCATACTTTTTTAGTGGGGATTGATTTATACCATATCCAAGAAAACTATCTAATTAAATGCCACAAAGAAAGATGGTAATTAAATTAAAAAACTAATATATTCTTAGTAACAATCAAAAACCATTTTCTTTCAATATAATCTAATTTGTGTTTTAAGGATATGTTTGGCATTATAAATTAGAGCATGATGATATAACGTGACATTTTTTGCAATTATTTTTTTAGTGGAATAAATTAATCCAATTTTTTATGGCATATATATAAATTATAGCCCAATAAAATTAGGAGGAGACGCCCTTGCTCAAAGAGGATAATTAGATGAAAGCCCAAGCCCTAAAAGAGAATATGACGTGCCCAAATCATATGATTGATGAGATAATCATCTAATTAGGATAAGTTAAGTATATAAATGGAATACATTGGTAGGAGAGACATTTCTCCTCTCTTCTAGGCTATCTTACTAAAATTACTTTCTTTGCTACTTCAAAAATCTCAACTTTTATTTGTTTGACTTCAGCGTCGGAGTATTTTCTACAACATAACCCACAACACCCCCTAAAAATAAGCTGCAAGGAGCATGATGGAGGATAACAAAGCAAGTAGAAGATGGTTAATGTTCGGAAATCTATTCACAAACATTAAGAACTAAAAAGTTGCTATGCAACATCATCTATTGTTATGAAAATTATTGCAAGTGTATAATATTGTCCTAACAAGCAATATAAACTGAATGAGTTATCATTCCTGCATAGATGGTTTGCCTCCTAAGTACCAAAATTATTTTAATTCTAGTTTTATTTGAACGATTGAATAAAAAAGATGATGATATTGAGAAATAATATAGTGTGCAAATTAAATTAAAACTAAACAAGATACAAAATTAAATGGAAATGAATTCAATTGATTAAAGATGTTGGGTTTCCGATTTCACCAAACTATTTTTTTTAAATTATCCATTTTATCAATCTCAAAATTATTATCCTAGTTGACGGTCAAAACTCTCTAATTATTCAATTCGCTTTCTTGAATTACATAAAAAATACCCTCAATTGCTAACCCACTATATTCATATACGAATCAAACAATTAGGAATTCATTAAGTTCTGTAGATTTCCATATACGACCACATAAATTACCAAGTATATTCCTATCTTACATGTAATTTATGACACTTAATACAATGATCATAAATATAAATCTCCTTCAGGTTATGAATTACGAAATTATCTAGTTAGTGGCCAGATTAAATTAGAAGCATGAAGAACAGTATATAATACTCAACCAAGAAAAAATAATTTACTGATTATATTGATAGAAAAATTCAAAACATCACAGTTGGGCCACATTGAAACCCTAAAAATAAAATTAAAACATGCTAAAAATAAATGACATTTTAAACAAATTCTTATATATGAGAAAAGGAAAAAGAAGAAAGCTAGTTGACAGAATTTAAGCCGAATTCCTTTTCCAAGTGAGTCGTTTTCTCCTGTGCCATACCTAGCTTTTCTCTATCTCTTTTCTGTATCTTAGAGTCCTCTAAAAATTCTAAAGAAGTTCTATTTATAGATTTGTTACAAAAAGATAAATTTACAAAACAAAAAAGTTCAAAATTAAAATTTTAAAATTCTTGTCAAAGCGCTACCGCTCAGCTTTCCAATGCCATGAGGCATCACTAATCAAGGTCGCGATGCTGCCTTCTTTATTTTTCCTTATTTTAGACTTTTCTAAGCTAAGCTCCTTTTCTATCCATTTCATGATCGACAAAAAATGCTATACCTTTTTCCTAATATGGAAAATAAAAGTAAAAATAAATAAAAAGATAACAAAAACTCTCAAAAACCATCAAAATATCAAGCATAAAATAAACTCATCATCTTTCACCAATAGTCAGAGTTAGGTTTTCACTATTCTTATTTACTTCTTGGAACAAAGTTTAATTGAAAATTTATGAAAAGATACATGGCTATCTTATTGAGTGGGTTAGAGAATGAGACAGGATAACAGATCTCATCTCTTGTAAAGGTAGTTTGTTAATGAATAAAACCTAAATTTGCTTAATTAGACTTTGGGTATATACCAAATAGTGTCAAACCACTACAAGTTTAAGGGTTATAGGTGTCAAAACTCAAATTTGATACTTTAGCACAAATGTAGAACATGGAAGTCATTCTACCTCCACAAGCATTTATACATTTTTTTTTTTGCAAATAAAAAAAAATCATGTTTCAAGATAAATATATTCTAACTCTAAGTTAGCACCTAGCTAGGACATCTGTCCTAAGCACTAATTGGTTTCACTAGAAATGTTTTTCTTAAACGGCGGACGTTTGTAGTTTAAAAAGGTTAATTGTATCCATAGAGAGGCGGGAAATTTGTAACTCAGGAGATTATTTAAATAAACATTCAAAGAGGCAAGTGGTTTTTCAAACTAAAGTTTAAAATAAAAGAAATATTTTGTGGTTTTTTAATTCAAAATTTAAAACATAAAATTAAAATGGTGAAACTTTGAAAATACTTTGTATGTTTCACAACTGGTATGAAATTTTAACTATAATTAATAATTATCTAAATCATTTAATTTATTATATCTTTTCTCATTAATTGCAAGCATATTTATTAATTTTATAAGTCAACCGAGTGCGACAATATAGCAAGCCATAATGTAGAAATGGTACTATAAAAAGCAGGAAAATAATCATCTCTTACTAATGATTTGGTGCACTAATTATGAAAACTGTAACCACTGTCACTACAATTATAAGTAACATAATTTTAAGATATGAAAGATAAAAACAAATTAAAATTAATATATTTTAATAGAATAAATTATTATGTTAATTCCGACAGCACATTGCTTTATTAAATGGTTTAAGAATATACTATGCCATCTTCTATCAATAATAAATCAAGAATTACTAAGCATTTACTGTACCAGTCCATGTCCATAATACAGTAGAAACTCAACTTAATAAAAGAGCATGACTTCATTATTATTAATATTAATTATGTAACACAATTAAATTATATAAAAAAAAGCATAATTGAATTTATGTAAGAATTGGGCAGCATAACAACATTAACAATAATTATAAAAGACTTAAAAAATATAATTTATTTCATAAAAATAAAAACATTACAATGCATATATATAGTTAAAATCCATACCAAAGTACTATGTAGACAAGATCATCTCTCTACCTCATGAAACTCTCTATACTATTTCGGGCGTTATTTTATTATTTTTAGTGGGATTGAGTAAGCCTTATCGGTATCTCTACCCTAAGGAGATACTGTTGAGTAGGAGGCTGAGTAATTGAAAAGAATAGCCAAAATGGCCAAAGGATGTGTTTGAAATCCAAAGGGGGGCTGGTTTATATAGTAGTGAAAACTACTATCCATCTATTTTTTATTAATATTTTTATTTTTAATTTTATTTATTTTTTTCTTTTCTTTGTTTAATCAGCCGCCTACGTGATCATATTGAATGGCCATGAATCATATTGAAGCTGGTTATATATGTATATTCTATTTTTGATAATGCAGCATTGATGCAGCGCTGATGCAAGCACTATTTGCATTTGTTTTCTATTTTGTCCTTTTTGCACCGTTTTGTTATATTTTTCTTCCAAATTTCAAATCTAAAATTCAAAAACACACTAAAATTAACTATTTTACAAAGAAAATATTACAATAACTTTTAAAAAACATTTATTTTCCAATAAAACACACAAAAATAATTACAAACTTCTAAAATTCTAGTCTCTGTCGATTTGATAAAGATGTGATTTTTTAGACTTGAACAATACTAAAAATATTAAAGAATATATTTAGAAACTCAAAACTTATTTACAAACACTTTAAGACTCAAAATAAAATCACAAAACATTATTTTTATGGTTTTGGGTATTTACAAACTAAGCACATATTTAACAGACCAAAACAACTCTAAAAATTACCAAAAATATTATTAAACATAAAAAACACTAAAAATACATTTTTAAACACGTTTACACACTAAGACACTAAACTACTAATTAACATAAAATACTATTAATTAGAAAATTTAATGTAAAATAAAAGTATAAATAAATGATTTAAGCCTTAGAATATATACACTTTTACAATTTCATGAAGCACATAAGACGATCACCTATTATAAGTACATTATCATATAAATACTAGCTGAAAACTTGTGCTTTGCTGCATTGAATATTTTTGTTATATGAAAAGTTGGAAATGTTTACAATATCATGACAACATTTAATTACATATAAACCCTAGAGTGCCAACTCTCTAAAAAAATTAAATTCAAGTATAAGAGAGATTAAGATCACATAGTTTATGTATATAGCATGATCACAAACCCATAAAATCAACGTAAAAACTAGACTCTGATACCAATTGTTGGAAAACAATATGCAGTAGAATTTGAAAAATTTTAAATTAGAGTATTTTCAAAAACACGAGTTTGACATGCTAAGTACACAAATTAATGATAGATATTACATACCTCTTTTTATATATCGAAGTCTGCTGAAAATTTGTAGAAAAGAACATTTCAAAAGAGCCTCAACTAATTGGTCTTCTTTGCTATTCTCCATCCATGATTGAAATGCGGATGGTCACATGTCATATAGTCTTTCCTCTGGTGTCTCTCCTTCTAACCACTTTAGAATACTTAGAGGTAAGATTCTTGATGTTGAACAATAGCTTTCAGAGAGTTTCAAAGTTTCTCGTACTAGAGTACTCACTGTATGCTTCTCAAATGATCTAAATAACAAAGAAAACTCACTTCCATTTTATAGTGGTTAGATTTGGGGCTAAACCTAAATTAAATTCTAATGAAAAACGTATAAAAAAATGCTTAACTTGATTATCGCATGTTTGGCATGCCAATCTAATAGATCAGCATGCCGAACCAGCTCCATCAGCCTGCCAAACTTACCCATCGGTCTGTCGATCGTGCAATAATCTAGAATCCTCAAAATATCTTATTTTCGTATAGGAATCTTAGATAGAACCTCAATTTTAATTCAAATAATCCAATAGAGAAGTTATCTGATTAAAACAGTCATATACAGATAATCTTACAGTAAATAAAACATTATCTGAATAATATAACACGTTTATCTTGAATTAATTCACAATATTAATTCAACCAATTAAAGAACATGAATTATTAATTCTACTCTTATTGAATTTCAGCCAATCTAATAATTGACATAGGCCCCCAATATGTAGGAAAAACACGTCGTATAGTTATAAGATTTATTATGAGCTAGCAAAGGGGACCTGATGAACATATATAGATCAAGCTCATATAATTATAAAATAACATATCCTAGATACATATTTTATGATTATCAACTCTAACGCTACTCCACTAAAAGCTTAAAGCTATACTCTCAAACTATATAAAATTACAAAGCTTCAATAAGCTAACCATCAATGACATATCATATGTGTAACATCCCCATAGGATATTCATAATCAGCTTAAGGATAAATTTTGTTTTACCTTCTCGATTATTTTTATCTTATATTCCATTATCTCACCATTGGATAACTTACCTTATATTCCAATGGTGAGATAACGGAACGTAAGATAAAAATAATCAAAAAAGTAAGACAGAATTTATCCTTAAACCGATTATGATGTCCTATGGAGATACGACACATTATGATATGTCATTGACACTTAGCTTATTTAGAGCTTCGTAGTTTTATATTATTTAGAGCTTCGTAGTTTTATATAGTTCGAGAGTATAACTCTATGCCTTTAGTGGAGTGGAATTAAAGTTGATAATTATAAAATATATATCTCGGATATTGTATTTTATAATTATCGGAGCTTAAACTATATAGTTTCATCATGTCCTATAATGATACGGCGTGCTTTTCAAACAAATTGGTGACTTATACTAAATTATTAGTGTAACGCCCCCTTTACGGACGTCACAGATATTGTTATATTCATTCCTTAATACTTTTGAGTTTAAGATAAACTATATGATTGAAACTTTATTTGAAAAACATACCCAGGATCTATACATACACATTTTTTTAAAAAGTTACTTAATCATAAACATCCTTTAAATAGTTTGCCAATACTATTTTAAATTAAATTAACTTTTTAAAGCATGTTTAAAAACTGCATACACAATTTGGCAGGTCAAACTTGAGACATCGGCAGGCTGAACTTGTCCTGCAGATTAAAGGTCAACCTTCGACAGGCCGCCCGAAGCTCTGCAAAACAGGGTACCAAAAATCATTAAGATCGGCAGGCTGATACTAGGCATTCGGTAGGCCGGTCCATTCATCAGCAGTCTGACCAGTTATGGTCGGCAGGCCGACCGACTGTCAAAAACCAATTTCTTAAAACAAATCTCAATAATTTAAATGCAGAAAACATATGATAAAACTATAAAGTTAAAGAGTCATAGTTCCAATCTTTAAAATTTAACAATTAAACATACTCAAAATTATAAAATATAATTCATATCTTTTTTTTTAAAAAAAAAATTCCTTTCTTGGCGTCCTTCCATTTGCAATCCATCGTTCATGATTCACACGCCGGTCTTTGTCCTCCATCTAGTCCAAAACTTTCTTACCCTTATCTGCAACATGATATAAAACTAAATAAGCATACGCTTAGTAAGTACATTTATATCTCACTACTTAAAACATTTTATGAACATCATCATCATCATCATAATAGTGCACTAGGCACAATTTCATAAGGAACATATCTTTCATTACATTGTCTATATTAAAACTTAATTCATTTTATCTTAAGGGCCCAAGTGTTGCACCACAATCATCATTGTAGGCGCACCGTCATGAGAGGAGAAGGGTAGCTAATCCTAAATCAAACATGACATCATAACGTATCATAACATAACATTGGTGTGCAACACTTATTTAGGTGGTACATATATACATATATAAACTTTCATGCTTTGAAATACGTCATCATCATACATGCATAACTTTTGAACATCAAATCTTTCATAAAATATATATAAAATGAAATCATCATAAAATCACCATAAATACCATCATGAACATAATTTCAAATCTTTATAAAACATATCATGTTGCAGGTGAGAATGTACTTACTTTTCTTTTGCTAGCTCACTTAACCTTAATCAGATTGTAGGTGACGTCGTCGCATGTGCTCGTTCCTTAGTGTGTTCATGCCATACATTTATTCAAAGATACATAATATTTATTTTCATGAGATCATGAAATCATTTAACACCACATAACATATTCCCACATACATTCATCTCTTGAAAACATTAATTCATAATATGTTTCATTAACCTTTAAAACATTAGAACAAAACTATCAACACAAATGCTTCCTGACCTTTATGAGGATCTAACACCTCTAGGATACACAGATTCAAATTTTCAATCTTGTCTGGATTCGAGAAGATATACTTCTGGTTTTGTGTTTACTTTGGGAAGAGGCACCAATGTTTAGAGAAGTGTCAAGCAAGATTGCACTTTGGATTCAATGATTGTGGCTGAGTATATGATAGCTAGTGATACTTTGAAAGAAATAGTGTGACTCCATAAGTTCCTTAGGGATCTTGAGATAGTCCCTGGTATGGATAAGGCGGCATCGCTGTATTGTGATAACACTGTAGCAATAGCTAATGCTAAGGAACCAAGATTTCACAAGAAGAGTAAACATATTCATCAAAAGTATCATGTGATAAAGGACTTTGTTGAGATAGGGCATGTTACATTATGCAAGATCGCAACTGAAGACAATATAATATATCCTTTCATGAAGACACTAACTATGAGAGTTTTTGAGAAGCATGTAGATGCTATGGGGATGCAAGATATGTCATACTCATTTAGTGCAAGTAAGAGATCAGTTAGACGTATTGCCCTAAGGAGTAAAATGTTTAATAAGTTTTTGGAGACAATTTTCTCAATAAAGAGTTTATTTATTATTCATAAACTAAATGTTGTCCTCTTTTTGTTCATTTCTATTGAATGTATGATAAGCAAACAAAAGTCTAAGACTGTCGTTCTAAACCTTTAAGAATCAAGCATATGATAGACAGATCATACAAAAGACATGAATTTTAATGATGATGGTCTAAATCATAAGATCTGCAATCGACAGAATAAAGTTAGGCACTTTATTCATGCTAAGATTATCATATTGTCTACATCTGCAACAGGAGAGGGCTTGTCTTGGTGATCGAAGTGGGACTCCATAAGTAGAAATATTGGTATATTGTTATAGGTGATGATATATTAGATCGGCACAAAAAGTTGAATTAAGTTAGTTAATAATTTCATTTGTTCAAATCAATTCATTTTAGACAATCATAAGTGTTGTGTCTTAATCTTGAAATGACTAATGGGCCTGTATTCTTGACTTATGTCCTTTGATGTACCAAAAGATGATATCCTGATTTAATGATGGTACGCATACTAGTACGTTGGAAACTATGACTCATGATTCACGTAGACTCATTATTCATAGATATAGAATCTATAGCGGTTTTGTAGAGTTAATGATGTTATCTCATATGCATTATCCTGTAATAAGAACACTGAAGTGCCTAACCATTTAGATACATAGGTGTAATTGAATCGTATACTATTTATGGATAGTAAGTATTCCAATGGTGTGATAATAGAATGCAAGATAGAAATAATCAGGGAGGTAAAACAGAATTTATTCTTAAGCCGATTATGAATACCCTATAGGGATGTGACACATTATGATATGTCATGGACAGTTACCTTATTGAAGTTTTGTATTTTTAAATAGTTTGAGACTGCAGCTCTAAGCTTTTAGTAGAGTAGCATTAGAGTTGATAATTATAAAATATATATTTAGGGTATTGTATTTTATAATTATTGGAGCTTGATCTATTTATGTCCATTGGGTCCCCTTTGCTAGCTCATAATAAATCCTGCAATGATACCAGTGCGTTTTTCTTACATGTTGATAACTTATGTTAAATTATTAGATTGGCTGAAATTCGAGTTAATTAGATTTAATAATTCATGTTAGTTTATCAGTTGAATTAATCTTTGTGAATTAATTCAAGACAAATTAATTCAAGATAAACATGTTGAATTATTTGGATAATATTTTATTTATATGAGTTTATTTATATATGATTATTTTAATTAAATAACTTTCCTATTTGGTTATTTGAATTAAAATTGAGACTTTATAAAGGGTACAGGGGGTCATATAAGATAAGATTTATCTAATTGGTTGAGATAGGATCAATCAGATCAACTTGATGAGTTTGAATTTGGTTCGAGCTCTAGATCGCAACCACGCGGTCGACCGTGATGTACATGGTGTAGTCGACTGTTGCAGTTAGATCAGATATGCATTTCATGTGTTTTTACTCTAAAGTTGATCCAAACTCAAATTTTTAAGCCTAATTTGATAAGGTTTAACCCTAGATCCGACCACTATTAATAAGGGGTAAATTTTCTTTATTATTTAGATTACTTAAGAAGCATAGAGTGAGTATTCTAGTGAGAGAAACTATGAAACCCTCTAAGAGCTATTGCTCAATATCAAGAACCTTAGTTCTAGGTTTTCTCAAGTGGTTGAAAGGAGAGTCATCGTGAAAAGCTGCACGACCTGCGACCACCCGCACTTCAATCATAGATAGAGAATAACAAGGAAAACTAGTTAGTTTAGACTCTTCTAGAACATTTTTCTCCTCAGAGATTCCTGCTGCTTTTGATATACAAAAGAAGTTTGTAAGATTTGTCATTGATTTATGTATTTAGCATGTAAAATTTGTGATTTAGCAAATACTATGATTTAAAATTTTTAAAATTCTACAGCGTACTATTTTCCAACAATGGCAACACCATCTATGGAGCCACCCTTATTAAGTCTAGATAAGGGTATTAGTTACCATCTTCTAGTTTGTTCATAGCTAAGGGAAGTAGAGCTATGCATTATACACTTGTTGTGGCAAAAAATGAGTAGATTGATGCTCCCCTCGCAGATATCATTCATAGTAGGCCACTAGGAGAAGGTAATGTGCATATCACAATTAACACCTGTTATGTAAGATATGCACCTTTAACTTTCCAAACTAAGAAAAATAAGGTCATGAGTGACACTGTCAGAGGATTTTTGGCTTTGTCTAAGTTATGGATTCAAATTGGGCTATCGAGTCAAAATAGCAAAATTCTGATTAACCAACAATAGCCAAACAAAGCACCTATGAATGAGTCAATCAAGGAAACTGATGGAAGGAGAACAAAGGGGAAAGGAGACAACTAAATAATGACAAAATAGAGGTAACACAATCAATTGCTTGTTAAGGATTACCTCTAAATATTAGTAGTTTTTTAAGGTACTCCAAACTAGAGGTGCTTGCGGATTGGATTACAAGAATTAGGGGTCAATTAGTAATCTAATCCATACATTTTATATTAGGAAATTCCCAATTCAAAACTAATCTATAAACTCCCTAATCTAATCTAATCCAACCCAAAATCCACGGATTTTATGGGTTGAATTTTGCAGATTCACAGATTGAGTTTTTAAATTTATTAAAAAATAAGCAATTAAAATTAACATAGCATAACATAACATAATTTAATAAAATCTAACATATTACAATTTAATAGAATGCAAGTCTTTGATAATAAACTAAATTGTAGTATTACAAAATATTAAAATTAACAAATTTAAACAACTTTAGAAATGCATAAATATCATAAGTTAATAATTTTAGTCTTTGTAATTAGGCTAAGTTTCTTTTTTTAAGTATAAAACTTTAGACGTCCTACCATAAAAGTATAGTTTTATATATTTATTAAAATTTTGTGTGTGTGTGTGTGTATATATGTATATGCATATATAATTTAAACAATATATAGCTCAGATTCACGAATTACACAAATTAGGAGATGCTCAATCTGTAATTCAATTCGTATATGTCAGATTGGAAAAATCCTAATCCAAAACTAGTTCATATTTTTTATAATCTAATCCAATCCACGGGATTGGATTAGATTGAGCAAATTGATGGATTCCATAAACACCCCTACTCCAAACAGTGCATGAACTTCTCAATCATTATTACAATGCATATGCCTTATGACGTGTCCCGCATCTCTAATGTGCTCTTATACTTGACGGCTAAGGAAATTGATTAGTTCGTTAACTTTAACCAAATAAGTGTGAGATGTGTGATGGCCCGACGCATGAGGTATTTGTCGCATGTGTGCCAGAGGAATTAAGCTCTCAACCAAATTGGATTAATATTCCCCATGCTCACTTCTTTTGTATCGGGCCAAGCGGAGATTGGGCTTGACGAACGAGCAAAGAACCTTTGTGAGTTTGTCAATAGCACAATAGCCAACTGAGTTTGTTTCACGTCGTATAATAGTTAGGGTCATTAAATATTGATCCTTATTTACCCAAGGTAGCATGGTTGGATCTACTTGGCCATGAAGTATGTTCAGACTTTCTTGAAATTGTCAAGAAAAAAAATGTTTTTTTTTTCCTTAGAAATAAATAATTTTGAGTATTTTAAACTATATATATCTTAGTTACTTAGACAATTGTCATCTTAATATTCTATTTTTTATCCTCAAAAATATTATTTTATTACAAGATTAGAAACAAAAAATTATAGAAATTATTACCAAATTTTAAACTAAAAAAATAGATATAAATATTTTAAATAAAATGCTTCTAAAATTTTTAAAATAAGAATAAAAAACTCTCTTGTGAGGTCATGTAGGCCATGGTGTGATAGGAGCGGTGGCTACAATGGTGGAGCTTAGAAGTTTAGGGGAAGGGTGAGGCTGCAATGGTGAGGGCGACTATGGCAAGGGCAGGTCGAGTACATGACAAGCTAGGGTGAGGGTAAGGGTGGAGGGTAGGGGGTGATGGAGGAGGTGGGGTGTTCGGGGTGGGCAGGGTGGATGACAAGGAGGGTAGGTTTCTTTTTTTTTTTTTTTTTGTAAAGGTGAAATTAGTTGTCGTGATTTGGTGTTTTTGAATAAAATGGCTTAATATGTTAGATTTTAGGTTGAATATGCTGGTTCTAGGTAGGAATAAGTCCTTCGATCTTAGTAGGCTCTAGACAAAGCGTAGTTATGGGGTCCTTCTAGTGATTTATTTTGGTGGTCGCATCCATGGTGAAGAAAGAAGGTAAATCTTTCATCAAAAGTTAACAGAGTTTAAGTCCAGGGGATATCAATGTAATTAATTTCAGTCAAACTGGTATCTTTATTATTTTGACAAAACACATGCAGTGTTGGTTTAATTAATTGTCACAGCACATAAACGGGACTGTGACTAAGTAGGATTAAAGTTAAATAAACATGATTTAGCACAAGAAAATATGGTAATTAAACTCTTTCAAAATAAATATTAACATATATTGCTCTCGAGACTTTAAATTATAAATGATAATCTTCCAAACAACATTTTATTCAAAAGAAAGCAACTCAAGGGCAGTGTTGATGGTTATAGTTACTACACATGTACAATGTACTGAAAAATTAAATAGCCTAAAATGGTAAAAGCTAACCATGTTGAACTTCAAAATTTTTAGTAACTGCAACCTTCATATGTCCTACATCTATCTGCAATCTGTGGGGGAAATGACATTTTAAAAAGGGATGACCCAAATGGCCAGAATGTTATAATTACAAGTTGAAGTTTAAAATGAGTAATTGTAAAACGAAAAATTTAAATGACAAACCATTTTAATAGAACATCCATTTTCATCCTTGTAATATAAAAGGAAATATTCACTGATGCGCTCACCAAAATGCTGAACATATAATTTGTCAAAAATTAAAATAATTAATTATGTACTTTTGAGAAGCCTGGTTAATTCCAAAGTGGCCCGTATAGGTTTTTAGGACCTGCCTTTTAGGATGGCCTCTATGTGACTTGAACTTTGAAGGCTTTATAAATAAAATACAATTATCTAATAGATATACCCTAGAGTATTTGAAGTCTCATTTAAAACAAAATAGATCAGCGAAAGCAAGAACCGAGTAATATTTTATCTTTCGCAACTTGTTTGAAAAACACATTTTCAAAATATTGCATAATATGAGAAAAACAATTCTTGAAAAAACAATTTAAGAATAATTTTAGGCCAACCACTTAAAAACATGGCTTAAGTGAAGGGGAAGAAATCCTATAGATTTCAGTAAAATTAAGAGGGAGAAATAAACATAAAAATCTTCTTTCTCTTAAAGAAAAAAGTCAAAATAAGAGAACAAACTAAAATAGAGTTCTTTGTAATAAATCAAAACTCAGAATCTCAATTGCTCTAGGCATAAGAGAAAGGCAATTCAATATCAACAATTTTGCATTGTGAGGCAATAATAAGACGGTATGTATAAGACAAATAGTAGTTGAGAATATTGTTGAAAATAACTCAAAGATATAAATTAAAAAGAAGAGAGAAATTAAAAAAGCTAAAGCAAACAAAAAAGAACAAAGACGGTGACGAAAAAGAGACCCCAGGGAGATCTATTGAAAAGCATGTTGTCTTTAGAGATTATTTATTAGGGATGCTCAGAAAATGTATTTGAGAGAGTATTGAAAATAAATGTTTAAATAGAGGCATTACGATAAAAAAAAAAAAAAAAAGTATATCGGTAGGAAAATTTGGAAAAAAAATTTAAAGATCATATTTGGAAAGGAAAATAACAATAATGTATGGAGAAGAAGGCAAGAATAAAAAAAGAAAAAAAGACAAAAAAAAAAAGGGAAAAAAAGAAAAGGAAGAGAAGAAGAAAAGTAAAATTAAAAATTAAAATTAAAACGTTTCGTGGTTTCAAATGCAAGGAGGCTTCCCACGAAACCTATTCTCATTTAATGTGTGTTAAAGATACGTAGAGGAAATATCAAGAAGCGTCATAAAAGTTTTGCAAAACAAAATTGGAACGAAAGTATTTAGAGGATACATATAAAGGGAGAGATCAAGAAATCTAATAATAATAATAGTAATAATAATAATCATAATAATAATAATAATAATGGTGTCAAGGACGTCTGCCTTCAATCTCCCCAGCTCAAAGTTCGAATTCCTACGTCCTCACAAAAAGAATTCCAGCCTTCAAAAAGGCAATTGGTTTAGGCCCGAATGCAAAATAGGTTTGACCCTTGACATAATAAAACGCTTGCATACGTACTGCAAGCGTATTTTTAAATACCAAGTTTCTACACCCAATAAAGAAAAAAAAAAATAGAGAAACAATGAAGCAAGGTCCTAATACTATTTAAAAAAAGAAAGTGTGCCATAGACAACGAATGATGCCCTACTCCAGAAAACTACTGCACTAGCTACCAAAAAATTGATTAGAGGTCAATAATTAGAGCCAGCACCCAATGGAAAAGGGTGTCAATCTGGTGCGAGAGAACTCCTCATACTTCGCCCACATCCTTTGGCGTTGGATTACCAAAGGACACAATTCTCTTCTTTTTTTTTTTTTTTTTCTGAAGTATAATTACAACGACAACTCTTGATTTTTTTCCCCTACTATAATAGTAAACTTCCTAAACTGAATTTAATTAGAGATTTACAGGGACATTTCATGATCGTTATGATTTGTAAATTCAACTACCATATTAATGTTTATTATTTTTTTAAATAAATTGCTCTAGTAGTGCTCAACCTTTTATTTTAGTGAGCATTTAGTTCCTAGCTTTTTTATTTAACCGATCCCAACATTTAATTTTACTTGTTGAATGACTAATTTAACGATCAAACCGTTAATTTTAGATAGAAAAACGTGACAAATCGGTCCTTAAAATTATCAAAAAATGACAAAATGGTTCTCAAAATTAACAGTTTAAGCGTTAAATTGGTCCCTCAACAACTAAAATCAAACGCTAGGGTCAATTAAATAAATAAAAAAAATTGGGGACCAAATGCTCCCTTTTGCAAGGTTGAAGACTACTAGATCAATTTATCTTTTTAATCCCTTAAAAAAATATTTTTTTTTAACTCTATTCCCCCTAACATCATCTCCTCAAACCTTTTATTTACCTCTTAAACTTTTTTTTTCCTCTACAGCAATTTGAACTCCTTTTTGTCCACATTGTGCATTAGGTTTTTTTTTTTTTAACAACTTTCACTGTTCTCCATCTTTCTTTTTTTGTGATGAACAATTACGTTTTTATTTATTTCGCAAAATGTCACATTAAACTAAAATTCTCAACGAATCCACTAAAATCAACCAAAAAAAAATCTATAAATGTTTAAAGGAATAGCACTTAGCTGTCATTCTTGCAAAACATAACCATAATGCATAACAAACTATATATCTTCAATCCAACCCACAAAAAAAAAAAAAAAAAAACAAAAACAAAAAGTTCAATCCATGACATTTAGTGACATGCATTTCCTCTTAATCTTACTAAATCAGATGAGAGGAATATTCAGACCATGTTATAATTAAATAGTTGAAAGGTGACATGAGTTAACGAATATGTGAAGTCGTTGAACCAAATAAGGGGCTTCAATTTTATTTTCTTCTTTAAAAAAATTCGCAACTGCCATATAATACATGATAACAATTTTTCATCCTCGGAATTTCTCTCTAATTTTGCCAAAGATTCTTGAAATTTAGGTTGCGTTTACCATACATAAAATAATAAATATGAGAATAATTTATTTGCTTTCTAATGTTTATTAAATTTAAGAAGAACGATCTTGTTATTAATCTAATTGTTAAAAATGTTCTTTTATATATTTAATTAATAACCGTGAGTTATAATGGGATTCTTTTTTTTTTTTTTTTTATAGGAGTCAATACCAGCTAAATAAGAAAAAATCAATGATTTTTTTCTTTTCTTTTTATATTTTGTTGGCTTTGCTAAACTCTCGTTAATGATTTTGGAAGTAAATGCATGTAGATGGAAAAAGAAACTAGTCCTTGTTCTTCAACTTTTTTCTTTCATACGAAGTAAATGCACCCTTCATGTGATATCTTAAATCCATGCAAATAGATTTTTCAACAATAAAATCAGTTACCACATTCTAATAAGCACCCTGCTAATTGATTGGACTGGGATTATGTAACCCTTATAAATTTGTTTCCTATTTGTGGTCTGATAATTTGTTCGGAAGGTGACGAAGTCATTGACTACAAAAAGGAAAAATTTTAATAATACGAGAAGCAAAAGTGGTATTTTGACAAAACATGGGAGGCGTTTTAGGCGTATTAATAATAAGAATGATGAAAATAGCATTTTGACAAAACACAAGGGATGCTTAGGTATTTTTACTATAAAATAACAAAATTCCAAAAAGTACGCAACAATGGTAGGAGAAACTGGAATACTTGTAACGCAAATCCAATCTTCTAGAAAGTTTAAAGCTGATTATTACACATCGAGAAACATCAACCTCGCCTAGTTCTTTGAATAATGCTTCATCCCAGGGCGTAAAAAACAGCTTAATATCGCAATTAAATAGTTAATTATTCTATCGAGTTAGAGACTTTTATTTTTGGTACTAGCTAATGCAATGCACTATGCACACGAGGAGTAATTTGAAGAATTCTATTCACATATCAAAGTTTTGATTACTGTGTAATTATTTTTTCTTAGGGCATTTCATACATTTAAGGGAAATTCTTAAATTCAAATACATTTAATAGGAAAGCTTACTTCATCAACAAGTTAGAGAAAGGATATCTATAAAAAAATAATAGTTAAAAAAGTTGATTAAAAACTTGTTTTAATAATCCAAATAAAAAAAGTTATCTATAGGGTTCATATTTTATATAATAAAAGTCACACAAAAAAATTAACTAGCACACAATTGAAAAAATATATATATATTGATAAGGAAAGCTTGGCAAGTAAAAGTATTTTATAAAAGCATATAAAAGAGAACAAAAAGATTAAAGAACCTTGCAAAAAAATAATAAACAAGAAACCAAACAAAAAGCAGGAAGACATATGAAAGAAATTATCGTGGAAAAAAAGGGAAAAAGTAATTCAAAAATTACCTAAAGACGAACAAATTAGAGAAAAGAAATTATGAAAAAATAATAGTTAGAAAGGTAGCGTAAAAAAGTTGCTAAAGCGAAGATAAGTTTAAGAAAATTATTTTAATGAGAAGAAAGTTTATAAGGATCTCTTTTAATATAACAAAAACCACACGAAAAAAATGAAGTAAGTACATATCTGTAAAAATTATTTAATAAGAGCAAGGAGAAAAGAAGCTATTTTAGATGAGCACCTTAAAAAAAAATAAAAATGTAAAGAAGTCTTTGGGGAAAAAATTATTTTGATAGAATCAAAGCAAGAAAGAAAAGCATTCCAAGGAGGCATACTGTTAGAAAACAAAAAGTTTATAGTTTGTTGGATGGATTTTTCGGAAAGGGGTAAATACGAGTTTAACCTTAGCACATGCTTAGTGTCCTTAGCACACTTTCCGGTAGTGAACTTAGCATGTACTCGGGTCCTTATTGAGCGCTTAGGTCCTGATTGCATCCTTCGATCCTTAGCACTCACTTTGGTAGTGACTTGAGTACCTAAGCACATATAATTTGGTAAGAGTTGGTAGATCAAGAGTCGCCAAGCTTCATCAAACTAATGAATGATCGACAATAAAATTAATGAATGATCGACAATAAAAGGCATTAAATGTCAGGTAGTTTAAGCATGTTAATTGCATTAATATCAGTTGAGACACCTAAGAGATAAATGTTTTAAATATTGTAAAAAGAGAGAGATAACTCTCAAATTTATTGGATAATTAAACTTCTATACTTGCTAAATACTAGAAATTTTCTCAATTTCAGAGGAAAAAGAACAACTTTAAATATAACTATTTTAAGTTTTCCTTACTGTGTTCTTATTATTGTCTTAAAGTTATTGTGTTTCGGAGTAATTTACCCAATTTACTTACCTTACCTTTTTCTTTTGTTACAATTATTTGTCTAAGAACATTGGATTAGTGTTGGATGAAATCTAGTCCAACATTGTGGTGCTAGAAGAAGGGCCTTGTGTGATTTACATTCATAATGTTCTTGCCAGTGCTTTATCATAATTTTATTCCTATTATTAAGTAATCTTTAGGCATGACGAGTGAGAATGCATTAAGTGCTAATTGGGCTAACACCAATGGCACTCAAGCAATAGGGGGGTTGGCACAAGTAGTAGGGAAATGGCGTCTTATCCACTACGTTAGTCAATGCTTACTAATAGGCTTGAAGCATGCTTGGACACAATGATCGTGCTAGTGACCGAGCTTATCACCGACTTCAATGGTGCTCATCAATCTAATAACCAAGAGGGTGCCCCGACAAACTCACAAGGTGCAATGAAAAGTGGTTATAACTGGCAGAACAAGGAGGAGAGCAAATTTGAAAGGGTCGATAGAGGAACTCACTTGAGTTGATGCATACACTTCAAGCACGAAGGAGCCCAAATCCTTTATCAAGGTACAAGAGTCACCGCGATCAAAATAAAATGATAAGGACATCCATGTTTGATAGGACAGATGCTAGCCAAGATAGAAATAATGAAGAAGTGGATAACACTTGGACCGTTTAAGGATTCGAGGCCTATACTACTACAAATCGTAACAATCGACTCAAATGCATGACGCAATGCATGTTGCCATGCACCCGAACCTCTAAATAATGAAAATGGAGATGCCACATAAAATTTTAGCAAGATTGAATGGTAGGGCAATCCTACTGACTCAAAGCAAAATAAATGGCGCAAACCAAAGCTGTAACAACTGAAGGCGTGAAAATTAGTCCTATCAAAGCACCCACAAGGAACTACTTGAGCAACAACTTAAGAGAATACACAGATGGATAGATGACTTAGAAGCAAGTCAGAATTTACAAGAGGGTGTTAGAGATATGTTGGATGAGACAGAGCCACTATTTAATGAGGATATCATAGAGGAAGAATTCCTGGCAAACTTAAAGATGATTCCCTTTAAGCAATTTCATGAGAAAGAAAACCTAACTGGCCACATACATGGGTATAGCATGTGGATGAGTATACATGGAGCAACCCAAGCACAAATGTCCAATCATTCGCCTTGACATTAACCTATCCAGTACTTCAGTGGTTCCAACAGCTAGAGCCAAGATTTATTAGCTCATTTAATCAACTGAGGCTGTAGTTTGTAAGATATTTGTAATAGCAAGTCCTATAAGAAAGATAAGCTCTATCTAAACTCTCTTAGACAAGGAGTTGAAGATTCTTTGAAAAGTTACATTAAGCATTTTAGTCAGGAGATAAATTACACTGACAGTGACATTGTGGCTGTAATTCAAGACCGACTTCAAAAGGAAGATACCTTTGTAGATCTATTAATGTGAGTGTAGAAGTTCATTAGCGTTGAAGAGTACATGTATAATCATAGAGGATAACCACAAGTAGGTACATTCAAAACGATAGAAAATGAAAGGTCGATGAAGAATCCAAAGTGGTGAAGTAAGGAAGCAGAAGTCGGAGGCACAACATAATACAAACATGTTCAAAGCCCTCGCACAAAAGTTTTAAGCCTACACACCATCAAATATAGAGGGATTACACACCATTGAATACAACCAAGGAATAGATCTTAATGTAGATTCAACGTAGAAATTTTTTTACTCCCCTAATGCTAATGAAAGGAGACCCTAATAGAAAACAAGCCCAAATATCATCATTTACACAAAGTCCACGATCATGACACCTCAAGCTGCTTTCAACTAAAAGGGCAAATAAAAGCACTCATCCAGCAAGGACAATTACAAGAATTAGTAGAGAGGATGATAACAAAAAGAAGAATATCACTGCAAATAACACAACAAGCACCAGTTGCGCAAGATGGAAATAACCCAACAACATAATTGAATGATGTTAGGACAATCTTTGAAGGACAGAGACTAGAGATCTCGTGCGAGCATGAAAACAATATGCAATTGAAGTTGAGAGTGTTGAGAATGGAAATTACATCAACATGGCCGAGCATGTGACCAAGTTTTCAAGGATGGAGAATGTAGTGATAACCTTCTCCGAGGATGAAGCACAAAAATTACTTCATCCTCATAATGATGCCATTGTTGTGTCTTTGTGGATGGTGAATAGTCGATCCCACTAGATTTTGATCAACAATGGAAGCTCAGTTGACATACATTGAAAAAATAGATTGACTAAGATTAATCTAGAAAGAATGAAGTTGTCCTTTGTTAAGACCCTGCTTTATGGGTTTACAAGAGATTATGTTTATTTTGGGGGGATGATAATATTACCAGTAACCATGGGAGAGGGGGGACATGAAAATGACCAGAATGGTGAATTTCTTGTTAGTTGATCAATTTTAAGCTTACAATGCTATCATAGGGCAACTAAGTTTGAATTCTATGAGAGTAATGCCTTCTAATGATGAAATTCCCAATAGAGAATGACATTGGAATAGTGATCAAAAGCCAAAAAGAAGCATGAGTTTGTTATGTTAAGGTGGCCAATGGGAAGTTTGAGTTAGTAGGCAAGAAGATGGTCTCTACAATCTACTAAATTGACAAAGACTTGCTTGCATAATTTCCAAGAGATAGAAATGACACATTTAACTTTAGACAGCTTGATCCACATGAAGAATGTGTGAAGTAAGACGATTCGGTGGAAGAGCCGGTGTCAACCTTTCTTAGGGAATACAAGGATGTTTTTGCTTGGACCCATAAGGACATGTCAGGAATTGACCTAAGCATCATAGTACACCAATTGAATATAGATCCTTCTCACAAGGCAAAGGTCCAAAAATGACGTACTTTCAATCCAGAGCGCTACATAGCAAACACTGAAGAAGCGAAGAAGTTTCTTAATACAAAGACAATAAAAAAGAGTCATTATTCAAAATGACGTAGTCTTGTATAAAAAGGCAAATGGGAAGTGAGGAGTCTATATCGATTACACAGACTTAAACAAAACATGTCCAAAAAACTGTTTCCCACTCTCATGAATTGATCAACTCATGGATGCAATGGTAGGGTATAAATTGCTTAGCTTTATGAAAGTGTACTTTGGCTATAACCAAATTTACATGCATGTGCCCGATCAGATTAAGACTGCATTTACAACAAACATAGGTGTATTCTGATATAGAAGGATGCCTTTCTGCAATGTCCCCTTACGAATGTCACAGGAATTGTAAACTTACATCATTATTTCTTAATTATCTAATGGGAAAACCTAAACTTGTAAGTATTATCTAATTATTAACCTAGGATTTTTGGCGTAATTTTTTTTTATTTACCATATGAACATATGGATTAACATTTAAATTAATTTTTAAACAATTGAATTATTTCTAAGTGTATATCATTATCATTTCTCAGGATCGTATCTTTCAAAAAAATCAATAATACTTACCTTAAACAGTTTTCCTCCTCGGTTAGCCTGACGAAATACCTAAGGTATTCAGCTGACTGACTACCTGCAAAAAATGGTTAGTTTAACATAGTAAATATGAAATATGAAAGCAAATTTACAACCCACAAATTATTACAAACCAAGTCCATAAAAATATCTCATAATGTGTGGAATTAAATTTAAAAATAGCATTAGTAATGTCCTATTTCATGTCATAATTCCATGATCCAACACCACCATCCTTGCACACACAACTGTCTGTCCATCCTCCATCCATAGTTATAGCCTTACCCTTATCTGCAACATGATTAACTTACGTAAGCATTAAGCTTAGTAAGTACATTATGCAATCTAACAAAAAATTACAACAACTTTAACCATGGCATGAATCATTTCATCTTTGAAATAGTCATCATAGTGCATATAGTACGCTTTGTAAGAACATATCTTTCATTTTTCCTTTTTCCTTTTTCCATATTAAAAACATTCATTTTAATCTTTAGGGCCCTGGCGTTGCACCATTAAAATCATTAGGGTGTGCTGTCATAAGAGGAGAGGGATAGCTAATCCCAAACCAAACGTGACAAGTCCACCTTGCGGGACAAACATCATTATCATCATCATCATCATCATCATCATTATTGGGTGTGCAATGCCTTAATTAGGTGATACATATATGTGTGTGTATATATATATATATATATTGTGAAAATGTCATATGCATCATGAAACGATAATGTAAACATCCGTAAAAAGACATTCTTCATAACCATGGTAAAAGGAGTCTTTTGAATGAGAAATGCATAAACATTAATAACATAATAAAACATAACATTTCTCAAAACTTTTCACAATTCCTAATCACATTGTAGGTGAGAATGTACTTACTTTACTTGTATCAGTTTTACTTAACCTCTTGCAAGTGGATGGTTTCCTTTCTACTTCCAACAACTCAAGTACCTCAAACATCGCAAAATGTGGTCAAAAACTCTGTTTTGGCCAACAACGGTTTCGGCAAAACACACCGTAAGTTAACCGTTTAGCTTCCGATTTTGGAGGGATGCTTTATTCTCTATTTGGGAAGTGTTTGAGAGCATAAAGGGTAGAGTTTAAAGGTATAGGTAGTAGTATATGGTGATCGCCGTAAGTGGCCGAGTATGTTTGCGTGTTCTCGGCCATGAGATAAACAAATGAGGCATAAGATTGTGGGAAGAAGAGAGAAGAATGTTGGAGACAATGGTTGTTCTCTATAACATAACCCTGTTGCAAAGAAATCACAACCAAGAGAGAAAGACAGAGGAGCATGGGAAGGTGTGGTACGTGAATGGCATATTAACGTGCCTTGTCGGTGTGAACATGAAGGGAGAGAAAAAGAGTTGTTCACACGTGACCATGGGTTATGGTTTAACCTTATCCTTAGCTGCAAAGGAGAGAAAACCAAGAATGAGGACAACTGGAGGTGGTGGAGGAGCGTTGGTGAATGATTTTGTCGGGGGAAAGTGATGGAGAGAACGTGGGAACATGTGGGTTCATTTTCTTTGGTCAAACTTTTTTAAAACACGGTTAATGGTGTTTTTGATGACTTTTAATGTGGAAAATTAAAGAAAAATGATTAAAATTGATTTGTAGGATCAATGGTTGGTTTATTGCAACTCTAGATGTCGGAGGAAGACAGTTTAAATGACTTGTTGTTTTTATTTTTATTTTTTTGTTCAATTCTGCTTCCCCAAAAAAACATGTCATTTTGGGTGGCCAGCTTTCAAAAACTACATGTTGTTTTGGGAGCTCCTCCAGCCTTTTTTTTTTGTGCAAATTAGCCTCCCCAAAACGACATGTCGTTTTGGGTGGCTGGCTTCCAAAAACGACATGTTGTTTTGGAAGCCCTTGAGATTTTTTTTTCAAAAATTTGAAAATATATAAATTCTTCCCAAATTGGACAAAAAGACTTCCAAAGTCAAAAAAATTCCTAAAATTTAAAATAAATCTCCCAAACATTAAAAAAATTGAAAGCATCACATTCACACAGATCAAAAATTCAAGTGAATCATCAGAACAAAACATTTTTTTTCAAACAAAAAAATCATAATAATCATTCATTTGGCACTTTGTTGTTGGAATTTCTTAGTCCATCCACTGTAAATAAAGTCATTAGTCTATAATAAATTTCATAATCATAAATATCACACTGAAATTTTCACACAAAATATGCTTCTAGGTCATAATTTTGTTCATGTGACACATAAAATCGTCAAACGTTACATAACATCGGTTGAAGAAGATAGCGGTTGTTACACTTTCCCAATAAAAAGTGCTCAAACAATATATCAAAGGCTGGTGAATAAAAATTTTATTTGACAGATAGGGAAAACCATAGAAGAGTATGTTGACAATATTCTTATCATGAGTTTGAAGGCAACAAGCCACGTCCGATATTTGAAGGAGGCGTTCAACATACTCGGAGACTACAAAATGAAGTTGAATCTAACCGTCCTTTGGCGTGCAATGAAGAAAATTTCTTGGTTTTTATGGTTAATTTGTTGGAATTAAAATATGAAACGCAGCGGAAGAAACGGATCGTTGACAAACAAAAATTTTCTGAAAACTTTGGTCATCGGGAATAGATATATAATTTTAATTATAGAAAGCTTTAGGAATTTTTACTAACCTTTTGAAGACTATCAGGGTATCCTAGCTTTCCTCTTTGACACCACGATCTTCCAAACCGAGCCTCCACACCAATGGAAAGATGAGTGGGCGTCAAACTGCAAGAATGAATTTTCCTTATACTTTTCTAAATCTGCTATGTACTCAACATATGAGATAGCAGACCTTTTTTTTAGAGAAGAACTCTCAGTTTTTCTCTCTACAAATTACGTGAATAAAAATTGTTAAGATAACTGTTATCTCTCCCTTTTATATCTGAGCCATTAGTAATTTTACTTTCCCTTTTCTTTTTCTTTTTCTTCTTTCCCGAATCACTAAATGATTCGGTCTCACACACACACACACACACATATGTATATATAAGTCACCGTGGAATAAAAGGAAGTTTGCCCTTTTTTTTTTTATTTGACCGAATCAATCATCATTGATTCGGTTATATATATATATATATATATATATATATATATATATATATATAAAGTAAAGCGTGAAACTTCAGTTTCACGTCCTTCAACTTTTTTTTAATATTATATTAATATATATATTAATATATTATAAAAATATTAATATATTATAAAATCTTATATATATATAAAAAGATTTGGTTCAAAACCATATATATCTAAATTCAAAAATAAATCATATTTATTTAAGAATAGATTTTAAAAAAAATTTAATCAATTAATTAATTATCTAATGCTCAGTTAAATCTGATAACATTTATCACATTACATTATGTGTCACAGAGAATATTTTTCTGTGTCATGTTAATAATTCAAGTGTGAAAAAATTAATTCAGAATTCAATAATCCTGAATTAAACATGTAAAATTCATTCTATGCAAAAATCCAATATAGTGTTACAGATGTGGTATTGGGGACCTATGGACCTATAACCCAAGCTCCAATAAATTTGACAATTAATTAAACTCTTTGATTAATGTGCCAAATTTATTAGTTTCAGTGTTACTCCACTAAAAACCTGAAACTGAACTCTTGAGATTATAGTGAAATTACTCAAAGAAAATTAACAAGTAGTCCATTGATATAATCATTACATATAAGTCAGTCCTCCATAAATAGTTCATAATAAGAGCTAGGTTCAATTTCCGTTCACCTCTCTTATTACATCTTTATCCTTGAGTTCCAATAATTCTCTAATGAACAATTAATTCATAATCTTATTATGAACGAGCGCTCTACTATTCAAACCTTGAATTATCACTCAAGAGAACTATTTTTCTAACTTTCATAGGGAAGGAATGGATTCCATATCTGTATAATATTATTCCCCGCCATTTATTACTTTATGTTTCCAAGATGCTAAGTTATAATCTGTGCTTAGACAAATTTTACCATGCAAGTCAAAAAACATAATGTCATAAATAGGAGTCTAATAAATACTCAGGATTAAGACTATCAAATATATGATCATCATAGTGATAAATTTGAATACTCTATTTGTTACGGATGATTATTAGAGATTCATAATTTATCCGGTCCAGTCCTATATAATCTCATTATATAAAGTACATCCAATCCAATGTCTCTACATTAATAGTCCAGATAATGACTATTTCATTTTAGATGAGATTGGACCGTACTTGTAATTTTTAATTAAAGATCCCAAACTTTAATTAATTATTACGGACTATTTAGATTATTATCTATAAATTTATCCCTAAGCAAATAACACTTATATGCTAAATTTATAGTCACATAAATAATCATGGAATTTTCTTGATGTTTATAAATGCATTCATAATACATATAATCAACCAAAATAATAATAAATGTTATTTTATTTATTTATTAACAATATGTACAATGTCACAGCTTTTAGGGCACCACATAATTATCAAGGAATTGAGGCTAATTCTGCGAAGATCAAAGCATCATTAGAAATGCAATCCTTCTGCTCAAAGAAGGAAGTATAAAAATCAACAGGAATGGTAGTTGAACTCAACAAGTTTGTAGCCCGTGCAACTGATAAGTGCCAACCATTCTTCTAAGTAATCAAGAAAGAAATAGATTTCAAGTGGATCAGAAGTACGAGATAGCATTTTAACTTGAAAAATATTTAAGTGAACCACCACTTTTTTCAAAGCAAAAATTCGAAGAGGTGCTTTACCTTTACTTACTAGTTTTGAAACACGTGGCAAGTGTAGTGTTGATTTGAGAAGAAGAAAAAAGCAATGGCTAATTTACTATGTGAGCAAAGTGTTGTTGGATGCAGAGACTCGCTTTGATCACAGCTTCCCAAAAGTTACAAGCATACTTCTAATCTCATCTAATAATAGTATTGACAAGTCATCATTTATGGCAAGTTCTCCAAAAACCAGATATGTCAGGGCGGTAAACAAAATGGTTGATTGAGTTGGGAGACTTTGAATTGAATTACAGGCCATAAGTAGCCATCATGGTGCAAGCTTTGGTGGATTTTGTAGCATAATTCACTTGCCTAGTGATAGTAAGGATTTAGAAGCTGAGATTACTACTACACAAAGTGAAATCACTAAATATCCTCAAACAAATAAAGCTTTGTTTCCTAGAGGACCCGTCAACCCAGTTTGGCAGCTGTATGTCGATGGAGCATCCAACATCAAGGGATGTGGTGTAGGGCTGATCTTGATAGGCCCCAAAATTGTGAAAGTTTGCTATGCTTTGTGATTTGAATTTAACATCTTAAATAATGAAATTGAGTATGAGGCATTATTAGTAGGATTGAGACTCACACAAGAATAACAGACTCAAAATCTAAAAATCCGCAGGGAATTTGAAGCAAGAGGATAAAATATGCCATTGTGCTTCAAGAAAATAAAAATTCTTTTCGACAAATCCAAATGGTTACTGATAGAATAGGTGCCTTGAGCTGTGCATATAGAGGCAAACAGTCTTACTCACCTAGCATTAACAAAGGACGAACAGCAGTTACGAAATGTGTCAATAGAGATACTTAAGCAACAAAGCATAGTTGAACTAATTGAAATCCAAGGGTAGGAGAACAGGGAAGAGTTATGAATAAACCCCATTTTTCTCTATTTATGGAACAGTCCATTCTGGAGAGTTACCATGTGAAAAGAATAAGGCTCAAAGGCTTACGTATGTTGGGAACTGATGTTTGGTTATAAACAAAAAAACTGCACGAGCAAGGTTATTTGTGCCTTACTTAAGATGTTTAGACAAAGATTAGGCCAAATAAAAAATCCAGAGTTTCACCTTTTACTTTAGCAAAAAAGAACTTAAAAGCACATTGTTACAACAACAACAACAACAATAACAATCTTTTTAAGATAAAACATGACTTAAAACTATTTAAATGGTACAAAACTTAGCATAAAAAGAGAAAAGAAGAGGTCACAAAATTATGCCTAAAACTAAATTTTCAAACCTAGCATTATAACATATTCCTGGACAAGTTACGACTAAGGCAAATGCCTCTTATTTATAGACATAAAAATACATGCATATTGCATGCAAAATGATGACTATGGCTGATGGAGCCACAAAAGAAGAGAATTACAAGACAAATGTTGAGCTACAAAGTATTTAAAGCAGGAAAAGATTTGATGCAATTTTTTTCATTAATTTGTCTAGATGCCATGTGGCACAATGCCATTTGTTGGGCATTCTTCTTAGTAGGAGACATCAGGGCCTTACAACAAATCTTGAAGAAGAAAAACGCCAACTTGCTTTCTTCTTTTGATATTTTTCTTTTTCTCTTCTTTTCCTAATTGGATAACCCTTTTAACTTTCAGATCTAAAGCTGAAATGATTGCATTTGTCTAGTGTGGGCTATGTATTAGCATGTTTTGTCACATTGTAAACCCAAGTGCAGGTTGTCTCCAATAATAAAGTCTAGGTGAGTTTGAGATCAAATCCACAAGGAGGGTGTACTCAAATGAGTTGTCGAAAATAAACGTTAAAAAAAAAAGAAAGTGATTTGTCAAAACAAAGTTTAACATTAAAGAAACATTTTTCTAATTTTTTATTTAAAATTTAAAAACATAAAATTGACTTGTTAAGATATCGAAAATCCTTTGTATGTTTCGTAGCTGGTATGAAATTTAATTTTATTTATAGGTTTTCTAAAGCATTTGTAACATTAAATCTTTTCTCATTCAAAACAAGCATGTTTATTATTTTATGAGCCCTCCGAGAGCGATACAATATAGCAAGCCATAATACAGTGAGAGATTCCTAGGAAAAACAATAAAACAATCACCTCTCACTAGTGATTATTGCACTAACTATTGCAATTATAACCGCTGCCACTACAGTTATAACTTACATAATTTTAAGATAGAAAATATAATAATAAATCAAAATTAATATATTTTAGTGGAATATATTTTTAGGTTACATTTTGCATAGCTTCGTCTTATTAAATGGTTTAAAAATATACACTACGCCATCCTTTATTGACAACAAATTAAGTATTATCAAGCATTTATTGTCCTAGTTCATGTCTATAATGCAACAAAAACTTAACTTAGTAAACAAGCATGATTTCAGTATTATTAATATTAACTAAGCGACATAATTAAATTATATAAAGAGAACATAACTGAATTTATGCAAGAATTGGACAGCATAACAACATTCATAATAATTGTAAAAAAAATAGAAAATTATTTATTCCATAAAAATATAAACATTGCAGTACAAATATAGAGTTAAAAACCATACCATACTACTATACATACATGATTATCTCTTTGCCTTACCAAACTCTCTACACTATTTTAGATATTACTTAAATATTAAAAGTAGTGTTGGAGGAGCAAGCTAATAGCATGTCCTCCTAAAAAGAGGATCTGCATAGCTAAAGAGATCAGCTTCTAAAGAAAAGAAAGAAGAACGGGGTTGTTGTATTGATGAATATTTTATTTATTATTTAATTATTTATTATATTATTTTATCACTTAATTTATTAATTTTTTTCCTTTTGGTTTTCTGCCCCATGAATCAGCTTATTGAGTTGATTTTTATGGCTTATCAATGTCATGTTCCGTACAATGCTAAGCAAGATTTTCTTTTACATTCGTTGTCTGTTTTTGCCCGTTTTGGTGCCATTTTGCTTCGTTTTTCTTTCAGATTTCAAATTCAAAAATAAATAAACATATAAATTAATTATTTTGCAAACTTAATACTTATCATAATTTTAAAAATAATTAATAAACTAAAAATACATAAAAATTAACTAATATAGAAATGTAGTATAGAACTAATTCGGGTATGTCAAAAACACTATTCAAGAGATGAAAATATTTTTAGAAATTAATAAAAATATATTAAAACATATTTACAAACCCAAATACGTTTTAAAACACAATAACACTAAAAATAAAAGTCAAGACACATTATTTTTGTGGTTTTAATTAATTTCATACATAAACATATTTTTCGCACATAATTGATTCTAAAAATTACTAAAAATATTATTAAACAAAAAAAACATTAAAAGACATATTTAAGCGTATTTTCACACTAAGATAAAACAACATAAAATATGAAAATGCTATTAATTAGAGGATTTAATAATAAATAAAAACATAAATAATGATTTTAACCTTAAAAAATGTACACTTCTATAGTCTCATTATTTTTTTTAGGGTTTCCTCCTTCTCAAGATCTTGGTGTGCTGTCTAGTGCTAAAGGGCTGACTCTGGCACTATCATTGGGCTAGCCTATGGGCATTTAACCCCTTAGAATGGCACTAGAACGCCCTGATGAATGCGATTCTAGAATGGTTTTGGCCTACTGGTGGGTGGGAGCAGAGTACTGGGTAGGGGTTGCTTTTTAGCATGGGCTGGGATGGTGTTTTCGGCCTCGTTCGGATGACAGTAAGCATAAGGCTCCTTTGCCGTGGCTGCATGTTGGTTAGAAGAGGCAGAGTGGTGATGCCTTTTGCAAATGGAAGGCATATTGATGCTTGGTTTTCTCATCTGTGAGAGATCTTCAGTTGTTTGGGGGCCATGGGTCTATGAAGAAAGTGGCAGGACTTGCTCCGTCGGCGCGGAGCGCGTTAGACTATAGGTGGCTTGGAAACTTGGGGTTATGTTTCTCTTGATGTAGCGTCTCTCTAGGTGGAATCTCTGACGAAAATTGGTGGCAACATCATGTGACTGCCATAAGCCAACAACTTGCCTTACTTTCTGATCATCTGACTCTGCTTATTGCTACATTATTCAGTCCCTCTACTTATGAAGGTTTGGATTGATTCTGCTAGCTTTTGTCATGCTAGTGTTTTGTTTTGTTTTGTTTTCTAGCAGTAGTAAAATAAATGCATTTTTGCCTTATAGATGTATTAATAAAAGTTGTTTCTTCACTCTCTTATTTTTGTTATAGATGAATCTACAGTACTCTATAATGCTGTGGATGACTTGTGCAATTTAGGTCTCTTAGTCTCGACTCATCAGAGTTTTCTATCGATCATAGTGGATTTGTTGAATGAGGCATATGAATGCTCCATGTCAGTACTCTTTTTTGCTTCTCCTCATGGAAACTCGGCTTATGTTGTATCCCCTTGTATGTATCATTAGAATTTATTGCTGAAATTGGTTTGGAAGTGGGATTGGGTGTTCCTGTATAATGAGGTCATTGTCATCGGTATTGTGTATGTATTTCTTGAATTTGAAATACAATTATTCATCCAAAAACTAAGTCATTTAACTTTTCAAAGTTAATTTATATGTAGAAAATAATTTTTTCAAAAGTTAACTAAATTAAAAAAAAATTGCAATAAGATTAGAGAAATCTTAATTACTGTTAGTAGTGTCAATTGTTCACAATCCAATGTTAGTTATTAGAAAAATTAAGAGGATAAATTTTTGTTTTTGATAGTATATAAAAATATTTTTTAATCAAGGTTAAGGGGGTGCTTAACTTGCTATAGCAAGTCAAATGAACAACATATCATCAAATATATAAATATACAATTATTACTATAATTAGACCAGTAACTGCCGGTGAACGTATAGCCATTAAAAACCCCATATAAATGTAGATGTACATGTGGATATAGATTCAAACGTTCTAACTATAGATCATAAAAGATAAATGTAAAAGACAACAGAAGATTGAAATTTTTATATTGCTAGCTTCATTGTCGTTGACCTTAATTGCGCAATTCAAATTATGTTAACTTGTCCGTTAATATTAATATTACACGTTCAGCATATGCTAGCTTTTATTAGTAATTATAACTTTTCTCAAATTATCAATACCCGTCCTTATCAGCTATAACTTGTGCTACTAGTTTACTGATAACTTGTTCTACTAGTTTACTGATAACTTGTTCTACTAGTTTAGAAAGTCTTATCTCGCATCCCATGTGGAGAGATAAAGATATAAGTTTATATTAGTTCGTTTTTTAAGTTCAAATAACAATATCGGTCTTTATCAGTTATAACTTGTTCTACTAGTTTAGAAAGTCTTATCTCGCATCTCATGTGGAAAGATAAAGATATAAGTTTATGTTAGTTCGTTTTTTAAGTTTCAAATAATCTTATGTTAGTTCTTTTTTTCCCGTCCTTCTTTCCTGTTCCTTTTGCTTGAAAAAAGGGGGTTGTACATGTTGCTTATGTATACGTAAGCTTCTCCAACATATGGGCTTTTCAGGTGCTGCAAAACATTACTGACTTTGACGTATAACACCATTTTTGTTAGAGTTATTTTTACAAAACAAAAGGTGCAATGAAATTTATTTTTGTACAAAAGGAAGAAAATTTTCTTCGTGTTTTTGAACATTTTATGTACAATTTTGAAAATAATCGTGGATACTTATTAACATTGTAGATATTTTTAGATATTATAAATATTTTATGGACACCTTAACAAAGAAATCTTCTGCATTATTTATAAGACTTTAAAATATAGACACTTTATCCTGAAATATGGACAATACTGTTGACATTGTCCACAAATAACATATTCAAAATTCGCACCAAAGAATCATTAGTACGCCATTGGATACTACCTCATATTAAAGCAAAGCTACTACGCAACGCAAACGGCGGCGGCCAATCACTTTAGAATGTTGCAATCTTATTTTTTGACTCTATATATCTTCTAATTGTGATCTAATTATTTCTCACCTAGCTAGCTCCACCACATATTCCTCTTTCTTTCTCTGTCTCTAAATCTTCCCTATCTTTCTTATCTTTAATATCAAACATTAACTTAATTTAGTACCTCCAAGACACAAATAAAAAATGGTTGCGGAGTCTAGCAGTAGTACTACAGGCATTAGCACCTACCCCATCAAAACGGTTGTCGTTTTGGTGCAAGAGAACCGCTCCTTTGACCACATGCTGGGGTGGATGAAGTCCCTCAACCCTGAGATAGACGGCGTCACCGGGTCCGAATCCAACCCTATATCGACATCTGACCCAAACTCTGACCGAGTATTCTTCCGCGACGGATCTGCCTACGTCGACCCGGACCCCGGCCACTCCTTCCAGGCAATCTACGAGCAGGTCTTTGGCGAGCCATGGACTGAGGCCTCTGCCGCCAAAAAACTAGCTCCGACGATGGAGGGTTTTGCTCAGAACGCCGAGAGCACTCAGGCAGGCATGGCGGAGACCGTAATGAACGGGTTCAGGCCAGAGGCGGTGCCAGTATACCGCGAGCTTGTGTCGGAGTTCGCTGTGTGTGATCGGTGGTTTGCGTCGAATCCGGCGTCCACGCAGCCAAATAGGCTGTACGTGCATTCGGCGACGTCGCATGGGCTGACTTCGAACGACACGAAGCAGCTGATTGAAGGGCTTCCTCAGAAGACCATATTTGATTCGTTGGACGAAGGTGGCTTTTCCTTTGGGATTTACCATCAGCAAGTTCCGTCTACTATTTTTTACAGGTAATTAATTAAATTAACTAAAACTGCCAAAAAATGAAATTAACTATTTAGCTTTTGTGTTTCCTATGATATCTGTGTCTGAATTTTTTATTCGTATATAAAAAAAAGAGATACGTTTACAACAGTACGAGTATATTTGTTAAATTCTGCTAAGAATATAGGGCATATTTGCTAAATTATTAATGGCAGTTGTTTAACGTTCCGCAAAGTAGGGTGAGAATAAACTAACAATGGGTTAATCGCATAACTATACTTTTTAATTTTTATTATTTTTTAATTTGTCATTATTTTTAGAAATTACAAAAGTATCTTTTGAATTTAAAAAACTTGTTTCAATTTTATCATTTTAAAACTTTTTTAACTTAAAAACATAGAGAAACGTAAAAATACTTTGACTAAGCCTAATTTGTTTATGAAATATATGTTTTTTCTTGAGAAAAATTTAAAAAATATATATTTTAAAAATTAAAAAGTCGTAAAACTTAAGATTTTTTTTAAAAAAATTTGATGTTTTGTTTTAGGATTTTTATGTTTTGAATATATAAAATATTTATCATAACCATTTAAAGGTAATTATATTGTTATGCTTAATTTTTTTCACTCATTGAGATGAAATTGAAATAAGTTTTTAAAATTTCAATGACATTTTTGCAATTTCAAAGAACAGATGGACAAATTAAGAAATACTTAAAACTATAAGGTACAAATATGTAATTAATCCGTAAAGTAAATAAAATTTCATAATCGAATATAATTTAACAAAAACTAATTAATAAAGAAAATAAAAAAATCGATCATCTACTGTTCACCATAGGCGATTGTATAAATAAGAACTAGTGGAAGGATTTTACAGTAGGCTTCAGAGATAGAGGTAGCCGTCTCAAGCATTTTGGGGGCTTTTTGGTTTTGTTTTTTTTTTTTTTTTTGAGAATAAGAACTTTGGGAGCTTAGGCAGAAACTTTTTGCCAAGTTATAGTAAATAACATTTTTACAAAACTAATAAAACATAAATAGTAAGGTTTAAAAATATTTGTAAAAATAACAAAATTTGGTAAATAAAATAATATAATTTCAAAAAAATCAATTGATTACAACTAAAAAATATTTTAGTAAGTAAATTTTTTATTTATTATTATTTACTATAAATATTTTTATAATATGATATTTAATTTAATTGTAGGGTACATAGTCTTGAGAATTTAATTCACACAACAAACACTACTGGTCATTTGAATAACCTACTGGATAACTGCCACTAATACATTAAATTAGCTTGAAAATTTTTTTTTTGAAAAAAAGAAACTATAGGGTGTTTTCTCATGCAACTTCCAACTTCTTCAGCAACCATACAAATTAAATATGAAGAGTTAAGACGTTTAATGATCCAGAGCCATGTTAGAAATGATTATCTTAATGTAACAAAAACAAATCACAGAAACTACGAAAATATTTATATATGAAAACTAGCATGTGAGACTGTTGGAAATGTGGTATGAACACTAGAAACACGCAATGAAATACACTTTCCCTGAAGCATTATTTGCCTCCTCTCGATTAATATCGCTACGGTTATCACTCTACAAATCACTTCTAGGATATGACAAGCCTATTAATGTGTTTATGCACTAAGCAATGATGTAGAAATATAGAGAATATTTTAAAAAAAATTAAAAAGAAAGAATGTGAAAATAGATTAGGTTTTTTTTATCACGTTGTTACTTCATAATTAAAATACTACCATTGATTGTACCATTTTGGAAATAATTGCCATCTTTTCAAAAAGATTGTAACCTTTTTTATCACACACTGTTTCTAAAAGATGACAACCTTTCAGAATGAATTTGAATTATTTTAAATTAATCAATTAAATCTGAAAATAAGATAAAATTTTTATTTTTACATTATATTTGGATTAAATTTATATTCTGAATTTAATCTGAAAATATAAAGCATTATATTTTTACAAGTGTGCCTAATAAGCACCAAAAGTGCCTCTACAACTTCACTGCCAATATACGCACTTGCATGTCTGCAAGCTTTAAGTGAGGCTTAGGTGTACAAGTCAACAAGCCTTTCAAAAGAGTAGAGCTTTATAAAATTCTACAAGCCTTTATAAATTTCTCATGTGGGACTATAAGTTGTCTCAATACTTAACATTTAAACTTGAACAATTCCAAAAATCCCCACTTGTTAAAGTATAAATGTAAGTAAAACACCTCAGAGAATCAAATAGTTTTTATGAATAAAGCATGGTATTGTTAGATTTCAACCTTACCATAGTGTAAGCATTGCAAGGTAATCATTGAAATCACTGACAGTTCAAAACTTTGAACCAGCTATTAGTTTTTGATAAGAACGGTAATACCACATGCATAAACATTCATGTGTTCTTATATTCCACAAAGTACTCACTTAGCACTTTTAATGGCCATGTGTTTATCCTATTTCGTGAATTTTTCAAAGAGAAACTCTAATTCTCATTTGAGGCGGCACCATGTCCAAATTTGCATAGGTGAAATTCTTTTAGTATCCTTGTTAGATTTAAGATACTTGTCTCTAAAAGACTAAATTTCATTAAGAGTCTTTATATTGATCAGCTCTCTAATTGTAACAACAAACACTAATTTTCTCATCTTAGACAGTGTTTCTTGATTTAGTGCTGAAAACTATCCATAAGACAACGATTTGTTTTTACCCTTTGAATTGAAATACTAGTCAATTCCTAGAGTTTGGTTGGGTTGCCATCATTGGTGGATTGTTTAATTTAGGAGTTTTAGCCCCATCCTCCTTGATGTTGATTTTACCAGTTCTCTTGTAAAGAGATTTGGTAAATGGTTTTGCCAAGTTATTACTTGACCTCACATATGTAAGGAAGATAGTTCCACTTTTGATTAACTTCTTTAGATAATCATGTCTTAGACTAATATGTCTAGACTTCCCATTATATATCTCACTATAAATATGTGCTAAAGTGGCTTGACTATTGTAGTGTATCGATATTGCCGATACATCCTTTGAAGTCAACGAAATTTCTAGAAGAAGATCCCTAAGGCATTCTGCCTCATTCCCTAAAGCTGCTAAAGCAACAAATTCAACTCACCCTTCTTCCGTTCAGCCTTCAATGCGTCACTGTCTATGGTTGCAGATTCTAGAATTGGTGGTAATGTAGGTTTAAGAACGTAAAAAACCTTCAGTGCAGTCAATAGAGATTTTAGTTTGTCTTGCCAACGAGTGAAATTCAATCCATTAAATTGATCCAAACGAACCAGGTCTTGATTCATCAATTTAATGGTTGCAATAACTGTTTCATTCTCCACTGGAATAATGCTTTATGATTGTTGGAAATTTGGTATGAAGACTTGAAACATGTAATGAAATATGCTTTTCCTTAAAGCATTATTTGCCCCTTTTGATTGAGATTGCTTATGGGAATCACTCTGCAAATGGCTTTAGGATATGATAAGCCTATTAATATGTTTTTGCATTAAGCAATGGTGAAGAAACATAGAGAATATCTGAGTACTTTTATGAAAGAAAGAAAGAACATGAACATAGATTAGTTTTTTTTATCATTTTGTTAATTTATAATTAAAAGACAACCATTGATTACACTATTTTGGAGATAACTGCTGCCTATTCAAAAAGATTGTAATCTTACTAATCAGTTAATTTGAATTTCACACTCTTTTTAAAAGGTGACAACCTTTCAAAATGAATTCAAATTATTTTAAAAATTAATTAATCCAAAAATAAAATGAAAATTAAATCCAAATTTAGTTAAAAAAATAAAACATTATTTTTTTTGCAAGTGTTATGTGTCATGCACTCACGCACCTGTGCCTACATGCCCAAGTGCACCTAATAAGTGCCTCCACAATGTCACGGCCCATGTTATGCATGCGCATGTGAGAGCTTTAGGTGAGGCTTAGGTGCATAAGTTATCAAACCCTTCAAAAGAGTAGAGTCTTATAAAGTCCTATAAGCCTTTATAAATTTCCTATGTGGGACTATACGTTGTCTCAACACTTTACATTTGAACTTAAACAATTCTAACAAAGACTCTATAGCCATTTTCGGTGACTCGCTAAGGTCTTCTATTGAAGGTCTTCTCAGGTGACTCATCATGCTATGTGGCACTTAGTAGACATCAACATCACAATGGGCAAGAGAGAGAGACAGAGAGAGATGTATATAATCTTTTCTTAAGGTATCTTAGATTAGGCTTAATTGTGATTGTTTTGAAATTACATCTTAAGCGTGGAAATAATCTAACACCTTGATTGAGAAAAAAAAATCCATACCCATTAAATTGATGATAGTATGCATTTTTTTCTCCTAAGACCATATACAAAAATTGTAGTAAATAGTCATTTTTCAAAACTAATTGTCGTAAGCAGCAGGTTTTAAAAATATTTATAATAAATATTAAATTTATAGTGTAAATAATTTATTTACCCTTTTTTAAAGTGCAAGTAATTTATTTACTTAATGTTTACAATGTAAATAATTCTCGTTTATATAATAAATAAGTTACTTACATTGCTATTTATTACAAATATCTTCAAAACCTACTATTTGCTTTAAAAAGTTTTAAAAATTTATTATTTTTCTAGTTCTCCCAACCATGTATATACATTATATGGTATTCATTTTGGGCCTGGCAGCCTATGCAGTCACCACCTCATGCTCCGCCCATGTTAGGTAAGTGGGATAGCCTCAGAACACATCAAACATGTAAAGTACCGATGTCATGTGATTTGAAAGAATCAATTCTTAACATTTGGGAAAGCCTCAATCAATTAATTAATTACCATGCATTTATGGCTTAAAGTTTTATTATAAAGAAATATTTAAACATTATGACTGATGATTATCACTATTTACATGTCTTTTTAACTAATTACAAATCCACATTGATTTAGTAGTTATGATAAGGAACTTACAGAATCTTATGTGCCAAATTATAATTAAGTAATAAAAAAGTACTACATATTAGGTAATTTCATGTGCGCTTAAATATTAGTCAATTTGATAGTTGAAATTATACACGTTATATCTGTGTATAACAAGTACTTAACAGCGTTATATGTAATGCTACTCCTAAGCTAGCAATTCTAAACCCCGCTAATTTGGAAAAAGGTTATCTCTTAACATCTATCACTAAAAACTTAAGAAAAAAAACATTGCAAAATGGAAATAATGACCTTTATTGCAAATCATAAATTGCAAATATACAAGGTACTAAAAATCACTAATTTCACATCTAAATATCTCTAGACTTGTCATGGGACCTTGGACCATTCTTACATAATTAATTGAAACCTCTACTTGGAAGCCATCTGTATCACGAGAACTATATAACCCAATGTTTAGTAAGTAAATTATACAAATCCACATTCAAAATACTTCTCTTTAAATTTCGCTTTAGATTCCTTCTATATGACACTAATTTTGTGTTATTAGAACCCTTACTTCATACTTGTTGGCCTCCTCTATTGGAACTCTTTCCGTCAAGAGATTTGGCCCTTAGAAGATTAACATTTATTAGTTCATAACAAGCACAAGAGTTCATTCACACCATACATAAAACACTTTTCATAAAGCATGTCAAAATATGTACATATCATAATCATAATCATAAACATTATAACGTAAATTGAAAACATGATTTCACAAACATATTATTGCTCAAGTGATGCAATGAAAGGTGTACTTATATCAAGCTGCTTAATAAGGAACAACTGCTATCTTTTTTTTTTCTTTCCTCTCTTCTTTTCCTTTCTCTTCTTTCTTTCCTTTTTCTCAATCAGATTTCCTACCTTTGGTCATGTTACAAAATTGCCCATTGAGCTTCTATGTATAGGCATGTATTTAGAGCGACAATGCATCTCCTTAGTTGTAGCTTGACATGTGCATGTCACCATATGTCATTGTGCTTGTATTCCACATCGGTTTCTTCGACACTTAGCTATCACACATGTTTGCCACGTATCAATGTCATGTTGGCCATATGTTACCTGAGATACTATGCTTGCTTCAATGCATCCCTATCCATTTGTGTCACTTAGCTATCATTCATATAAGCTATCTAATGCTTGTGTGTCGTGCTAATGTTAGTCATTAACCTCATGATGGCATCTTATGCTTACTAGAGTGATGAGTCATAACCTACCTCTGTATTTTGACACCTAGCATCTGCAATTTGTCACTTCATGCTTAATTTGCTACAATCTCTTTAAACCTTCTAAACATCTTTCAATCTTCAATTCATGACTTTTTAACTCTACGCTAGAAGCTTAAAAGGTCAAGTATTACGTTATATATTCGTTTACTAATTCTTCTGAAAGCTTTAATGGTTAGAAAATAATCTATTGAATATTCTAGTATTAAGAAATAATGATGAGTACTCTTGATTTTGTAATAAAAAATAGCATTCTGACAAATTTTCTTTTTTTTTTTTTTGGTAGGAACCTTAGAAAAGTAAAACACATCACAAAATTTCATCAATTTGATATACACTTTAAGAAGCACTGTGAAGAAGGGAAGCTACCAAACTATGTGGTGATTGAACCAAGGTACTTTCACCTATTATCGATACCTGGAAACGATGATCACCCATCTCATGATATTTCAGAAGGACAAAAGTTTGTCAAAGAAATCTATGAAGCTCTAAGAGCAAGCCCACAATGGAATGAAATCTTGTTCGTGATTATATACGATGAGCATGGCGGATTCTATGATCACATTCCAACGCCCGTCACTGGAGTTCCTAGCCCTGATGGTATTGTTGGTCCTGCTCCATACAACTTCAATTTTAACCGTCTTGGTGTTAGGGTTCCGGCCATCCTTATATCGCCTTGGATAAAACGAGGAACAGGTATTACTTATAATGATGGCTTTATAGAAGATGTTCAAATTAGCATACAATATCTTGTAATGATCTAATACAACTATAAAGGACCTATGATCACATTGGTAGCGCCCATGGCATTATTTAAAATATATAACTCATGCAATGGTAAGGCCCCTCATATTTAAAACTTTATTTTTTTCTTCTCTATATTATTAAAAAAAAACTTTATTCATGCGTTCACTTTATAAGAAAAATTATGATTATGTTCTCACTTTATAATTAATATATAAAATTAATTCTGCATTAAATAAAATCATCTCCAATTTTTTCATAGCATCCTCGCGAAACTTTTTTTTATAATCCTCACTATTCACGGTGTACTCATATTTCAATTTAATATAATTGTTTATGTTTTGGTTGCACTTTCAATTAGAAATTAAAAAAAATGCGGTAATTTGTATGAATTGATTATGACGATTTTGAAATGTGCTATTTAATTGTATGCAGTATTGCATGGGCCTTCAGGGCCGTACCCTTCATCAGAATTCGAGCACTCCTCAATTACAGCAACTGTTAAAAAAATTTTCAACTTAAAGAACTACTTGACAAAGCGTGATGAATGGGCTGGAACTTTTGAAAATGTCTTCTTAAGCAGAACAACTCCAAGAATAGATTGTCCAGGTGATTAGTAAAGCTATATGTGTGTATATATTCTTAGGAACTGTTCTCAGTCAGGCATCCAGACCAATTCATAAATTAGTGTAACATTCACATTTCTTTAATTAGTATAGCACTTACAAAATTTAATCTAGTACTCGTAACATTAAGCAGTTATACTTAAGCAAATTGATTGTTATAAGAAACATACAAATGGTATTATGTTAGTAAATAAAAATGTTACAAGTGCCAGATTGTTTAGGATGTTAAATTTGAAAATTTACCTTTACTCTTTTACTAATTATGGTTTTTGTAACCACATATTTTTGTGGCTGCATTAAGCTGATTAATTACTCATTATATCAATTGTTTTATTATTTTTTGCTTTGCAGTGACTTTGCCAGAGCCTATAAAACTGCGTGAAGGTGAAGCAAAAGAAGAGGCTAAATTGAGCGAGTTTCAGGCAGAGTTGGTGCAGATGGCGGCTACAGTAAATGGAGACTATACCAAAGATATTTATCCTCATAAACTAGTGGAGAACTTGACTGTTTCTGAAGCTGTTAAATATTGTGATGCTGCATTTAAGGCATTCTTGGATGAGTGCAAGAAAGCCAAGGAAAGGGGACTAGATGAGTCCCAGATTGTCGTTTGTGGAGCGAGCTCAGTACCAGCTCCAAAACAACAAAAGTCGCCTAAGTCTTTTGCTCAGAAGATCTTTTCTTGTTTGGTTTGTGATCACTAAACATTTTTTTTATTGCCTGCTCTTTGGATTGAATAACAAAACTATTAGATGTTTTAAAAGGTATCATAATTTACATGCAAATATATGCCTACTTTGTAGCACGTGTTTGGAACTTATTTTTATTTCTATTTCTTAACATTTTCTAGTGAAAAAGGAAAATTATGTTACGGGGAATTTTCAAAAGTACAATAAGATGATGTGAACGTCGTTTCACCGACACCCACATTAAGTATATTATATTAGTTCAATTAATATTGCAAATGAAACTTCAAAAAAGAGAAAAATAGAAAAGGAATGCAATATCATCCGTCAAGTTTTTCTTAAGAACACTTTCCTTTGTCTGCATTTTTGTTAATAGTACTCTTAAAATATGGATTATGCAATATCTATAATATTTTGGGTAATTATTTTGCACTAAAACAATATTTTGGAAAAGAATCGATGTCGTTGTTAAAAGAAACTTTAGCGACAACATGCGCTAATTAGTTGTTATTGTAAATCTGGCACTAAAATGGTCTAGAGATGATAAAAGTTGCCGGGAATTTCCAAATAGATCTTCACTAATATGTCATCTTGTAACGACAGAATGATGTTGTTGTTTTAGATTCGTTTGAAGCCCTTTAACTTATAATTCAAAGACGTTGGCTAGTATTGGATCTTTGTGATGTTTACTTACAAATATACCAGAAAATTTTACTACATAATTTATGAATAAAATATATAAATTTTGTTTCAATAATTTGTTGGAATTAAATCTAATTATGGGCTAATATATTAAACGAATATGTATTATACGCTATCAGATAAGGTTAGCCCATTAACGTGATCAATTTTGGTTTTGGGCTTTTTAAGCATTATCAAGTGTGGGCCTCCTATGTATAAAGACTAAAATATAATTACTGATTTTATTATAAGCTTAATTGGTAATTAAGGATATCTGTTAGGGTTCGCATTATATAAAGAGGTTGTGATCTCCAAGTCAGTACGCACATTTTCTTTCTACCACCCATCTACAAAGAGATTACAAAAACATTCTCTAAAGGAGTATTGACGTTCTAGACTTGGAAGATCCTCAACCTACAGACTCAAGAATCATATTTTATCTATGGATTCAAGTTAGCTTCCACATCTCATTAATTCTCTCGGTGATTTGACATGAATAATCCTAGTTGATGATGGTTTTCATCATAAAATTATGTTCTAACATAATTATCATGTAATCTAATAATAAAGTGTACGAACTTTATATCAATAAGGTAAAATGCTCAAATAAAACTAAAACAAGTTTTTTGTAGTCTTACTCCAAACAACATCAATATGAATAATACGCCCATGCACCCCTTCTCATTTTCTTCCCTCTCTCTAAAACCAATTTTCTCTCTTTAAGATTCTCCCCTCCCCTTCATTAAAATCTACAACAATTTCCCTTCTTTTCCAAGTCATTTCTCTAGTTACTTCTGTCATTCTCCACACCCATCTAGTTTGCCTACACTGCCTCTTCAAGGCCCTGTTCCTTGGAGCTTCCTTTTCTATCATTCTCTATTTCCCTTGCTCAGAGTTTTGGCGTATACCGAGGAGTGGTTGTGGGCTTTTGATCATCTGTGCGCACTTGGTCTTTTTGTCTTGGTGAGTTGATAATCTTTTTAGTCTATTTTTTTCTTTCATCTAAGGTGAGTCGGTGTTCTGCAATGCAAGAACAAGTGGACAATTTGGCAAAGAGAGCTACACTACTCCGCTGCATTAGCAATGACTTGGAGCTAATTCGTGATGAATCTCTAATTCAGTTGGCAGTGAATACAAAAGTCGTGGGAAAGTGCTAGCCAGAAGAAAGGAGAGTAAGTTAACAATGAGGAATAGCTTGGTGAAAGTCTGGCATAGAATCCCATTGTGTTTTCCTTTACGTTCAGGAACAAGAAAGATAAGAAGTGAGTTATAAAGTGTTGTCCTAGGTCCATAAACGGAGCCCATACTGTGTTGGAGGTGTGACGACCCGACTAATTCAGCCGTTACTTAATACTTTTCTTGACCTAATCTTGCATAGTTATAAAAACATGGAACATTTTTTTTAATTTAAAAACCTTAAAACTTGGAAAATGTGAACATATATTGGGATTCGAGGAAACTCAAGGTGATTTAGCCATCGTCGTCGATTAAAATCCTGCTGTGGAACAGAGATCGATTTTGAAATATCCAGCAATGAATTTGGAGACACATGAGTTGATTATGACGTTGACTCGGCATAAGGAAGTAGGATTTCTAGTGATGTGGATGAGGAGTAAAGAGAAGCTAAATATCACCTTGATGAGTTTTTGAAGAGGGAGGAGATTTTATTAAGGCAAAAATCTAAAGTAGAGTTGCTTTATGAATGGGACAGATATACTATTGTCTTCCATGTCTCTACGATTGTGAGAAGAAGATGAAATTGGGTCTCATAAATTTTGAGGGAGGATGGGGCTCGTGTTGAGACTAAAAAGGAGGTTATTGATGCTTCCCTCAGGCATTTTGATAGTATTTTCACCAGTTTGCCAACCACTTCCCCTCGGGTCTCCTCGGGTTAATCCAAAGTTAATCCAACTAAGCATTTCAGTAGTGGAAAACCAAGAACTAATAGTGATTCCATCAGCTGAAGAGATTAAGAAAGTGGCAGTTAGATTTAATCTGAGGAAAGCACTAGGCCTAGAGGGTTATCCGGGATTTTTTCCATTCTAATTAGAAAGTTTTGGAAAAGGATTTTGTTGCTATAATACAAAACTAATTCACTACCATGAAATTTTTGTCCTTCCTTAGCCAAACCAATCTTGTATTAGTTCCGAAAAAAGTGCTCCCTTCACTAGTTGGCAATTTCCGGCCAATTAATCTTTGCAATTTCTCATACAAGGTGATATCAAAAAATCTTGCCTAGTTTTTGAAGAGTATCCTATCAAAGTTTTTATCCCCTTTTTAATTAGCATTTGTCAAAGGTCGGCTTATCTTGGATAATTCGATCATTACTCAAGAAGTGCTCCTTTTCATGAGAAGAAGCAGGGAAAATGAGTGTTAGTGTTTCTTAAGCTTGAAAAGGAGAAAGCATGATAGGATTAAGTGGGGGTTTTTTAGAGCATGCCCTCAGTTGGTTTAGTCTGAGCCCGACTAGGATAGGGTGAGTTATTGAGTGAGTCAAGACTATGGACATTGCTCTTTTTCTCAACGGGTGGTCCATATGGTCGAATGGTGGTGCGCTAGGGTCTTTGACATGGCATTACCATATCTCCATAATTATTTATCCTTTGTAAAGAGGATTAATCGTGAGTATTAATAAGGTTTGTGGGGAGATCAAATACAAACGAGTCTGAGTTACAAAATGAGGTACTGAATTAACTTTTGCACTATTTGAAGATGATTTAGTAATGCTAGCCATTGCTAACAAGAATATGGCAGTAGAGGCTAATAGGGTCATTGAGTTGTATTGTAGCTATTCAGGTTAGAAGGTCAATGTCCAAAAGTCCATGGCTTACTTCAGTAAGAAGCTTGGCCATAGGAAATCCACGACGATTAATAGGATCCTCGGCTTTTGGCATATTCGAGAAAACTCGGTCCATTTGAGCCTTGCTCTACTCCACAGTTGCACAAATTCGAAGGATTGGAGATTCTTGGTGGAGAGGGTCCAACAAAAGGTGGCAAGTTGGAAACAAAAATTTGTGACATAAGGCTAGCAGGTTAGTCCTAAATAAAACTATAGAACGAGCTCTTCCCGCTTATAGCGTGGCCTCAACTATTCTTCCTGGAATGATTTGTAACAAACTGGACAATGGTTTGAGGTCCTTTCGGTGGGGCCACAAATAGGCAGGTTGATAATAAAATTTGTCTTCAAGCATAGAGTGCCATTTGTAGACCAAAAAAGTAGGGTGATCTACATCTAAGTTTATTAAAGGACATTATCGTGGCCTACACGAGCAGGTGGGCTTGGGAGCTGTTGAGAGATTCCATGGAGCTATGGGCGAAAGTCATTTTAAAGGATTTTACAAAAAGAAGCTTCTACTCCTAGTTAAGCTAATAGATTCTTTTGTTTGGGAGGATGTAGTGAAGGTGAAAGGCTTGGTGTTAAGAGGGGCTTGCAAGCTTATGGGGACGTGTCCTCAATCAATGTTTGCATAGACTCTTGGTTACCAAACAAGATTCGCTTCAGGGCTATCCCTATTTACTCTTAAACCCTGTGATATTATAAGGTGGCAGATTTCATTGATGAAAATGGTGGCCAAATGGAAAGCGAGTCACTAGGTGTTGCCAATGGGAGGAATTACAAACCATAGTTACTGATAATCCTGACTGATCAACACACGTTGATTTGGAGTCCCACATGTTGAGGGAAATTCACAATCGAGTTGGTTTATAAGTCAGAAGTGGGGTGTGATGGCATAGTGGATGATAGTTTAAGGAGTTTGTGGAGGAGGCTATAGAAGGTGAAAGTCTATCTTTAGCATAAACTCATATGGTGGGTTGTGGTATGGGATATCATCCATGTTTGGGTGGTATTATTCCGTTGGCTGGGCTCAAGTAAGAAGATATACCCTATGTGATTGGAGGAAGAAGAATATTCTACATTTATTTTGGTTTTGCCGGTACACAAAGCCGTTGTGGTTCGTGTCATCTTGGAGCATTAGAACTGACAATCTCAATTGTTCTTCTGGGAGAGAATTTCTGGAATTTGTTTTGTTGGGCAAAAAAAGTCACCGACCATCATCAGAATTGTTGTTTTCTTTTCGTCCCTTACGATTGAGTTTGTACGGAAAGCGAGGAATGAGGTACTCCACCAACAACGGGAATTTAATCTTCATGTGGTTTTTAAGGAGATTTCTCACTCTCGCTTCGATGGAACAATAGAATTAGTTGGCACCTCCACTAAGCTTGCTTAAGATGAATTCTAATGTCATTGTGGGGTCAAGCTAGCTACTCTATCATCGCAATTGCGTGAAGAGATTTTGGATCTACACTTTTCGCAGTTGCTCATCAAGTGCAGACAACTTAACCCTCGGTCTTTGGAGTTTTAGCAATTCATCCATGCATCATTGCAGCTAGGAACAAGGGAGCTAAAGCTGTAATTTGTGAAAAGGATTCCCTCCTTGTTTTCTAAAGTAAAACTCTCTTTCTAAACTATGTCGTTGGTTTATTAAAAACATTCATTGGGACTACAACATACTGAAAAGTGCCTTCGAGGCTCTCGAGTTCAATTGGATCATGAAGGATCTTAACTACTCAGTTGTAGTATAGCCAAATGGTCCTAGGCCATAAATGTTTCTGGTTTCTTTAATGCCAAAAGTGTTCCGAGATTTGTTTTGTTGGTGGAGGTGTAATGGTTCAGTTCCTCCCTGACCTAGGCTTTTCCCTCTTCGATCTTTAGTCTGCTTAGTAGTCTTCTTTTTTTCTATTTTTCTTTTAAGTTCTAGTTTTGCCGGGTGCATTTTTAATATGTTGTTGCCTTTGTTTTGTCTGTGACTTTTTTCTATTCATGTTGCTTTGTGTCTCATTTTTGTTATTTTTGGTTCTGGTTTTGGTTGCTTTTTCAATAAAATCTTTCGTTAGTAAAAAGAAAAAAACATAAACAAAAGAACAGATGCTCAAATAGTCAAAACAAGAATTCACATAAATTTCTTTTATTATTACCTTATTCTAATACTAGTGCCATGACAGTTTCTGTTAGGAATCTTGCATTGGCTATACTTTGTCAATTATAGAATTTGACTTTGAATTGATTTTGGTACAGGTTTTGAAAAGTTTCAGTTATTGACTGAAACACGTATGTTATTAAGTTTCCCATTCTTTAGTTTCATGTTTGCGATCTTTACTTGTTTTGCAATAAATAAATTGGGAAACAATTTAATGGAATTATTTAGCAATAAAAATATGGAAACTAGTTGACTTTGTGTATGTATTTTTAAGAAAAGTAGAAATCATGCAAGTTTTTAACTTACTCAATTTCTTTTTATATCTGTTTTCTGTACTTATTTATAACGTGCAGTTTTCAGATTGATAAAAGTAGGTTGACACTGGGTGTATATAAAATCTGCAAGTCTTGATTGTGAACAGATTTGTTCCAGCCTTGAACATTGTTGCCTTATTTATTACAATAGAATCGGAAACAGAATCCAATCATTGCACTTTTTGAAGACCTCTAATTGCGAGCACTATTGGTTTTTAGATGAAGTCTCATGGTGGTTTATGTATGCAACCAGAGTCTTAGAATTGTTGAGAGATCATTTTGTGCACATCTTATTTTTCTTTATTTCTTCGAGGGAAGAATTTTTGGTTTTCAGGAGAAACTTAGAGTTGAAGAATTTCAACATTAAGTCGAGGGGATCTCACTGAACATGTTCATTAGGTAGTTATGAATCATAGGTGTCATACTTTTATAGGGAGCTTAGGGTGAATAAGTCGAATTAAATTGTAGCTTTTTTATTTAGTGAAGTGTTCATATGCCTGGGCTTGGCCCTGTGGATGTAGGTTGTTGACGAACCACGATACTAATCTGTTATCTCTATTTACTGTTTTATGTTTAATATAATCTTATTATGACAAACTTAAACATAAACTTGGTAAAACATATAACTGGTGCTTTTAATTGGTATCAAAACAAGTCACTAATGTGTTTTTGGTGAGGTTTTAGGTGTGCCTGTTATTTTTACAGGTATAAACATTATGAGAGAAGGAGGTTTGGTAAACAAACCACCATATCTTAAAGGCGTCAACTGCCCATACTAGAAGGCTCGTATGAAAACCTCCATTAATGCTATTGATGAAAGCTCATGGTGGTCTGTCATAACTTGATGGATTTATCCTACCATGAAGGATGCTGAGGAGAACACTATACCCATGCCTGAAGAAAAGTGGTCTACAGATGAAGATAGACTAGCCAACAGCAACTCCAAAGCATTATTGAATGCCATATTCAATGCTGCTTCAATTAATTTAAACTGATTTCTACATGTAAAACAGCTAAAGAAGGATTGGGGTATTCTTCAAACTACTCATAAAGGAACAACATTTGTAAAATCCTCAAAGCTTCAAATTCTAACAACCAGTTTTGAGCAATTGCATATGAAGGAGGAGAAGTGCACTGCAGATTTAATTCAAAGCTTTGTAACATTGCAAATGAAGTTTTTGCTCTTGGAGAAAAATATTCTGATACAAAGTTGGTAAAAATGACTATGAGATCTCTTTCAAAATGCTTTGCCTACAAAGTTGCTGCCATTGAAGAAGCAAAAGATATTTAGGTAATAAGGCTTGACAAATTCATCAGTTCTCTCTAAACCTCTAAGTTGAAATTTAAAGATTCAAGGAAGGACAAGGGGATCTCACTTCAAGTTAATATGAGCGATTTCATAATCAAGGAAGAATCTGATGAAGATGAAGATTTGAATCAGTCAATTACTTTGCTAACAAAAAACTTTAGTAAAATTATGAACAAAATTAACAAGAAAGGAAAATTCAATGAAAATTTCAAAAATTAAAATACTCAAGGGAATAAATTTTCATCTTTGTAGCAATTTGAAGAGAAGAAAATAATAAAGGAATTCAATGTCGGGAGTGTGCAAAAACTCTTAAGAAGAACAACAAGGCACGATTCAAATGAAAGTGTAGAAGAAAACACCAACAATCATGTGGCCTTTATTGTAAATACCAAATTCCCTAGTAACTTGTTATTAAATTCAGATGTTACTATTGCATAATTTGTTGCAAAAAGAACCAATAGAATCTACTAAAGGTGTTGAAGTGATGGTGAAGAACTTAGTCATGACAAGATTGAGAAGGCCTACAAGAAGATGTACAGTAAGTGACTTATCGTTTGTAAATTCAATAGGTCTCTTGAAGGAGAAGTTGCTACTCTCAAAAGGAAAAATGAAGATTTATCAAGAGCTGCTACAAATTATGAGATTTTGGCTACAAGGCACCATAAGTACCTTGCTGAAACCAGAATTAAGTTGTAATAACCACAAAAGAATCTAAGAATGCTCAATTCTGGAACGACAAAATTGGATCATTTGCTTTCACAACAAAAACCTAGAGGTGATCACTTCGGCCTTGGATTTATAGGTCATGAAAACTCTAGAAAAACCATTTTTGTAATAAGCATCCACCAAAAGGCGGGAATCTCAAATACCTCAGGTAAGTAAAGGTAAGAAATCTGTTGTTAAATCTACTGCAACAAAAAGAACAACAAATAAATTTATTCCAATATGCCATCATTGTAATATTCTAGGGCATATTAGACCAATGTATACTTGAATGATTTAGAAAAGGGGCATGTGGGTAAAAGGATATAATCTGAAACAATCGCCTAAAATAAAAATTGACTTATCCAATAATTCTCCTAGAAAATCTAATTTACGAGGTTATGTTGCTCATACTTCCTTAAAAGCATGTGCTACTGATGCGTGGTATTCTAATAGTGGTTTTTCCAGGCATATGACAAGTGATCAGAAGTTCTTGACAAATTACCGAGAAAGTGGTGGAGGTCTTGTCACATTTGGTGATGGTGTGAAAGGACGTGTTCTTGGCAAAGGAACATTAAATGCAAATGGATTTCCAAAGCTCAAAAATGTATAACTTGTGGAAGGTTTAAAAGCAAATTTGATTAGCATAAGTCAATTGTGTGATAAAATTTTGTTTGTGAAATTCACAAAACAGAATTGTCAGGCTTTTTATGATAATAATTATTGTATTTTGACAGGAGAAAGGTCTTCTAATAATTGTTATTTGTTTGCCTTCCATACACCATAGTTCTCACACACAAGTGGCAAAATGCATTACTAACGATATTGATATTTGGCATCAAAAATTAGGACACTTAAATTATAAAACTTTGACCAAGATTGTGAGTGCAGGGGTTGTGCATGGTGTTCTAAATTTGAGCAAGAAGAAACTAGGAATTTTTGGTCCTTGTCAACTCGACAAACAAATTAAGACTACACATAAAGTGTTGCAACAGATTTGTAGAACAAAAGTCTCGGAGCTTCTCCACAAGGACCTCATGGGTCCCAGGCATGTTAAAAGTATTGCAAGGAAAAGGTATGTTTTTGTCTATGTGGATGATTTCTTTCGATATTCTTGGGTGGATTTTATTAGGGAAAAATCAGACACGTTTGGTGTTTTTAAAAATTTATGCACAAAGTTGAAAAATGAGAAAAGCTGTAGTATTGGCAAAATTATTCATATTAAAAGTGTTCATGGAAAGAGTTTGAAAATTCTATTTTTGCTAATTTTTGTGATGAACATGGTATTACACATGAGTTTTTTGCTTCTAAAACCCCCAACAAAATGGGGTAGTTGAAAGGAAAAACAGGACTATTCAAGAGATGGCTTGGATTATGAACAATTCAAAGAAGCTCACATTGAGATTGTGGGCTGAAGTAGTAAACACGGCATGTTATACAATAAATCGTGTTTACTTGAGAAAAGGTACTATCAAAACCCCCTACGAAATCTGAAAAGATAAGAAACCTAATCTTAAATATTTTCATGTCTTTGGCTGTGTCTGTTATATTCTTAATGATCATGAACATTTGGGAAAGTTTGAGGCAAAAATTGGCGAAGAGGTGTTTCTTAGGTACTCCATGAATAGTTATGCATATCATGTGTACAATATGAGAACCAAGACTATTATGGAATCATCTAATGTAGTATATGATGACTTCAAGATTTGTCTGAGTTTTCCAGGAAGAATAGATCATTAGCTTTACTAAAGATTCAAGAAGTTCATAGCTGGAAAATTCAGAAGAACAATCAACAGATAAAACTGCTGCAGAAAATGTTGCAACAGGTTTTTTAACAGAAATCCCAGCTGATGTTGAAAATATTGAACATGCGAATTTTGATGTTGTAGATCCAGTAAAAAGAAAGCCAACTTCTCGGATTCAAGTAAATCAACCTGAACACAAAATCATAGGTAGGTTTGAAGATGGAATCCAAATAAGAGCTCAACCAAGAAAAAGGTACGATGGCATGGTAAATAAATATAACAATATTGTTAGGTATGTTTGCTTTGCTTCTCAAATTGAGCCAAAAAAATCAAAGAAGCTCTACAACATGATGAGTGGATAAATGTCATGTAGGAAGAATTAGAACAGTTTGTTAGAAATGATGTGTGGATGCTTGTGCCCAGACCAAAAATTCAAATGTTATTGGAACTAAATGGGTTTTCAAAAATAAATCTAACGAATTTGGAACAATTGATAGAAGCAAAACAAGGTTGGTTACACAAGGGTACATACCAGTTGAAGGCGCAGACTTTGGTGAAACTTTTGCACCAGTTGCTAGACTTGAATCTATTAGGCTTCTTCTATCTATTGCATGTCTTCTAGATTTCAAACTTTATCAAATGGAAGTAAAAAGTGCCTTTTTAAATGTTATTTTAAATGAAGAAGTCTATGTCAAACAACCTAAAGGTTTTGAAAATCCACATCATCTTGATCATGTTTTTCATTTGAAAAATGGTTGTCTATGGTTTGAAATAAGCACCCCAAGCATGGTATGAAAGATTTACAAATTTTTTAATTAAGAAAGGCTATGAGAGAGGGGATGTTGGCATAACCTTGTTTATCAAACAATTTAAAAATGGAATCATAATTGCTCAAATATATGTTGATGATATTGTTTTTAGTTTTACTTCATAGGATAAGATTCATGTTATCTGGTTATTTGGTGAAGAGCTTTATTGGTTATCCTATTCGTATGAAGGAAACATCTCACAGATTGTTGAAAAATAGTAAGAAAACCATTTTCTTAGTCATAGTAGATGGCTTCCAAGAGATCATCGTTACCACAAATAAAAGAAATCTTTGATGGCAACATTGAAGAAAAAGACCCTCCGCGGTCTTTGACGGGTGAACAAATATTTGAAATGGTAAAAGATTTGAAAGCTATACTCGGAAAAAGAAAACGAGGTATGGACATGCCATCGATAGATGGACCGTGGAAAAAGAGATAAATCTTTTTCGAACTTTCATATTGGAAGACACTTTTTGTTCATCATTGCTTGATGTTATGTATATTGAGAAAAACATTTGTTAATCAATGGCCTGCATGTTGCTTGACATTCCGAGCAAGAGTAAGAATGGTGAAAAAGCACGGTTGGATCTCATAGAAATAGAGATTAGGCCTAATTTGTTTTTCAAGGAAAGAGGGAACCGCACTTATTTACCTTTGGTGAAGCACACGTTATTAAGAAGAGAAAAAGAAAGCTTTGTAAATGGCTTGCTTCATTTTTTCTTCTTTTTTAAGGTAAGGGGTATATCTATATATAGTTATTTTTGTGATAAAAACAGTAAAAAGTAAAAATGGTGGCTATTGGATGCATAACACATAGGATGCCACCTTAGGCAGAGGAGAAAAAGTTCTGACAAATTGGTGTTTTAGACCAATTTTTCACAATGGCTTTTTATAAAAAACTATCATGGAATTTTAAAGCTTAATTTCACGATGGTTTTTTCTTAAAACCATCATGTAATATAAGGAGTAAACTATGTAGTTTTAGCCCCCACTCCAAACCATGCTCTAGAGTTAGGGCCTATATTTCAAAATTTCACTTCTCTCTTTCTTTCACGCCCCTAGACTCTAGCCCTCTCTCTTACATTCTCTCGCCCTTGACACCATCGTTGCCGCTACCCGCGACCCAACACCAAGCCACATTGTCATTGCCGTCGCTATTGACTCAAACCCATGCCATCGCGTCACCATTTCTTGATTTCTTGCTGTCACCGTTGTTCTGCAAGTCCATTTTATTTTTTTTGTTTGTTTTCTTTTTTTTTTTTAGCCATTAGTTGCAAAAAGAAGGTCACAAATTGAGCCTAAAGATCACAAATTTTTTCTTTCAGTGTTGCCTTAAAAACTTCTCTAAGTACTTTGGTCACCAGCAAATAACGCATGCAACTCTTAGAACAACATATAGAATCAATGATGCAAACAATAACATGATAATTTCAAATATCACGTTTAATTTTGTGCTAAAAATTTAAGAAATTAATATTGGTTTAGCTGATGAGAAACGAATATTTTCACGAACTCATGATGAACTTCCTATAAGACTTAAGCCAATATTGGCTTCTTAAACTTATAAAGACATAGTTATCCTTGGAGTTGACCTCTCTCATTTCATTATACACATGTTTAGTTAATCCAAATGCAAAAAAAAAAAAACTTAGCATTTCAGTGTTTTCATCCAATATAGGATGTGGTATTTCAATACTTCAATGGTGCTTTTACAAATTTTAATTTTAACATATTCAACATATTTGTACTTACCTTGCAATCTAGTATTAAAATCTCGTGTTTGTTGAGCCTTATCTTGAAATTCTTGTCTTTGGTTCTTGAACATTTTTGCTGATTTGGGTTTTGATGTATAGATAAATATTCATTTGGTTGATTGGTTTATGTCAATTTATGTGTTTTCCTTTCCATGAGGATTTGGTTTAGATAAGATAAAAATGTCTCAAGAGAGCGATAATGGCCACTATAATGAAGAGTATCAAGAGTACACGCTATCTTCCTCTCAACATAGCAAGGGAAAACAAGTTAGCAAGCCCTGAAAATGCACGAATTCGATCACAATTAAGTAGATTTTGTGCAGAGAGCTACTTTGATGAAAAAAGTTCATTGGATAAAGAAGAAATGTTTAAGAATAGAAGTGACGTTTGATGCAAAAGGCCAATCAGAAGGCACACCCAAAAGTGAATTAAGCAATTTGATTGGGGTCCTTTGTTGAGAAAACGTCCCAATATGGATTAAAGATTGGAGAACTAAGGATTTGAACCAAGTAAGGGTTGTTGTTTGGAGAGATATTTATGAAGCTTTCATAGTTGAAAAGTGGTATAGGAAAAAAGCTTTGAAGATTTGTGGCAAATTAGGAAAAGGGTATAGATCCAACCTCTACTTGAGCGGCCTTCTATGGTAGTATACTACTACCCCTCTATAAGTGATACGATTGGGAAGCTTTTGTTAAGTATTGGCGTTTCACCAAATTCCAACTACTATCGACACATGCAAGAAAAACAAGAGCACAAAATGAATATGGCTCTATGGTTGGCCAAGACGGATATAAAGTGCTTGAGCAATCATTGATACTTTATTATGTCTCATATTACATATATCAATTATTCTATTAATATACTATTAACATGGCAAAGCACAATTAGCTCAAATGGATGTGCTACCATCATAGGAGGAGTTGTAGGTAAAATCACATCAAGGTCTTGAAGGACAATTTAAAAATCCAAACTATGCTAAAATTAGAAATTTGATTATAAGTTCATTGAGCTCAAATTCTTAATTTGTAATCTTTTAACTTTTGAAACATATTAAGAACAACTTGGTTTGTTGTTGTTTTACTGCATGAGTACACGATGCAACAAATTCAGAAGACCTTTAAGTCCATCGGTAACGAAAACATACTGATGAAAGCAGTAGGGAAACCGGAACATTCAAAACATGTTCGTGGTCCATCTAAGTATGTCAAGTAGTCTCAATACTTCAACCTCTAATCAACTTCAAAATTCAATTCCCAAATATTGAATATGTAGCAGGAAATTGTAGAACTACAATGTCTTGTGACCGAATTTATTTCCCAAGGAGGTGCTAAACTGACGGAGGAACTTCAAGGCTAGTTGCAATCCTCACATCAACAAAGCAGATGCTTCACAAACTCTAGAAGTCTAATTGTCACCTTATCATCAAGAGCCCAAACAACATCAAGAATGCAGGGTTTTTTGTTGGCGATAGAATTAATGGTGGGTAGATACTTGTTACACTTGGGAAGGCATGGATGGAGAGTCTTCCAATTGATGCAATCCATGGAAGATCCTTAGGGGACCAAAACGTGCATGTTATCATTACCACTAGAGTTAGAATGGTGAATTACCTGTTTCGACAATTAAAGTAGCAACTGTAGGTGAAGTCATCGGAAGCTTTGTTGCATGGCCGTAAAAGTTAATTGAAGTTGTTGCAAAGATGAAGACGAGTCAAGTGCCTAGCCAAGTTGTTCAACATGTTGAGGGAAAGGAACGCCTAAAAAAGAAAAGTGCTAGAAAAGCAAGAGAGTCACAACCTGAGGTAGAAAAAGAACTAGCGGTTGGGAAATAACCCGTTGCGATTGGGCCTTTGCCTTCATTTAACTTCTCTTTAGTACCTCAAGAATTTATGCAGTTGACTTTATATACACATACTTTCATGTGCAGTGGGTCGATGGTTCAATGCTCAATACTAGTAATAATCACTAGCAATGAAATGCCTATCTATTTGGGGTATGAAGACATTTTCTACTTCATAACCTTTGATAAAATCAGAGCGAACTATATAATGGTATACCTTAGGTAATAGCTCTATCCTCAATTCCTACTTTTTAAAATCTAAGTAGAGTTGTTAGGTGCATTCAAATAAGTTAATGCATTGTTTTCATTGTAGTTTTTTGGCAAAATATTATGAACATTAAGGCAAGGCTCATAATTTTGGCTTCATATCTCTGGCCCTTATCTCAAGTGTTGCAAGATACCCATATAGTGATGTTAGAGAGCACACTATGTCACTCTTCCATCTATTAGCTCAAGCACTAAGGGGGAAATTATTCTTCATTCCATACAATGTTGATAAACATGAGATGTTGGCATTTGTTTCACCATAGGAGGACCAAATATTTTGGTTTGATCCCCTAGGATACCAACCACGTGATGATTTCATATCACTCATAAGATTGTAAGTATCAATTAACAAAGTTAAGTTTTACACAATTGTAATCATTAATTCATTTTAATCATGACATATTGTTAGGGCGCTTGACGATTGGAAACTTTAAGTGGGAAGCAGTGTAACAAGGTGAGCGAACAAAACGCTATGTTCTAGCCGTAAGTATCAAAGACAAACAAGAAACATGGAATGTGGTTTTTTTATTCTACGTTACATATGGGATATAATTAATAATGGTATAGAAGCCCTATCAAAAAAGAAATTTTATATACATAAGGATATAAATGAAGTTACAATTGAGTGGACACAATTTGTAAATAGGTATATCACATATAGCTAGACTAGTTGATAAATGATTATGTAAAATAGTTCAATATAAATGATTTTTAAAAACTTTGTAATTTTAATATACATATATTTTCTTTGCAATTAGGGCCTTGTAGTAATAGATAACACACAAGATTGGTCATTTATAGGAAATTAGAAATTCATTATATTGTTTATGTGTATAACCAATTTTCCATGATAGTTTTTATTAGAAATTGTTGTGGAAACACATCCTTACAAGATGGTTTATGTGTAAAGCCATTGTGCAAACTTAAGGAATGTCATTTTTTTCGACAATTTTTAAGAAAAACTGTTGTATAATGTTGACCTTTGAAGATGGTTTTTTGAGAAAATCATCGTGTAAGGCTTTATTTTCATGGCGGTTTTCTGAGAAAACCAACGTGATAGAGGCCCCAAATGTTCCGGATTGGTGCCTAACTTTGACGTCTAAACGAATGTTCCACGGCTGTAAAAAACCGTCGTGAAAACTTAATTTGGTACCACGACGTAGGTTTTCACGTGGTTTTTTAATCGTTGTGAAAGTTTTCCACGATGGTTTAAAACCTCCATGGAAGGCCATGTTAATTTGTAGTAGCGATTGTTCACATATTCAACCTGAAAAAAGAGACCTTCTTTTTAAATTTTTATTTTCAAGGCATGAAAACCTCTCGAGAACAATTATATTGTATTAATTGATATTGATTTTGATTAAATTTTTGTTTTAGTTATTAGCCCCATTGATAAAAGTTCTTGGCTCCCTTGGGCTCTACATTGAAAATAAATCAAACACTTGCAAAACACCAATTGAGCTAGATCAAAGATCACTTAATTTGTACGCATGAACATATATTATAGATTAGAGATCGAGAAAGACTCAACAATCTAGTAATACAACCGTTTACGATGCTTGTATTTTCCAAATAGTTTTTTCCTAGAATGCAAAAAAAATGGTTTTTTTAGAACCCAAGATAAAAATTGTATCATTTTATTATTTTCTAGGTTCACTATTTTAATTTTCACTATAAAAATACATTTTTAGTCACAATTGTTTTTAGCAAAATTTTTAATCACAATATTTTTGTGTGACTCATATGCATTTAGTCACAACTTGATTTGAATTTTTGTTGTGACTAAAACTTTTAGCTACAAGGTTTTTTGTTATGGAAACAGTGGCTAGAAGTACTAAAAACAAAATTCAATCAAAGTTGTGATTAAATGCACTTTAGGCACAAAAAGCTGTGACTAAAAATTTTGCTAAAAACTATTGTGACTAAATGACTAGTTATTTTGTAGTGAATTTTATCGTAAATGAGTATCATCCTAAGTGATACTCACTGCACATGATATACATATACAACCAACCACAAATTTATATGTTAGTTTTGTGACTCATTAGGACAAAAATGTTACAGACTTTCCTGTAAATCATGTAATTAATTGAAAACGTAATGGTGATGCATGATTAGTTTATTAAATGTGACATTACAAATTAACCAATCCAATCACAAAAATTAATTAATATTAATTTATATAATCAATACATTCAAATATTATAAAAAAGATCTAGAATTTTAAATGATTTTAAATTTTAAGCTATATTTATAATTATTAATTATTTAAAGCTTAAATTGTTGGAACATAAGTGTAGTAGAATTTTTCCTTTCAAAAAAAAATTAGAGTATTATTTTGTATTCTAACATTAGGAGCAGGGATTATGATTCTATTTGTGTTCTGAAATCTTATGACGATTTACATTGGTAGGAATCTTAGAAAACTAAAACACATAAAAAAGTTTCAACAATTTAATCTTCACTTCAAGAACCATTGCAAGATGGGAAAGCTACCAAACTATGTGGTGATCGAACCAAGGTGCTTTGAACCACCATCAATACTTGGAAATGATGATCAACCATTACATGATGTCTCGGAAGGATAGAATTTTGTCAAAGAAATCTATGAAGATCATAGAGCAAGCCATCAATGGAATGAAATCAAGTTCGTGATTGTATACGATAAGCGTGGCGGATTCTATGATCATGTTCCAACTCCAGTCACCGGAGCTCCTAGCCCTAATGCTTTTATAGGTCCATCTTCTTAGAACTTCAAATTTGACTGTCTTGTTGTTAGGGTTCCAGCCATCCTTACATCTCCTTAGATAGAACAAGGAATTAGTATGTTTGTATATATTCAGTTCTGCTTGCAAAATATATTTTGACCATCAAGTAATAATGGAAATAAGGGATAAATATCTTGTATTGACCGAATTAAAATGAAAGTACGATATAATTAATAGTTAGAATTAATTTATAAAGGCCTACCAAAAAATACACCCGAACTCCATGTCACTCGAATTTTTAAAAGGGTTTATTTTACCTTTTAAACTATAAGGGGGCATATACATTCTCCAAGATGGACAGTAAGAAACCTCATTGGTTTAGAAATTGAAATTTGCTAATTTTAATTTGGATGGCCATCTATCTATGGAAGCTATTTCAATATTGATTTTGATTTAGGTAAGTTATGTTGGCTTGGAAAATTAAAGATTAATTCATGAATTTCAAGAGTTGTATGACTGACTTTGTTTTACTGTTTATTTAGTTTTCTCATAAGCTCCAATTTTAACATGATCCAATGACTTGAAGGTGGTGAAGATTGTCCAAGCTTTGGAATTTATGGCTAAGAATTGTAAGCTACTATTGTTGTTGCCAACTTATGAAGGGTTATATGAATGATGCATAATATGTTCTCTTAGTGGTTATGTGTATGCAATGTGGTGAAACAAGATTGCAAAGGAGATTGACAAATATTAAGGGCCTTGCTCATTTAACTTGATTTCTTTATGTCTATTGATTGAGAGTTATCTTAGTATACGAGATAGAAAGATTTTTGGATGTGTAGGGATTGTTTGTGGTCCACCCCTTTCCTATTATTAGATCCAGGTACATTTGAAAGGCTTCTTATAACATTAGGACTTTCAATTATTTTCTGATCTGGTAATAGGCCACTTCACCTATGATTCTTTGGAGTTAGATTCTAGTTGTATGTGAAATACCTTGTTTAGTTTTCAAACCACAGTTGTACTTGACAAAATTTTCTAAGGTGGGTAGATTGTAAAACCTATGGTTTTAATTGAAAAAATAATTCAATATTTTAGGCCAACTAGAACTTTTCAACAACTTTGGGGTAGAAAATTTTTTTTTGGAATATTCTTTTTTCAATTAAAAAAAAAATCTGATCATAAAGATCGAATACCCCACGTCACCCCCTGATTCATTCTTCGTTTTTCTTTTTCGTTTTTCTTTCTTTTTCCTTCTTTTCCCTCCTTTTCTTTTCTTCTCTAGTGCACAGAAAGCACACCCCATACCTCCTTCTGCCCGTCCACCTTAGGTCGCCGCCACCTGCATGCTCCAGCAGACTTAAACTGCCACCGCGTGGAGTTCCAACCGCTAGACTGTTGCCCCCTTACTCGCTATCGGCAGCCCGGAGCCCACCCAAAACCATCGCCCATTTTGAGCTTCCAGGGCCTATTATGGTGTTGTCCAGCTTCTGTTCCTCCGGCCAGTTACACCGTCAGATTTCTCTCATTGAGGAGGACAAAGCCCATCCATTTTCCACTCCGATCGTCACTAGAAATTCCAACCACCCGCTGCCCTTCCTTGTCGGTTTTTCTCCATTTTCTGCTGGCCCAAGCTTTGTTTTGGATAACCAACTTTGGAATGGTGATCTTCACATCGGGAGCTTTGTATTTGTACCAATCTCTGTCGCCTCCTCATCGATCAACCTTGGTCAATTCCAATCAAGTCTCGGTCAATGGCGGTCAACGGTTGACACCCGATCTTCGAACTGGGAAAGATGTCATTCTAGCCTGTATCTGACATTTCGAACACGTTCATGGTGTCGAATTTGCGAGACAAAATTCTAAAGGCAAAGTTGGCGATTCAAAGTTTCAGCAGCAACTGCGTTTCAATTCTTTTTGCCGCCGAACGTTGTCGACTAAGTCGATAGGTACTCTATAACTCATCTCTCGTGGTATGTTTATATAATTAGTCAGTAAATTTGGAATTCAAAATTTAAATATATGGATTTAATATACTGTTTTCTAACCTACATATTACTTGTAACACCCACCTATTTTTATGTAACAGATTATGCTAAGTTAATAATGACGTTAAGCAATTTTATTAATGAATTATGATTTTATGTTATTAACTATTTATTTTAAGTTTTATGACAGGTGACGATCGCGTGGAATCAATGTGCTCAAGTGTTCATGTTAGTTACAATGTATGTTTATTTATGATGTAATGATGACATGATGCTATGATGTATTACATTTTAAGGACAGTTCGGCAGGCCGAATAGCATGTCAAGGATCGATAGGCCGATGGAAACCATCGGCAGGCCGGACTTCATGGAATCGGCAGGCCGATGACAGCTGACGAGCAGTCAGCCGAAGTCTCCTAAAAATATGACGATGATGATTGGATAATGATTGATGATTGATTGGCATATTTATGGATTAATTTCCTCATTTAAGGAAATAAAATCATTGACTTTGCATTGATTGATATTGTTTTAAATGGTTTCCTATTTTTAGAGGGCAAATTATGGTAAGATGAGATGATTTGTTTGACTTTCCCTCTTTTCTCTCCATTCTCCACAAAAATTAGTCCAAGAATTAGTCAGAAAATTTTTGACATAATTGAGGGCATTGAAAATTTTTACGTTATCCTCATTCACGACAATTTTCTCTCTCTCTCTAATCTTCTGAGACGTTTCTTTTCTCTTTTCTCTTCTTCTTCACGCTTTCTTCTTGCCTTCTTTTCAATTCTTCCCTGCTAATTATTTGAAAGAAAAAATTGAAATTTCGTTGGTTGAATTCGAAGGAATTTGAGAAGAATCATTTTGAGGTAAGAGTTTATTCTCGTTTTATTTTTTTTTGAAATGAAATCCTTCTTGACATCCGACTGATATATCTTCCTCTATAAAATTTCGTTTGCTCTGAATTTTTAATATATTATTCATGTATGAGTTTTGTGATGTTTCTCCAAATTTCACCTTAATTGGATTTTTTATGATAAGTTATGAATTTTCTATCCTCTACCACTCACAGTAAAATACTGTTGTTTGGTTATGATGCATGAAAATATGATTTTTGTTCAAGGGGTAAACGTGCTTTGTTTGCTACAAATTTTTAGCAAGAATGTTCATGTATATGTTATATTATGGACTGCAAAGTTTGGTAATATTTTGATGAGTGAATTATGTGTTATGAAATTTCTATCGAGGCTAGCTCAAGAAACTATTTTAACAATGTTAATTTTGGACTTTTGTTTTATGTGATGTTTTATATGTTTAAATGATTTTATTGATGATGAAATAATTTTATGAAATTGAAATATATGTTAGTAAGATGTTAGTATGAATTTTAAAATTAAAATATATGTGCTTTAATTGTTAGAAAATATTTTCAAAAGATTACTCACAGCCTTTTAAACCTAAGTTAGTTTTATTACTGATTTTCAAATGTGTGTTTTAACCTACTCCGATTTTTTGTTGAAGCCAATTTTTGGATGTTAGGGTTCTATATGTCTACTGTATATGTTAATTTTTGTAGATTTTTCTATGATGTTAGAATGTGTTAAATGGACCTGAGAATAAAGTTGTTCATTGCCTTACTATTGCTGGCAGATTTCATGTTTGAAATGTATGGTTTGTTTTTAGATATTTAATGTAATTTTTATGACTAAAGAAAAATCATGGTAATATGTTTATGTATTAACTTTACCCCTGTCAAGTATGGCGCCTAAAGTATGTGTGAATGTTAAGTTTTTAAGTCTTGGATCCATGTAGGTCAGTGAAGTGTATGTGATGATGGTTCTATGTTTTTGATGATTATGGTTATGGATGCATGTTATGAATTATGTTTGTAAGAGATGAATGTATATGTGATGTTATATGATGGATGTATACTCTATGATAATAAGTATTAATTCTATTTTGTATCTTTAAATAAATAAATGGCAAGAACACACATAGGAACGAGTACATCGAACCCGCAGCGTCGTCACCAGTACATATAAGGTTAAGTAAGCTAGCTTCTAGGTAAGTACATTCTCACCTGCAATATGATATGTTTTATAAGGTTTGATATTATGTTCATGATGATATTTATGATGATTTCCTTAAAGGGTTTCTTATGAAAGATTTTCATGATTTAAAGTTATGCGTGTTTGATTATGGCAAATTTCAAAGCATAAAAGTTCAGTATATATCTATCACCTAATAAGTGTTGCACACCAATGTTATGATATGATATGTTATGATGTCATGTTTGGTTTAGGATTAGCTATCATTCTCCTCTCATGACGGCGCGCCTATAATGATGATTATGGTGCAACACTTGGGCCCTTAAGATAAAATAGAATAAGTTTTTAATATGGTCAATGTAATGAAAGATATGTTTCTATGAAAATGTGCTTAATGCACTATTACGATATGATGATGATGATGATGTTTATGAAATGATTATAAATTGTGAGAATTATATGTACTTACTAAGCTTTAGCTTATTCAAGTTTATGTCATGTTGCAGATAAGGGTAAGAAAGTTATGGATTAGGCGGAGGACATGGGAAGGCGTGTGAGCATAAGGAAGATGAATTGTAACCAGAAGAACGCCAACGATGCAAGTTTTATGATTTAAGCTATGGTTTATTATTTGAACATATTTTTATGATAAGTTTTAAAGAATACAAGAACTATGTTTTAATATTTTATTTTATCATGTTAAGAATTTGATCTTCCGCATTTTGAAAAGTTGAATTTGTCTTAAAATTAAGTTTTCTTAAAGTTTTGGCTCTGTCATCCTGCCGATCATCATTGGTCGGCATGCCGATGTAAGAAAGTTCGGCCTGCCGATCTCATTTTTGGCCTGCCGAACTTTGAAAGTTTTTAAACCCTGTTTTGTAGAACCTCTGCCGGCCTGTCGGTTGACGATTTCTGGCCTACCGACCATGTTCGGCCTGTCGAAGTCTTCAGTTCGGCCTGTCGAACTGTGAGAGTAAATAGTTTTGAATGATGTGATGTGTCATAAGTTATGATTTTACTATTTGGTATATTTACTTTATTAAAGGAAGTTTATGATCAATTTAATATTCAATAGAATTATTAATAGTATGGATTAAATTATTGAATGTAAAAAAAAAAAAGTGTATGTATGTATGGATCCTAGTTATGATTTCCTTAACTACGTTTACAATTAAGGTTCCAAATAAGCATGTAATGTATGAATGTTACGACATCTTTAACGTCCGTAAGGGGGGCGTTACATTACTATTATTATTGTCATTATTGTTGTCGTTATTGTTGTTTGATTGTTATTGTTGTTGCTCTTGATACTATTATTGTTGATGTCTTGTTGTTAGATATTTATTATTGTTGAGGTGGTTGTTATTATTGTGTGGTACTTGAGGTTGTTATTCTTGTTATTATAGTTGTTATCATTATTATCATTATTATTGTTGTTGTTGTTATTGTTAATATTTTGTTATTATTATTATTGTTGTTTATTCTCTAAAAATTTGTTATTGAGACGGTTCTGTGAACATTTGATCTTGAGTTGGTTTTATACACCTATTGGATAATTAGATGTTTATTTTTTATTTAGGATTATGAACAATTAAATGATGCATGAGATTGGCCTTGAAAGTGGAGTTTCTATGATATGATTAGAGTGGATGGAATGGCGAATAAGATTGGGTGTGTTTTTGTTATGTGATATAATATAACTGCTCTGGGTGGTGCCCCTTGAAGTTATGGTGTACCACAATATATTTGTAAATTGTTTTCTTACAGATTTAAGATTTTAGTTTTAAGAAAAATTAGCCGTTATGTTACTGAAATTTCGTCAAAGAACTAATGAACATGGGTAGAATGATTTAGAATGGATTTTTAGTAGTCAAATGGGTTATAACCAGATCCTATAAATAATGATACCTTATGGCCATCAGACAAATCTTAAGGCCATTCAATATGTATTTCAACAGACATGCATAATTTGGTACCATCGATCCTTTATGGCCTATCTCACGGGGTACTCCTAAGGACACAACGGACATCAAGTACTCATTTAGGGCACGACAGAACATATTATAATCTTTCTTTTTTCCCTTTCCTTTGCTAACAACTCGAGACATGTGTGAAAGAATTTGAGTGGTGATTGTAAATTAATTAGGAGTTATTGTATGGTTAATGAATTGTGAACTTGGTGAATTTTCATTTTGATAAGAGAAATTATTTATTAACTTTATTAGGATTTTATACATACGTTAGTTATAAGAAAAAAACCAAGAGGTGAGCCATGGATTTTCTACGGGGCATTGTATGCTCACTCCCCTTGCTCTCTCCTTTCAGGTTAGTCGATGATTCTTGTGTTGTGGATTATCGTCGATGCTTCTCGCTATCCGGTTGGTACGTCCTCCCAAGAACCTTTATTGGTGCATGGATGATACATGGAATTGAACACTCTCAGCACGAGGATTGAACCTTTATAAATTTTGTTTATTTGTTATTTGAATTTAGTTTTATTTATTTTTAATATAGCTACGAAGCTAGATTTTTACTTGTTTGATAAACATTGATTTAAAATTTGTATGTTTTCATTTTAAGTTTTCTCATTGAATTTTATTTCTTTTTATTTAGCATTAAAGACGTAGGAGCATTTTGAATTATTTTTGTAGATTTATGGGCCCCACTACAGTTTCCGAGTACTTTTGACTTTCTAGATCTTTAGAAATAATTTTTTCAATTTAGTCACTACCCCTGGTTTTGGGTTATGACACATCTTGTGTTGAAGAAGAGGCCTCAGATGTTTTTTCTTGTGGGAACTTCCACCTTGTTATCGAACAACTTTCCTCTCCTTAAAGTCATGATCGATTTGCCCTCCTCATGTTGATTGCTTAGACTAGTTCCAACTTCATGTACTCCTTTGGGATTAGGAAGTGGCTGACTAGGAAACCTTCCTTTCTCTATGTTCAAAGCCAAATTCTGGACTAATGTGGCCAGCTGTCCCACCATCTTCTCAATATTGGAGATTGACTGTGCTTGAGAACTATGATTAGTCCTCACCTCATTTTGTAAATCAGCTATGGTATGGTTTTGTTGGTCAAGGGCAGCCTGTGTGGATTTTTCCAACTTCTGAATGGCCTCTTCCCATGGTTTTGTTTGAGATAAGCCTTGACTGAATGTCTAACTGCTGGTTGGGAAACTTGGGGAGCTGCTTGGGCTGTTGTAACATGTTGTTGAGAACCCTGTGACCATGAGAAATTAGGGTGGTCTCTCCATCCCGAGTTGTAAGTGTTGGAATATAGATTTTAGGCAGGTTGCTTCCTCATCATATTAAGGGAGTTCACTTGATCAGAGTAGATGTCTTGCCCGTACTGGCTGAAAGTAGTGGCTCAATAGAACTAGCGCCTGTCAACGAGGTTAACTGGCGAGAAATTCCTTCCATTTTAGCTTTGACCTCTTTTATTTCAGAATTAGACTTGCCACTTTGTACTTCATACAATCCTCTTCTTTTCTTGTCATTCCTAGCAGACCGACTTCTTTGTTGAGAGTTATCTGTCTGTCTCCGAAAGAATTCCCAAATCTCTGATGCACCCTTAGACATAACCTCCATTAGTTGCCATCAACCATTCTTGAATCTGAGGCAATAATCCTTCTAAAAAGTACTGACATTGATGCCACTTTTCAAAACCATGATGAGGGCACTTCAAGAGAGGTGCATTAAATCTTTCCCAACCTTCAAAGAATTGCTCATCCTCCCTCTGCATAAGTTCAGAAATCTCCCTGCAAATGGCATTAGTTTTATGGACAGGAAAATATTTATTCAAAAATTTCTCAACCATTTGTGCCCAAGATGTAATGCAATTAGCTGGCAGTGTGTTTAACCATGACTTGGCTCTATCCTTCAAAGAGAATGGAAATAAATGAAGCTTAACATCGTCAGGAGAAATATTAGTCATTCAAATGATTGTAGGGTTCTTCGTTATCCAAACCATAAAAAGATGGAAGACAATTAAGAACACCCGGTTTCAATTCAAAACTTCTAGCTGCAACCTGTGGATATTGAATACATGAGATGCTCAAATTAGCTAGTGGGCTAAAATAATCCTTAAATGGTTTTCTCCTGTTCTCTTTGAGCCATCTTAGATTCAACAAAGTTTTTCACTATTTTATCTTTTAAAATAGCTTGTTTTCTTTGATGAAAAGTCCTCTCAATTTCACTATCTGTAGGTTCTAATTCAATTTCAATTGACCAACGACCTTGCATCCAAATACAACTTTTTTTTTTTTTTATTTTATTTTATTATTATTTTTTTTTTTTTTGCAAAAGATTAAAAAAAAGGAACAACCGTGAACAAATAAGTTGCTAACCAAAACAGAGAATGTGAAAAACGTAAACTCAGCCGAGTAAAGTACTTCTATGTAAAAAGACTATTTACTAGAGCCACACAAAACAATCAAACATTGACGAAAAAAAAAAACTAAGACAAATTAACTTTGTAACACAGTCCCAGGCAATGGCGCCAAAAGCTTGTTCTGCAAATTTTAATGTACTCGCAAGTGCACAAATCGTTTGAGATATAGATTACTTTTCATAGTTTTTTGTTTCCCACAGAGACTGCTAAAAACTAAGAAAATTAATTTAGCATTAGACGATTGTTATTCCAGCCTAGTTAAAGAGAATTCAAATTGCTTGGACAAAAAAAAAAAAAAAAAACTGAATTAAGAAGATCAAAATAATAAACACAAACTAAGTAAAACTGATTTCAGAAGACGAAAATTACCAAGGTTTCAGAATCGACCACTATTCAACATTGCAATTCTCCAAGTACCAACTAATTCCCGGGGAAAAAAAAAAAAAAAGGTGACAAGACGAAGTCAATCTATTGCCAACTAATAAATTTAACAACTAAGTCCAGATCAAACAAATCTTATGTTATTCCTCCTTCGCTTCAACAGATAATTGCCTAATCATTTTTTTTTTTTGGTATCAAATCCAATGACTAGAAAACCAAGAATCCAAGGAAATTATATTAATCTTTAAAGAACGAAGCATAGATTAAGTAAACAGAATCTCAAACTAGCAAAAATACCTGATATTGATGATGAACGAGATCTCAGTTTAATTATCTTATGAAGACAGAACCATAAATATTTAAAACCACATTAAGGGAATTAATTGAACAAGAAGAAAACTACATTATCAAATATGGTTTCATCTTCAACCTCAGTACAAGAAAATTAGAAACACAGAATAGTCAAAGGCAACGCAACAGGGCATTTTGAAAAATGACTTTAAGAGAAAGTCATTTTGGGCAAATGAACTTTTTTTTCTTTTTGCAGTTTTTTGACGTAAAAAAACATATTTTTTAGGCATCAAAACAGCTCCAGTTTTTTTTTCTTCTTACTCTGTTAAGGTTCCTCTCCTCGTTACAGTTATTTTTGTCTTTTTTCTGAAAAAAACTTAGACAATTTACCTGTTTTAAAAAGTGTGCTTTTTTTATGGAAAAAAAAAAGTCATTTCTTTAATTAAGAATTTTTTTTGCCCTTTTTTTAAATTCTTCCGCAACAAACCTAAGAGAAGCCGCCATGAACGAAGAAAATTCTTCAATTGAGTACTTTAGTTGCTGCCGTCCAATCTCCTTGCGTCTGTGCTGCTGCTACTCCCCTTCCTATCTATCTTCCCTACTTTATATACGTATGGGTGGGTCTCTATTTCAAGTTGCTCCACAGGGCATGGTTTGATTGATTTTGGGCTGGACTTCTATCTGGAGTTGGGCTCTTTATTTGACCCTTCCTATTTGCTTTAACTCCCCTTTATTCAATAAGGCTCCAATTAATTAACCTGAAAAGAAAAACATAATAATAATTAAACAATTCATAAAAGGAAATTACTAGCAATAAATAGGATTAGGGATAAAATATGTATTAGAATTATGCTCATCACTTATTAGCAATTACTTGCCTTTTAACAATAAGACCGTATTATTAGTGTGTAAACCCAACTAAAAGTTCCATAAAATAATTATAATAAAAAAGGGAAGAAAGGAAATGAAAAGTTACTTATGCCATACTTTAAAACAAATATGTTTACTCATACTGTACTTAAAATTTTTTTATTACACTACTATTTATATTATTTTTTTAAATAAGTGTGAGCTGTTAAAATTTTTTTCCTAACCAATCTAAATAGCCATATGCCAACACTCTCTCAACACTCCCTTCCTTTCCCAAAAGCAAAAAAAGCCAGAAGTTTCTTTTATATGTGCTATGCTTTTTTATTTTTTGGGAGAAAAGGAAAGTATGCCAAGTTTATAATAGAATAAAAATTAATAACAAAGTCAAAACAAAGTTAATAAATAGGTCAAAAAAATAAATACATACTTATTAACTAATTAAATTATAAAAATAATCTCAATTTAATTATTAATATTTTATTTATTTTTTCTTTTTTTTTTCTTCCTGTTCTTTCTCTCTCTTCCGTTCTCTCTGTTTTCCCCGTTACTCTCTCATCCTCCTTTGTTTCCAGATCGCCAGAGCCGTCGCACGAGGAGGGCCGTGAAGATCGCAGTAGCTGTGTCGGAGAAGCTGCTGGAGTCGCGAGGCCGTAAAGATTGCAGGAGCTGCGTTGGAGAAGCCACCGAAGTCGCGCAGCCCAAATCGAGTGAATGTCGTAGTCTCTCCTCTGATTTATGAAGCCAACCAGTACCATCTTCACCGGTGGAATCAGTTGATGGTGGGAGCAATCAATCCACTCTGTTGCTCTAGCAAATCGAGCATATAACTTGAAATAACCAATTTCAAAAGCTAAGCTTCATCAATACAATATATCGATCCTGATCCTTGTTATAAAAAAAATCATAGTTGCGTGAGCCTCAGAGATCTCTACAGATCGTGATCCACCCTTGTGCGATGGCAGAGAGAGGGAAGAGGTTGACAGAGGTAGAAAGAGAGAGGAATGAGAAGGGGACTTCAGAAAAAGAGAGCGAGTGGTAGAGAGAGAAGGAAGAAGAAAAACAAAAAAAAGATGGAAACTTATCACGAAAGTTAAAATTGGAAAATTAGTTTCGCTGGAGTCACAGTGGGAGAGGTTGATGGAGTCGCACAAGGTCGTCGGAATGCCACTGGGCCTGGAGAGAAAAGAAGAGGAGGTAGGAGGGAGAGAAGAGATAAAATAGGTTTAGTCTTTTTGTAAAAGATGAAAAAGAAACAAGTAAATTTAAGAATTATATTGTTTAAAAATATATAAAATTATAAAAATATTATATATTTTAATATTTTAAAAGTATGTTGTTTATTTACAATAAAAATTAAACTCTTATTATTTGATATAATTTTTCTTTTTAATTGTCCCTTCTCTATCGTTACATATCAGTCTTTTTAATTTTGTCATGTTTTCCCCCTCTTATATGTACATCTTTCTTTGTTTCGAGTATTGCTATATTTACCCAGAAGATTATGGCCTCAATCAGACCAACAATCTGCATTAATATATATATTTATCTTGAAAAATTTATTAACAACATTTTAATAAAATTTTATTGACTATAATTAACTCTCATAAGAAAAATTGGTGGGGGGGAGGGGGTGGGTGTGTCTGGAGGTATCAGGCATATAGTCTGAAAATCTCATATTAACATCTTCTGATATTCCAAGCACGTTGTGAATGCCATTATTGTTGAAACTAATATGTTGGATCAAAATTCAATTATGAGCCAATATATTAAACAAATGTGAATTAAAGGCTATCAATAAAGTTGCCCAATTAAAAGTGATCAATTTAGGTTTTGGGCTTTTAATGTATCATTAAGTGTGGGCATCTTATGTGTAGGGACCAAAAATATAATTACTAATTTTATGATGGGCTAAATTGGTAATTAAGGATAATTGCTAGGGTTTAGCAATTATATAAAGGGGTTGTGGTCCCTAAGTCAATACATACATTATTTTTCTGTTACCAATCTACAGAAAGATTACAGAGCATTCTGATAAGGAGGATTTACGTACCAGACTTGGAAGATCCTCAACCAAAAGACTCAAGAATCACATTTTATCAATGGATTCAGGTTAGCTTCCGCATCTTATTAATATTCTTGATGATTTGACATGAACAATCCTGGGTGATGATAGTTTTCATCACAATTTTATTCTAACAAGTGGTATCTAGAGCCTCTTCATGTTGAATCATTGAGAATCAATAATTTTCTATATGTGATTCTTATTAAAAATTCTCAAATTTAACAATCTATGGTTCTATAAAATTGTTGAATTGGAGAACAATTGTTTGAATTTCTAGTTGAACACAATTCGGTTTCTTTGAACTCTTTATACGACACGCTTGCCGAAAAGAAAAGAACATCTATTTTCTGTTTTTCTGTTTTAATTGATTTGATTGCTTCACGAATCTGTTGCTGAGAGAACAGAAAAGAAAAGGAAAAATTAAAAAAAAAAAACAAACGTTATTAACGTTTTGCTTGTATATATGCATATATATATGGATTCAAGTTTTTTTTTTTTTTTTTGGACCCGAGTTGTGTATGTTAATCGGCGACATCCTTACTGTCGCGACAAGGGACTCTGGCGACGACCATGTGGCTACGTCGGAAAGACAGCGCCGCGGCCAGAGGCCACGGCGGAACAAGAAAGCGGCAGCCTCTGTGGCCGTCGCACAAAAAAGAAGAAGAAGAGGGATTTCGTCGGCGGCAAGACCTCCCACAGCCGGCATTGGCCGTGTCTGGGCGCGACCTTCAGGTCACGCCGGAGTACAGCAGCTGCGGCCGCTTGGCCGCTGATAGGGGCGGCGGCCGTTAGGCCGCCCGTTCTTCACCCAGGGGTCGAAAGACCCCTAGGGTTGCTTGGGGAAAGGTCTGGGCTTCGGCCCAGACCTGAGGCTTTTTACACGGGCCCGATTGGGCCCGTGATCAGTTCCAACCCAAGGATTCAAACCCCTGGGTTACCAAAAAAAAAAGATACACGGGCCGGGCCCGTGACTGGACATTTCTACACGGGCTGGGCCCGTGACCGGTCAGTCCCCAGGGGTTGAACCCCTGGGTGACCCGAAAAAAAAAAAAAAGGGATCAAATAAAGGGGGGCTGGGTTAGGATCTGGGTAGGGTTCTCCCGACCCGGTCCAGCCCCTACCCTGTCAACGTTGACCTTGACCAAAATTTTTTATTTTATTTTTTTTTAATTTTTAATTTTTTAATTTTGGTCATTTTTGGGTGCAATTTTAAATTCAAATATTGGCATTTTATATATATTTTGAGATGAATTAATTGAAGCACCATGTCACCAAAGTGGCCTCTCTTGTAGAAATTAATTTGTTTTGAAATATAAAAGGTTGTGTTTATGTAACTTATGTGAATATTGACCGGCCCAAAGGAAGGCAATATTTGACAGAATTACATGTACACCTGTGGTGATAAACACGTGATGATTATTCGGTTTTACAAGTAAGCAATAAATCAACCCAAAGGAAGATTTATTGTTTGACATGTTCTTATTGTCAGTGTTTGATTACTACACTAAGATATCAATTACAAGTTAATATTTCTGTCCAAAGACTAAATATTAATGGAGTGCCCGATATCTTGAGACGGGGTTACCTTTATTTGGATTTATTATTGTTATTATGGATTCTTATGTGAGCTTGTTTTGGTTTTGTTTATTTTGTTCTCTGTTTCAGCTACTAGTTCTGTCTCTAATATTACTGCCAACATCAATTCAATTCCTATGCTGAATGGTAGCAACTTCAAATCATGGCAAGAGAACCTCCTAATAGTTCTCGGAGTCATGGATCTCGACCTTGCGTTAAGGGTTCCTTCTCAATGAGATACAAAATTAAAGGAACTCTTACAGATAAAAGTTCCTCTGATCAAAAGAAGGACATGGAAAGGTGGAAGAAGTCAAATCGCATGTGTATGATGATCATGAAGAAGGCCATTCTAGGAGCATTCAGGGGCACTATATCGGAAACGATAAAGACAGCCAAAGAGTTTCTTGAGGACATTGAGAAGAGATTTGCCAAAAATAAAAAGGCTGAAACAAGTACGCTTTTGGCAAACCTCATCTCAATGAGATACAAAATTAAAGGGAACATTAGGGAGTACATCATGGAGATGTCTCATCTTGCTTTAAAATTAAAAGCACTTAAGCTTGACCTTTCTAAGGACTTGCTAGTGTATTTGGTTCTTATATCTCTTCCTGCACATTTCAGTCAGTTTAAGGTGAGGTACAACTGTCAAAAGGAGACTTGGTTTCTTAATGAGCTCATCTCACATTGTGTGCAAGAAGAGGAAAGGTTGAAGCAAGAAAAGACAGAAAGTGCTCACTTGGCTAATACTTCCAAGGACAAAGGGAAGAAAAGGAAGAAGGATAAGGAAGCTGCAGTTACGGCACCTCAAAAGAAGCAACAAAAGAGACCGGTTGATCCGGAAGGTACAGGTTGTTTCTTCTATGGAGCTGCAAGACATAAGAAGAAGCATTGCACCAATTATCATGCTTGGTGTGCTAGAAAAGGTATGCTTCTTAATTTGGTTTGTTCTGAGGTTAATTTAACTTCGGTACCTGAACACACTTGATGGATGGATTCTGGTGCAACCACTCACATTAGTGTGTCTATGTAGGGATGCCTGAGATGCCGAAAGCCAACTGATGGTGAAAGATACATCTACGTGGGCAATGGCAAGAAAGTTGAAGTTGAAGCAATAGGAAAATTTAGATTATTGTTAAAGACTGGATTTTATTTGGATCTTGATGAAACATTTATTGTACCATCTTTTAGACGAAATTTGATTTCTATTTTAGCTTTGGACAAATCTGGTTATTCTTGTTCATTTGGAAATGAAAATTTTAGTTTGTTTCATGATTCAAAATTAGTTGGTTCCGGCTCTTTATCAGGTTACGATAATCTTTATTTACTTGATACAATTGCTTCATTTAATGAATCCTTGCAATTAAGTACACAAGGTATAAAGAGAAAATTAACCAATGAGAATTTAACTGCATTATGGCACAAGAGATTGGGTCATATCTCCAGAAGGAGAATAGAGAGACTTGTATCAGACGAAATTCTCGACCCCTTAGACTTTACAGATTTTGATATTTGTGTTAACTGTATTAAGGGTAAACAAACCAATAAAAGGAGATTTGAGGCCAACAGGACTTTGGACGTCTTAGAACTTATACATACAGACATTTGTGGGCCATTCCCTACGGCTTCTTGTTATGGTTAACAATATTTTATAACATTCATAGACGATTTTCCAGATATGGCTACATATATCTCATTCATGAAAAGTTACAATCGCTGGATGTGTTCAAAAATTATAAGGCTGAAGTTGAAAATCAACTCAGCAAAAGGATTAAAAGCGTCAGATCTGACCGTGATGGTGAATACTATGGTAGATATGACGGTTCAAGTGAACAACGTCCGGGACCGTTTGCTAAGTTCCTAGAGGAAAGCGGTATCGTCCCACAGTACACTATGCCGGGTTCGCTGATAAGTTAGTTTTAGGCTAATTAATTAGACGATTTTCACTTAATATTTTTGTTAGTTTTGAGTAATTTATAAGAATTTGATAATGTTTTATGTTCTTTTGTAGGTTTTGAGGAAAAAAGATGCATATTGGCAAAGTGCGAGACAAAACGGACTGAAAAATAAGTGAAACTGGACTCGGGACAAAATGGAGCCTAGACGCCAGCTTATGGGTGCCTAGGCGCTCTTACAGATGAAGCCTCACACAGAAAACCCGAGAGCATAGCCCCTAGGCGCCACAATTTGGGCGCCTAGGCGCCATTTGGAAGAATCAGTGTAGCACCTAGGCGCTACAATCTTGGCGCCTAGGTGCTACTTTGAAGCCTAGGCGCCATATTCATGAAGCCTAGGCACCAGTTCAGAAAAGGAGACGCGGGCAAGTATAGCGCCTAGGTGCTACAATCATGGCGCCTAGGCGCCAGAAAATCGAGCCTAGGCGCCATTGCGATCCCAGTTCAAATTTTAGTGTAATTTCGTTCCAAAATTACCCTTTCAAACCCTAGCCTATAAATAGAACATTATAGAGGGTTGAAACACGAATTCAAGGAGGAAAAAACTACAAACAAGAGGGAAGAACTCATTGCTTTGAAGAAGAAGAACGGTGCAACCCAGAGACGGAAACCATCTTCGCATCCAAATAGAGTTCTTTTCTTTCACTCATCATGTTTAAGAGATTATTTAGGATTGTTTTTAGTTTCATTAGGAACTAGTTTTCTCTATTCTAGGGCTACGATGTAGCCAGATTATGAATGTTCACTTTGTTCAATTTAATTCAATTCCATGTTTATCATTATCTATGCTGAGTATTTAATCTAATCTTAATGCTTGTAAAAGTTTACGCACCTTTTGCATGATTTGTGATTTAATTTGAGGCTGAGAAGCGATAATTAAATTAGACCATGATTGAATGCCATGAGATAATCATAGGATAAAGATATCTATGAGACTTGTGTAACACTATGAATTTCTTGTTCTTAATGAATCTTGGTAAGTTTGGAGTTTTCACAAAGATGTAGAAAATTTGCTAACTATGATAAATTATTAATGCTTGAGAAAGATTAATGACTACCTAAGAGAACTTCGTTATCGGCATAGGAGTAAACATCAATTGATTAAATTAGATAATTTGAATATGATTAATTTAGGTGAAATCGGATGCCCTAGTCTTTTATTATTTAGATTTTCATTTATTTTTTTTTGTTTTGTTATTTTTCTATTTTATATTTGATTGTTCAAATAATTGTAGGGTTAACCAATTTTGGTACTTAGCTAGATTAACGCAATCCTCGTAGGAACGATACTTTACTTACTCTTTATTACTTGTTAACGATATGTGCACTTGCGTTAGAAAATCCACAACAAGTTTTTATTTGATAAGTTAGCTTTAGGCTAATTAATTAGACGATTTTCACTTAATATTTTTGTTAGTTTTGAGTAATTTATAAGAATTTGATAATGTTTTATGTTCTTTTGTAGGTTTTGAGGAAAAAAGATGCATATTGGCAAAGTGTGAGACAAAACGGACCGAAAAATAAGTGAAACTGGACTCGGGACAAAATGGAGCCTAGATGCCAGCTTATGGGCGCCTAGGCGCTCTTACGGATGAAGCCTCACACAGAAAACCCGAGAGCATAGCGCCTAGGCGCCACAATTTGGGCGCCTAGGCGCCATTTGGAAGAATCAGTGTAGCACCTAGGCGCTACAATCTTGGCGCCTAGGCGCTACTTTGAAGCCTAGGCGCCATATTCATGAAGCCTAGGGGCCAGTTCAGAAAAGGAGACGCGGGCAAGTATAGCGCCTAGGTGCTACAATCATGGCACCTAGGCGCCAGAAAATCGAGCCTAGGCGCCATTGCGATCCTAGTTCAAATTTTAGTGTAATTTCATTCCAAAATTACCCTTTCAAACCCTAGCCTATAAATAGAACATTATAGAGGGTTGAAACACGAATTCAAGGAGGAAAAAACTACAAACAAGAGGGAAGAACTCATTGCTTTGAAGAAGAAGAACGGTGCAACCCAGAGACGGAAACCATCTTCGCATCCAAATAGAGTTCTTTTCTTTCACTCATCATGTTTAAGAGATTATTTAGGATTGTTTTTAGTTTCATTAGGAACTAGTTTTCTCTATTCTAGGGCTACGATGTAGCCAGATTATGAATGTTCACTTTGTTTAATTTAATTCAATTCCATGTTTATTCATTATCTATGCTGAGTATTTAATCTAATCTTAATGCTTGTAAAAGTTTGCGCACCTTTTGCATGATTTGTGATTTAATTTGAGGCTGAGAAGTGATAATTAAATTAGACCATGATTGAATGCCATGAGATAATCATAGGATAAAGATATCTATGAGACTTGTGTAACACTATGAATTTCTTGTTCTTAATGAATCTTGGTAAGTTTGGAGTTTTCACAAAGATGTAGAAAATTTGCTAACTATGATAAATTATTAATGCTTGAGAAAGATTAATGACTACCTAAGAGAACTTCGTTATCGGCATAGGAGTAAACATCAATTGATTAAATTAGATAATTTGAATATGATTAATTTAGGTGAAATCGGATGCCCTAGTCTTTTATTATTTAGATTTTCATTTATTTTTTTTTATTTTGTTATTTTTCTATTTTATATTTGATTGTTCAAATAATTGTAGGGTTAACCAATTTCGGTACTTAGCTAGATTAACGCAATCCTCGTGGGAACGATACTTTACTTACTCTTTATTACTTGTTAACGATACGTGCACTTGCGTTAGAAAATCCACAACATTCGCCCACTAAGAATGATTTTGAGGTTAAGGAAATGCAAAAGATTCCTTATGCGTCAGTAGTAGGGAGTCTAATGTATGCTCAGGTTTGTACGCGTCTGAATATTGCATACGTTACAGGGATGTTGGGCAAGTACTTAAGCAATCCTGGAAAGGATCACTGGGTAGTAGCCAAACGAGTCTTGAGGTATTTTCAGAGAACAAAGGATTACATGCTCACGTATCGGAGGTCAGAACAGCTTGAGATCATTGGGTATACTGACTCTGATTTTGCTGGATGCCAAGATAGTATGAAATCTACATCGAGCTATGTCTACCTTGTGGCTGGAGGTGCTGTCTCTTGGAAGAGTGCTAAACAATCTCTTATAGCATCTTCTACAATGGCGGCAGAGTTCATAGCATGTTATGAGGCGCCCAATCATAGAATATGGCTGCGAAATTTTGTCACAGGGCTGCATATAGTGGACAGTATTCAAAGACCACTCAAGATATTTTGTGACAATAAGTCAGCAGTTTTATATTCCAACAACAATAGGAGCTCGACGAAGTCAAAGCATATAGAGATCAAGTTCCCAATTGTGAAAGAAAGAGTTCAGAGTGGACAGTTGTCTATAGAGCACATCGGCACAAACTCCATGATTGCGGATCCACTTACTAAGGGATTGCCACCCAAAATGTTTCATAAGCACACTACTCATATGGGTGTCATATCATTTCAGGATATTTAGTTTTAGTGGGAGTTTGTAATTTTAAATGCTCTTATGATTTAGACATTTTTCAGCTATTTCAGTTTATGGATGTTTTAAGGTTATTTTCTGCAGAAATAAAGTTTTCAGTTTATTCACACTCTGATTTTGGTATGGTTTGATCTCACTAAAGTTTTCAGGTGGACCAGTTGGAAATAGGCATGTTAAGATCACATTGCATGAAATTTTCATGCTACACATCCATGCTTGATCTTGTTATTCGTTGTATTGGTATATGTGATCATTGATGGGTCTAGGTACGACATATGTAACGAAGGTCGCTTTGGTCCTATATTGATATGGTTAATGGACAAGATTGATAAGGTGCATAAGGTTTTGATAGCAAAATTCATGAGCTCATAAGGTATAATACACATTTATAAAGTTTCATATATAGCCTAAGTGGGAGATTGTTGGATCAAAATCCAATTATGGGCCAATATATTAAATAAATGTGAATTAAAGGCTATCAATAAGGTTGCCCAATTAAAAGTGATCAATTTAGGTTTTAGGCTTTTAATGCATCATTAAGTGTGGGCATCTTATGTGTAGGGACTAAAAATATAATTACTAATTTTATGATGGGCTAAATTGATAATTAAGGATAATTGCTAGGGTTTAGCAATTATATAAAGGGGTTGTGGTCCCCAAGTCAGTACGTACATTATTTTTCTGTTACCCATCTATAGAAAGATTACAGAGCATTCTGATAAGGAGGATTTACGTACCAGACTTGGAAGATCCTCAACCAAAAGACTCAAGAATCACATTCTGTCAATGGATTCAGGTTAGCTTCCGCATCTTGTTAATATTCTTGATGATTTGACATGAACGATCCTAGGTGATGATGGTTTTCATCACAATTTTATTTTAACATGATAATGATATTATTGATGATATCGGAGATATTTTGTTCTCTAATTCTCTAATTTAGTTAAGGAATCTCGTGTCATCTCAATGCTAGAGCAAATAAGATTTGTGTTTTGTTTTGTGGATTAAATGGTGCATGTAGTTGAAATATACAGTGCTTTCAAAATATGGAAGTGAAATTCGTCATCTGTTATTATATATTTAATTGTTTTTATAGTTACATATATATGTATGTGTGTGTTGGATAGTTCTTGATAAACACTGTGACCTTAATTTATATATTTTTCATCTTAATCATTTCAAGGAAAAGAGTAGCATACATCCTCACAGAAGTCGAAGGTTGGACTGTATATATTGATCAACTAGTAAATGCTCGATTAATAATTTTTTACAACACGATTTTGTCTCATGTTTAATTGTTTATTTCTTAGACTCTTGTGCGGTTCTTATTTTGCCCTGATTGGATTTTATATTGGGTGATGCTAAATCATGCTGGTGAATCAACCAGCATTTACTTTACGTAAGGTTGATTGATTTGTAGTTTTTGTATGAAATAAAATAACAAATTCGTTCACAAATGACCGATTAAATGGCCTTGTTTTAAGTATTTGATCCTAGTTTTCTAAAATTAGTGATCGGCAAATTAGTGATCGGTGGACTCGAAAAATTTACGCTCCACCATCTCCTCTTACTCTAGAAACCTCTTTAAATTCTCATCAAATTTAAGTTGTTGTTGGGTCATCGAGTTAGGCTTAGGAGGGGTATTGAGCTTCGGAAGGCCCGCGATAGATCTCAACCCATATAGCTTTGGTGTATTCCAGAAGCTTCTTAACCAAAATGATATTTGAGAAGGGTAAAATAGTTAATTCATATTTGTATTAAAGATTTTTAAGATGGCGATAAGCATTCAATCTGATCAAGATCTACTAAATCTATGATACTCAAAATTGATAAGTCTCATAAGAGACCACAGTGATGTCTTTAAGCCACTTGGAGAAAAGATTACCGTGTATTTGAATTTAAACTAGGCTTAAAGAGTAAGGCCATGACTAATCCCTGAGAACTATAAATAAAGGCCAGCTCTAGAGAGTAGCCTAAATCCAGTTTTTGGTACAAATCTATTGTATTCTTATTATCTCAGAGTGAAACCCTATCACCCAAGAAAACCCATGTCACAACCCGCCTTTTCGGGCTGTGATAAAACTCTTTCTTACTTACTTTAGGGCAAAAATTTAGGAATTTTTTTTAATAGAAATAAATAATTTACTTACATTAACTTGATAATTCTCAAAATACTTTCACATACTTGTATTTACATAATTAATACTTTTACTTTCATAACATCTTTCTTTCAAACATTTCATATCAAAATAACTTTAAACATACGTAGCGGAAAACATTACAGCAGCGGACTCCATACCCAATCTGCACATCATCCAACCCTCCGCCAGCTCACCATTTAAACTTATTCTGACCTTCTCGTCGGAATACCTACAGCATGAAATACTTAATGAGCTAACGCCCAGTAAGTCCCATAAATCCCACATGGATATTCATATGAATGCATGAATCAATTATGCTTTCTTATAAACTTTCTTTCTCCTCATCATTTCTTATCTTTATTAGGGCCCAAGTGTTCGTACCATTGCACAATTTTATTTAGGTCTACGTAACACCGTGACCGTAACATATCCTTTAAACTCCCATTGAGTTAGGAGTCGGTACGACATTTTTCTTAATTTCTGGTGATACATTTACTAGTCCCTTTATTACGGTTGACATACCATGCATGAAGTGATAATCACATATTATCCATGAAACATAAATTCTCTTGCATAGCATAGTACACACAGGTACTTACTTTTTATACACACTGGTATACATTAATATACGCACAGATATATAGCATAATGTACTCACAGGTACTTAACATCAAATGTACACACAGATACCTACTTTATACATACTCAAGTATTTATCATTGTACACACATGTACGAAATCATGATACACATGCTCATTTTCATTATTGTACACACAAGTACATAACATATTATACACACAAGTACAAAATCATGGTACACATGCTCATTTTCATTATTGTACACACAGGTACGTAACATCTTGTACACACTGGTACACATTAATATGCTCACAATTATTCATACATGACTATACCCCTAGGTATTCATATTATGGCAAACATACAAGTTTACACTTAATTATACGCACAGGTATACATATACATACATTTCTTTCTAAACCTACATTTCATACTGTAGGTGGGAAGGGTACTTACTTGATGCAAATGTCGTGCAACTTAACCTCGATATCTCTTCTCCTAGACTCCTAGGATCCTGTTGGCCAATTACAAAGCCATTAGCCAAATTTCACTATGTTTCGATACGAAACATCCGTTAGTTAATAAATTGAGTTGTATTACTATGTACAACTCTAAAAACCACTGGTTTTTCTTATTTCTATCTAACTTTACCCTATCGTTTGTAACGAAGGGCGGGAACCTTTTTAGTCGTTTTCTTATTCCATTAGAAACATTTCAAAACGGTTCGGATTATTTGGACAAAAATGACGATTTTTCCCTTCGTGGGTTTATTAACCTACCCGAGCTCGATTTCGTTATTCTTACGAAAATAACCACATACTAATTTCAAAATAACACCCTAATGGGTCAAATCCCTTTATTTCTCAATTATGCCCCATTTTCATAAATCTTTGCGATTTAGTCCATGAACTGAAAATTTTGACGATTTTATCCCCGGGACTAAAATTTATTTCTTTGCATCAAAATTTCCTATTTTTCTCAAGGATCATTTTTACTTAAGGTACCATACCTTAAATCATTTGCAAAAATAACATTTTTGCCATTTAACACTTTTTTCACTTTTAATATATTCTTGAAAAATCAAAAAATCACAAACGATTGAGTTTTTAGGCAAACCGCCCGCGTGACCTAACATTTTCATTGAGATCTACAACTTTCATGTTTTAACTTTTCCCAAAATCTCACTGTACAGGGGTGTTTTTGACTATTTTTCAAATCTACCGAGAAGGAACTTTTTCTTTCAATTTAGTCCCTATGGCATTTTTACAAAAATCCATTTACAAATTGTAATTCTATCCCTGCAGAAACCATTTCATGCCTTAATCAAAAGATTCTCATACTCAAACATCACTTTTGCAAAGTCTAACATCAAAATTACAAAAATAACACTTTTTGCAAAAATTGCGATTTTGCACTATAAACCAAAGTTTCACAACTCAAACTTGCCAATCATCACATATACATAAAATTCCAGCAAATACATGCTCAAAACCCCTCATGGGTTTGAAAGAATAAAATCAAAACAAAATTCAAAACTTTAAACTTTAAAACTTACCCAAATAACACTTTTTGGATTTCTAACCTTCAAAGGCTTCTTGAACTTCTTCTTGGACTTCCCTTTCATGCAAAAATAGCATGGATTAATCTTTGCCCTTTACCCATGAAAAATCCCTTGAAAACTCATGAAAAAGTTTAGGATTTTACCTTAAAACTTGTGGGAAATCCTTGTACTTGCTTGTAAAACTTGTTTGGGGTTATTTTTGCAAAGTTTGGGGGCTGAGAAATTTTTTTAGAGACCTGGACATGGCTGCCGGATCTTGGAAGGAAAGAAAGGAAGTGAATTTTTGTGATGACTTTGCCTTAAATGCATCCTTATCACATTTGGTGACTCATGGTAACCCATGAGTATACCACTAGGTGTCCTCATCTTATTGGCCACATTGCATGGCTTGTTGGCCCAATAGAATTCAAGCAAATGTCCACTTTGTGGAGTTAAAAATTTATACTGTGTAATTTTTTATCACACAGTATTTTTCCTATACTGCATTGGTCAAATCAGTGTACCTTCTATTCTTAGACTGTATAAAAATATTTAACTTACTTTTCGTTTACTTTTGGAGGCCAATCATAACATTTTTCGTATCTGTGTTTTCATTTAGCAGTATTCTTATACTGCTCTGGCCTCCTTTCTACCCCCGGTTAGGGTTAGGACAACCTCTATGTCCTATTTACATTCTAATCATTCATTCATTTATATCACAATTTCACAATTAATTGTGACATGAAATTCATTTTATGGATATTATGCACAAATCTCTGAGTCATCAAACTCATAAAATTTGTATTTTACAATATCCACCATTGCATTACATATGCCATAAAATTTGCAATCAATGCTGCTCATTCATATTTTATTGTAATTTTCACAGAAATTACAATTTTTACAAAATTTTACATTTTTAATAATAAATTCATTAATTAAACCCAATTAAATATTAGGTTTTATTGATGACGTTTCCTAGGTCATTACAACCCAAAGTAGACATAGCCTTCAATTAAGATAAACTACTATAAATCTTTTTGTTCTCGTTATTATTTTCTTTACCAATTACTTACTTTGCTCATAAGTGACTATCACATTGAGGAATTAAGAGATTCTTGTTAGATGAGTCCTTATCAACAATTAGTGTTAGAAGGAGGGATTGAAGAATTTTCCAACCTTTTGCCTGAAGAAATAATTACTTAATCCATTTCAATGGCAAGAACATGCACTGATGTAGCAAATTAGAACCAAAACGACGTGAATAATAGTCGTGGCTAGAATGAATAAAACAACAATGTTGTGTGGGGCCCGAGGCAGGATCCCTCACCTCCACCTCCTCTGGTCCTTAGAATGACCCAGTTCCACTACTGGAGGATGCCATACTGAACACAAACGTAGTCTTGCAAGCCCAAATTAGGACCCTGACTCAAAATTATGAGAACTTGATGCAAGCGTTTCGTCACATAAAGGATACCCTAAATAATCTCTGCCAACTTGTGATAATAATAAGAATCCTCCACTAGTTCCAAGGATCATAGCAGGTTTACAAGAAGGTACCGAGATTTTGATGATATGCAGTCACAACAAGTGTGAGCATCAAGATCATAGGGATGTAGACATAGAAGGGCTCAAAGAAGACGTGCAGCCTGCGAGGGAGGAGAAGCTCAAAATAACCTGGGCCGAGAGAGATTACTACCTTTAACACCAAGGCAAAATGCCTCATTAGGCACGGGTAATAACAAGTGAGACGGTGGCTGAGCCGACCTTAAAAATCAAATCTATGTATGATAGGCTAGTAGCCAAGATACTAACAGGTCAGTGGTGAGTCTCCAAGAACATCGTAGGCTAGTAGAATGAGTAAATAGGTGGGAGGCTAGACAAGGTTATGCAACCCTCGGATTTGATAACCTAGATGGACACCCATTTACTAACGCAGTGATGGTTGAAACCATAACACCTAAGCTCAAACTGCTGAGCATTCTTTTTTTTGAGCGCAAAGGAGACCTTGATGATCATGGATAGCTTTTCAACTTCTATAAGAAATTGCATGCGGCCCTAGATGCCATTAAGTGTCATGGCTTCAATACAATTTTGAGTGGACCAGCCAGAAGTTAGTCTAGGAATTTGAGGTCAAGAAGTATTACATGCTGAAGGGAATAGTATGAAGCCTTCATCACATAGTATATGGGAAAACAGCTGCAACAGGCACCCTGAGAAAGACTTCAGGCTGTAAAGTAGGGGCCTACTAAGCCTTTAAAATCTTTTATTGATCACTTTACCAGCAAGATGGTATCTGTAGAGAATTGTTCAAAAGATATAGCTTTGACATCTGTCCTCAAATGTTTGTAATAAGGAGCTTTCAAGTTTTCACTAGATAAGAAGCTACCATTGTCATGGCATAAGTTCCTATCTTGGGTTGAGAAGTACATCAATGCTGAAGAAGCTGCTCGATTATCAATAGCCATGGGCATATCATATTATCCCCCCCACACCAAGAGCACCAGCGGCCCAATAGCCAATGCAACAGACACAAAATTAAAATGAAGGAAGGAATAATGGGAAAAGGAAAATTGGAATTGTGCAAATCAGAAAAATAATGGTCAGACCCCTAACAATTACCAGCACCTGTATCAGCGTCACCTCCAACTCCTCCTGTAGCATAGCTAGCACAAGCCTTGGCTCAAGGAAATAAAAGACAAAGGTGTCTTTTCCAAAGGTACAAGACATATATCAAGCTGAATAAAAATATAGAAGAAATTTATAACTAAATAGAAGGTCGTAACCTGTTGAGAAGTCCCACCCCAATAAGCAAAGATTCTACAAAAAGAAACCAAAACAAACAGTGAAGGTTCCATGGAGAAGTCAGTCATAACACTTTAGAATGTATCAATTTGAAAGATAAGATAGACGACCTCATTAAAAGAGGTTATTTGTGAGAGTACATAAGGGAGAATTACTTAAGCAGTGTTCGGATTGACTAAAATAACCCGGCCTCCCAGGGGAAATAACGAATAGCTTGCAAAGTTATCCAAACAATCCATATGGTCCTTACTAAGGAGGAAATTCACGGTGGGCACAAAAAAACTGTGCCTGAGAAGCTAAGGCTAGGCCATTTCATAACTAAATGAAGGTTGATGAAAGACCATGTAAAGTTTCGAGAAAAACAAACATGGAGATAACTTTTACTGAATAAGATGCTCAAGATGCCCACTTTCCACACAATGATGCATTGGTGGTGTCGGCCATGATTGGCAACCATGAGGTCTATTGGGTCTTCATAAACAATTAAACCTCAGCAAACATCCTTTATACAAATACGCTAAATCAAATGCATATTTCCAAGACTCAACTGACACCTCATTGTAGCCATTGTATGGTTTCACAGGATATGGCATCATGCCAGAAGGTATCATCGCCCTTCCCGTTACTATCAACACCCGACCAAACACTTCGATTGTGATGTCAAACTTTATAATTATTAAGGAAGGGACCTAGTATAACGCTATGATTGATAGACCAACCTTGCAAGCCCTTAAGGCCATCTCATCGATATACCATCAAGCAGTAAAGTTCCTTATTAAGAATTGGGTAGGAAAGTTTAGGTGTGATCAATACGAGGATCGGACTACATACTCAGATTCAATTCAAGATTACGAGTTTTAATTCAAGCACTCCAGCCGAACGATATAGATCTAGACCCAAGGATAGATGAGGAGATAACAACTGCCAAACCAGTGGAAGATTTGGAAGAGGTGATGGTAGATGATGATGATCCAAGAAAGATACTAAAATAGGAACCGAGCTCAGTGCAAGGCACCATGCACATCTCATTGCCTGTTTGGAAGCAAACCTTGATGTCTTTGCATGGACACATGATGACATAAAAGGAATATCTCCTCAAATTATTTACCATCGCCTTAATATTGACCCTGCCTACTTACCAAAGAGATAGAAGGGAAGACCATTAAATGGCTAAAGGTATCAAGCCTATAGGAGGAAGTACATAAATTAGTTAAGAATAAAACTATCCTTGTAAGAAAGCTGAATGGTAATAAGCGTACGTGTGTAGATTTCACGAACCTCAACAAGGCATGTGCCAGGGATAGCTTCCCTTTGTCAAGAATAGATAAACTAGCAGACACAATAGCGGGCCATGAGTTAATGAGCTTTATGGATGCATACTCCGGGTACAACTAGATTCCCATATATGGGCCAAACGAGAAGCATAGCTGTAACACCCGTATTTTTAACGGGCATGATTTTGTAAAATTTAATGAATAAAATGTGACTATTTAAAATTACTAAGTTGTTTATGATCATTAAAAAAAAATACCACTTTAGTATTTTCTTACCAAGTCTTCCTAAGAAACATTCAAAATTTACCAATACTTACTTCTACCAATCTTGTCTCCCTAAATTATTGCTCAATTATGTAGCCTTCTTCTCATTTTGCTAAAGGTCTCCGAAGGGGACATTGAATTATTTTCCCTCAATTAATAGAAGACATGGAGATATTTTCTCAACCACCTATTTAATTATTTCCTTATCTTCTTCTATAATTCACTCCAATTGTCCCCTCAATTATGTTGGCATTATTTGCTAAAAGTCTCCATGGGAGACAAGATGATATTTTCCTTTAAGACTCTTTTGTTTCTTCTTACAACTTTCCCCCGTAAACTTCCCCTTCCTCTTAAGCATTTTGATATGTTTTTATTTAACTATCACCACCTTCTTCTCTAGTTCTCATTCTCTCCCTTTCTCACTTCAAATTTCTAACTAAAGACATAGAGCACAAAGCTCTCTTTGTGGCCAAGACAATTATAATTCCCAACCATGATCGAGGCGGTTTTAGAGTTAATTCAAGCTTGATTGCTAACCCGAACTTTGGTGCTTTTCAAAGAAGTTTTGAGGTAGGTTTTCTTTAATCTAAACTTAGTTTTTAGTATGTATTTTCTCCATGTCTAATGCATAATTTTCGTGTTCAAAATTCATGCAAATTCTAGTTATGTTAACATGCATCCTTGAACATTTATGAACAAAAACTTGAGTCTTGAGTTACAACCCACAACCAACTTTTATTTTGGTTTGATAACAATGTTAGAAACATGTTAGGAATGTTTAAAACCGGTTTCCATAACTTTAAGATTGATGTTCTAATGTTTTGAGCTTAAAGAGCAAACTTAAGCATGTTTTCATCATTATTTACAAGAAAGTCTAGAGATATAATTTGATAATGATTTTGGTATAAAACTCATCAGAATATGTTTATTGTGATTATATAATGCATGTTGCATATTTTGGAATGGTTTTGAGATTTTAATCAAGGATAATATGCTTTAGGTTAAAGAAAAATTTGACATCCCATAAACTTTATAATACCTCTATGGGCAGTGGCTATTTCTTAAAATTCTAAAGTTAAATGAAAATGAATTTTGTAAATTGGTTTGTATATTTAAAAAGTAGACATCCTAAGCTTTCCAACGAGCTATCATGAGCCTAAATCGGAGTTGTATTTTAATTTCTATGAATTTTTCAATTTTCGGATTAGAAACTAGTAAACCTGCCAGTGGTAATAAACCACCCGTCTATCTTAAGTAAACCACCTATTAACCCGTGTGTTGATTGTAGATAGTGAACCCTCCTTTTTACAAAAGTATACCACCAAGTTGCCATGGTATACCAGTTGTTAACTTGAACCAAAAACCCAACCTTGCTCACCTTCTAGTCTCTTAATGTCTTACAACCTTTCCAATACTATCCTAAATGATTTATGAATTCTTATTAGAGACTAAAACATAAAAATTGCTTGTATGTATTTTATATTGTGTTTAAGATAAAAATTGTTGACTTGGTATTTAAAAAACAATTGCATAAAAATACTTTAATGGCACTAGTAGACGGGTTTACACATAATTCACTTATGAATGTGATTATACGTTGTGCTTTAGTTTTAATTGTCCTTATGCATGCCTTAGGGTCAAGGATGTGTGGTGCTAACGTTAATTAATTCTGAGATTAAAAGTTTGTTGTTAAGCTTTGAAGGTAGGGATTCTATTACTCATCTTTTGTGAGGTTTTTGGTAAATTAAATTTGATTGTTTTATGTTGTAAAATATGTATATTGTATAGCGATAAATATAATGATTTGACATATATTATAAATTGAGAAGCATGGTTAGGAAATTGACTCTATAAATATAAATTGAATACAAAGGAATAGTGAGATGTAAAAAGGGCGACGGTTACGTCCTTGGGCACGAATACCCTAAAAGGAAAAATAGGGGAAGGTGATGACGCTTCCTTGGGTTGAAAGTCCCAGAACACACTGTACAGGAATCGATTTGGTGAGGACTCGGGGCTTGATGTCCCCTCATCGGAACGCCCTTGGAATGTTTATAGGGTGATCAAGTGCACCCATTTGGGTTTCGATGAGTTGAGTGATACTCTATTTAACATGGATACCTAAGAACAATGATTATTGATAATATTTGTATAAATGTGTAATTATGAAACTTGGTAATGATTAACTATGGTATCCACAAGATGTGATCATAATAAACCTCATAATCTGGAATATGATGTAACCTACTAACCATGCAGTTTTAATGTGATAATGGATAAACCATAAGGTGAGTCATGATTTTCCTACTGGGCATGTTGATGCTCATCCCTATCATATCTTCATATCTCAGGTGGAACTCAGTGCAACATATCTGAAGAGGAATAGGTGAAAACAATCATGTTGTTTTCGTGTTAGAAGACCTTGTTTATTTGTAACTTATCTACAACATGTAAGAGTTGTATTATTTTTTTTTATGGCTGTGTTAAGTTATTTGGAAATTGTACTATAGTGATGATGACTGTAATATATATATTTGGTGCTACACTAAAAACTGTGGTTTGTATTTAAAACGTTTATTTTTATTTTTCTTGTTGTTTAAAGACACATGGGCATTATTTAATTGATTTAAATAATATAAACTTTAAAATTATTTTTATTTATTTAAAACTGTTAACCCCCACATAGGGGTGTTACAGAATTTTTGGTATCAGAGCCTAGGTTCGGTTAACCTAGGGGTATAGCACCACCTTAAAAATTAATCTTTGGAAATGGTTTTAAAGTTAGGTGTTAATGTCATCATCATTTGGTACTGATCCTAGTTAAATTTTTGCAGCCAGTAGAAACTATGCCACCAAGACGTCAAATGCAATCGTCTGAGCTGTCACAACCGGTTGAACATGCTCAAGAAGTTGAGCAACCGAAACTGATGGAACAAGCTCAAGAAGATGAGCAACTACGACAGGCAACACAATCCCCGCCAGCTGCACCGGAAGTGAATAATTTAGGACAAATTCTTCAAGCATTACAAAATGTGCAAAGACCTGTGGAGGTTCGTGATCCCGAACAACGACATCTAACTCTGTTGAAGGAGTTTATGAAGCAGAAACCACCCACATTTAGTGGAGAACCTAACCCGGTCATAGCAGAACAATGGCTAAAGGCAGTCAAAAAGAAGTTGGACACCTTGAGGATTCCACGGGAGTATTGGGTTAGCTTTTCAACATATATATTTGAGGGTAAAGCCGAAGAATGGTGGGATCTTCAGAAAGACGACTATGACATGCCGAATCTTACATGGGAGCAGTTCGAAACCATTTTTTGCAACACCTATATTCCTCAGAGCCATAGGCAAGCAATGATGCGAGAATTCGAAAACCTGGTGCAGGGAGATACAACAGTTGCTGAATACCATGCTCGATTCATAGAATTGTCTCGCTACAATCCCGGGGCTATATCGGATCCAATGGCGAGATGCGAGAAATTTAGAAATAACCTGAGGCCAAAAATCAGACAAATGATAGTTGCTGTTCCATCAACAGATTTTCTTGATCTTGTAGTTGCGGCACAGCGGGCAGAGACAGAACTAAATAACTCCTATGGAGAGTATAAGGGTTCTGGTGGGCGTCAAAGGAAAATAAGTAAGAAAGAGAAGTCACAAGGGCAAGTCATTCAGCATAGTGGAGTGACTATTGGTGGTGGATCTTCTGGCAGTGGTCGTTTCCAACCGTATGCTTGTCATAACTGTGGACAAGTGGGACATCTGAGGAGAAATTGCCCTAACCGCCCACACAATCATCCTTTGCACTAAGGCCACAAGGAAGTCATTTTGGCTCCACTGTATGGGGAGGGAGTCAAAATCGTGGAGCGCCTTAGCAAAACACTCCAGCTTCCCAAGTCTCAGTAACTCAACCTCGAGGGTTCCAGCCTCAGTACAACTATCAGCAGTGGCCACAGGGTTCCAATTTTTATGCTAATCAGAACTTCCAACCGACTCCACAAGGCTCAGTGAATCAAAGGCCATATTTTCCTGGAAGAAACAATAATAAGGCTAGTAGTAGCCAAGGAAACCGAGGAAAGAATGATAAAGGGAAAACACCAGCACAAGCTTATGCAATTACGGCTACAGCTGGACAAACAAAGCAAGCTGATCACTCTGTTGTAGACGGTATGATTCACGTGTCTCATTCTTGGGCTCATGTATTGTTTGACACTGGTGCCACTCACTCATTTATATCTATGTTATTTGCTTCAGTTCTACAATTAGAAACTGAGACATGTAGTTCATCATTAACCCTTAGTACACCAATGGGCGAGATAGCCGAAGTATCCATAATTTGTAAATCAGTGTGTATTGTTATAGGAGAACATAAACTATCAGCTGACCTATATGTAATAACTATGACAGAGTTTGATGTAATCCTAGGAATGGATTGGCTAACTAAATACCAGGCAATAGTAGATTATCATAGGAAACGTGTCTCTTTATTCACCAAGAATGGACAAGTCATCGAATTTCAGGCAAAGACAGGAACAGTGACACCAGCCCCGGTGCTAAAGGCTTGTATTGGAGGACGAAGGAATTTCACCCATCTTGGGACAATCTTTGCTTTGAATGGAGAACTAAAGAAGAGTGACCTATCCTCTCACACTCCTGTGGTGGACGAATTTCCAGATGTTTTTCCAGATGAATTGCCCAGACTTCCACTTGATAGAGAAATTGAGTTTGTCATCGACCTAACTCAAGGAGCAGCGCCTGTTTCTATTGCTCCGTACCGAATGACACCTACTGAGAAAGTGGAATTAAGGAAGCAATTGGACGAATTACTGGAAAAAAGATTTATTTGACCAAGTACATCACCTTGGGGAGCTCTAGTGCTTTTTGTGAAGAAACATGACGGATCGTTGAGGCTTTGTGTCGATTATCGCCAGCTTAATCAACTGACTATCAAGAACAAATATCCTATGCCCTGAATTGATGAGTTGTTCGATCAGTTAGGAGGATCTTTCTATTTCTCAAAGATTGACTTACGATCCGGATATCACCAACTAAAGATAAGAGAAGAGGACATTCCAAAGACAGCTTTTCGGACTCGCTATGGTCATTTTGAGTTTCTTGTCATGCCTTTCGGGTTGACTAATGCACCAGCGGCTTTCATGGACTTGATGAACCGTGTCTTTCGACCGTACTTAGATCAATTTATCATTGTCTTCATAGATGATATCTTGATCTATTCTAAAAACGAAGAAGAACACGCTGAGCATTTGAGGATCGCTCTACAGACGTTGAGAGAACATGGTCTTTATGCAAAAAGAGAAAAATGTGATTTCTGGATGACGAAGGTCAAGTTCCTTGGACACGTTGTCTCTGAAGAAGGCATCTCAGTGGACCCCTCCAAAATTGAAGCAGTGCTAAATTGGGAATGACCAAAGAACGTGTTGGAGATTTGAAGTTTCCTAGGACTAGCTGGATACTATCGACGCTTCGTAGAGAATTTTTTAAAGATTGCTTCTCCATTAACAAAACTCACAAGGAAGAATGTCAAGTTCGCGTGGGATGATAAATGTGAAGAAGCATTTGAGGAACTGAAGAGAAGACTCACTAGTGCACCTGTGCTAATCATACCTAACAACGAGGAGCCTTACACAGTATACACTGATGCCTCAGGAAACAGTTTGGGTTGTGTGTTAATGCAGCATGGACGAGTAGTTGCCTACGCCTCACGCCAGTTGAAACCCCATGAGAGGAACTACCCTACACATGATCTTGAGTTAGCTGCTGTGGTTTTTGCACTCAAAATTTGGAGATGTTATCTATATGGTGCAAAGTTCGAGCTATATTCAAATCATCAAAGTCTGAAATATTTGTTTACTCAAAAGGATCTCAATCTAAGGCAACGAAGATGGACTGAGTACATGGTGGACTATGACTTTAGTATCCAATACCATCCTGGAAAAGCAAATGCAGTGGCAGATGCTCTAAGTCGTAAAAACAACGGACGTATAGCCAGTTTAGCATTGGAAGATTGGAGACGAGTCACCATCGCCGACTTCAACTTGCAATATTATGAAGATGACGATAGAGCTTTCCTATTCAATGTGATAGCAACTCCTACGTTAATTCAGAAAGTAAAACAAGGACAATGGCACGATGAAGGAGTACGTAGGGTTTGGGAGCAAATACAAAATGGAGAACAACTGGATGGATGGCAGATTGAGTCAGAAGGATTTTTACTTTACAAAGGAAGATTAGTTGTTCCAGAGGATCCATATCTCAGGCTCACCGTTCAAAGTTTGCTATTCATCCTGGAAGCACAAAAATGTATATGGATCTAAAACGACAATACTGGTGGTGAGGAATGAAACGAGATGTAGCAACCTTTGTCTCTAAGTGCATGACGTGTCAACAAGTTAAAGCAGAAAATCAAAAGCCTGGAGGCGAGTTGAAGAGCTTACCTATTCCAGAATGGAAGTGGGATCATGTGACAATGGACTTTGTTACCGGATTTCCTAAGACTCAAATAGGGCATGATGCCGTTTGGGTAATTGTAGATCGTTTAACTAAGACAGCCCACTTCATCCCAATCAGAACTAGTTATAGTGTCTCAAAATTATGTCAATTGTACGTGGAAAAGGTAGTGACATTGCATGGAGTGCCAATGTCAATAGTTTCCGATAGAGATACACGTTTCACGTTGAAATTTTGGAGAGGATTGCAGAGGGCCTTGGGAACTCAATTGAATTTTAGTACAGCTTTTCATCCTCAAACAGATGGACAATCTGAACGTGTCATTCAGATTCTCGAGGATATGCTTCGGGCTTGTGTGCTGGACTTTGGAACAAATTGGGCTGCACAGCTGCCATATGTTGAATTCGCATATAACAACAGTTACCAAGCAAGTATTAGAATGGCTCCATATGAGGCCTTATATGGTAGACCTTGTAGATCTCCATTATGTTGGGCTGAAAAGGAAGAGCGTCTTGAACTTGGGCCTCAGTTTATCAGAGAAACAACGGACAAGACCCAGATTATTCGCGAACATCTTCAGACAGCTCAAAGTCGACAAAAGAGTTATGCAGATAAGAAAAGGCAACCTTTAGAGTTCATCATCGGAGACTTTGTGTTCTTAAAAGTGAAACCAAAACATGGTGTATCTCGATTTGGTGTTAAAGGAAAGTTAGCACCAAGGTATACAGGACCGTTTGAGATTGTGGAACGCATTGGAACGTTGGCATACCGTTTAGACCTACCACCACAATTGTCTCATGTACATAATGTGTTTCATGTATCGATGTTGAGAAAGTATGAACCCGACCCTTCACATGTGATCATGTGGACAGATGTGCCAATTCAAGGAGATACGAATTATGAAGAAATTCCAGTTCAAATACTAGATCGTGAAATAAAAATATTACGTCGTCATGAAATTCCTCTGGTGAAAGTGATGTGGCAACAACATGATGTAGAGGAAGCCACATGGGAACTTGAATCTGAAATGAGAGAGAAGTATCCACATTTGTTTTTACATTGTAATCAGTGTACGAAATTTCGAGGACGAAATTTTTATAGGAGGGGAGAGCTGTAACACCCGTCTTTTTAACGGGCATGATTTTGTAAAATTTAATGAATAAAATGTGACTATTTAAAATTACTAAGTTTTTTATGATCATTAAAAAAAAATGCCACTTTAGTATTTTCTTACCAAGTCTTCCTAAGAAACATTCAAAATTTACCAATACTCACTTCTACCAATCTTGTCTCCCTAAATTATTGCTCAATTATGTAGCCTTCTGCTCATTTTGCTCAAGGTCTCCGAAGGGGACATTGAATTATTTTTCCTCGATTAATAGAAGACATGGAGATATTTTCTCAACCACCTATTTAATTATTTCCTTATCTTCTTCTATAATTCACTCCAATTGTCCCCTCAATTACATTGGCATTATTTGCTAAAAGTCTCCATGGGAGACAAGATGATATTTTCCTTTAAGACTCTTTTGTTTCTTCTTACAACTTTCCCCCGTAAACTTCCCCTTCCTCTTAAGCATTTTGATATGTTTTTATTTAACTATCACCACCTTCTTCTCTAGTTCTCATTCTCTCCCTTTCTCACTTCAAATTTCTAACTAAAGACATAGAGCACAAAGCTCTCTTTGTGGCCAAGACAATTATAATTCCCAACCATGATCGAGGCGGTTTTAGAGTTAATTCAAGCTTGATTGTTAACCCGAACTTTGGTGCTTTTCAAAGAAGTTTTGAGGTAGGTTTTCTTTAATCTAAACTTAGTTTTTAGTATGTATTTTCTCCATGTCTAATGCATAATTTTCGTGTTCAAAATTCATGCAAATTTCTAGTTATGTTAACATGCATCCTTGAACATTTATGAACAAAAACTTGAGTCATGAGTTACAACCCACAACCAACTTTTATTTTTGTTTGATGACAATGTTAGAAACATGTTAGGAATGTTTAAAACCGGTTTCCATAACTTTAAGATTGTTGTTCTAATGTTTTGAGCTTAAAGAGCAAACTTAAGCATGTTTTCATCATTATTTACAAGAAAGGCTAGAGATATAATTTGATAATGATTTTGGTATAAAACTCATGAGAATATGTTTATTGTGATTATATAATGCATGTTGCATATTTTGGAATGGTTTTGAGATTTTAATCAAGGATAATATGCTTTAGGTTAAAGAAAAATTTGACATCCCATAAACTTTATAATACCTCTATGGGCAGTGGCTATTTCTTAAAATTCTAAAGTTAAATGAAAATGAATTTTGTAAATTGGTTTGCATATTTAAAAAGTAGACATCCTAAGCTTTCCAACGAGCTATCATGAGCCTAAATCGGAGTTGTATTTTAATTTCTATGAATTTTTCAATTTTCGGATTAGAAACTAGTAAACCTGCCAGTGGTAATAAACCACCCGTCTATCTTAAGTAAACCACCTGTTAACCCGTGTGTTGATTGTAGATAGTGAACCCGCCTTTTTACAAAAGTATACCACCAAGTTGCCATGGTATACCAGCTGTTAACTTGAACCAAAAACCCAACTTTGCTCACCTTTTAGTCTCTTAATGTCTTACAACCTTTCCAATACTATCCTAAATGATTTATGAATTCTTATTAGAGACTAAAACATAAAAATTGCTTGTATGTATTTTATATTGTGTTTAAGATAAAAATTGTTTACTTGGTATTTAAAGAACAATTGCATAAAAATACTTTAATGGCACTAGTAGACGGGTTTACAAATAATTCACTTAAGAATGTGATTATACGTTGTGCTTTAGTTTTAATTGTCCTTATGCATGCCTTAGGGTCAAGGATGTGTGGAGCTAACGTTAATTAATTCCGAGATTAAAATTTTATTGTTAAGCTTTGAAGGTAGGGATTCTATTACTCATCTTTTGTGAGGTTTTTGGTAAATTAAATTTGATTGTTTTATGTTGTAAAATATGTATATTGTATAGCGATAAATATAATGATTTGACATATGTTATAAATTGAGAAGCATGGTTAAGAAATTGACTCTATAAATATAAATTGAATACAAAGGAATAGTGAGATGTAAAAAGGGCGACGGTTACGTCCTTGGGCACGAATACCCTAAAAGAAAAAATAGGGGGAAGGTGATGACGCTTCCTTGGGTTGAAAGTCCCAGAACACACTGTACAAGAATCGATTTGGTGAGGACTCGGGGCTTGATGTCCCCTCATCGAAACACCCTTGGAATGTTTATAGGGTGATCAAGTGCGTCCATTTGGGTTTCAATGAGTTGAGTGATACTCTATTTAACATGGATACCTAAGAACAATGATGATTGGTAATATTTGTATAAATGTGTAATTATGAAACTTGGTAATGATTAACTATGGTATCCACAAGATGTGATCATAATAAACCTCATAATCTGGAATATGATGTAACCTACTAACCATGCAGTTTTAATGTGGTAATGGATAAACCATAAGGTGAGTCATGATTTCCCTACTGGGCATGTCGATGCTCATCCCTATCATATCTTCATATCTCAGGTGGAACTCAGTGCAACATATCTGAAGAGGAATAGGCGAAAACAATCCTGCTGTTTTCGTGTTAGAAGACCTTGTTTATTTGTAACTTATCTACAACATGTAAGAGTTGTATTATTTTTTTATGGCTGTGTTAAGTTATTTGGGAATTGTACTATGGTGATGATGACTGTAATATATATATTTGGTGCTACACTAAAAACTGTGGTTTGTATTTAAAACGTTTATTTTTATTTTTCTTGTTGTTTAAAGACCCATGGGCATTGTTTAATTGATTTAAATAATATAAAATTTAAAATTATTTTTATTTATTTAAAACTGTTAACCCCCACATAGGGGTGTTACAAGAGCGCCTTCATTACTGACCAAAGTCTCTATTGCAATATGAAGATGCCCTTCAGCCTCAAAAACACAAGACCCACTTATCAATGGCTCATAGACAAGATGGTCAAAAACTAGATCGGTAAAAACATAGAGGTCTACATTGATGAAATGCTGGTAAAAAGTCAGAATGCCCACAAACACATAGCCAACCTCAAAGAAGCTTTTGAAATCCTATGAAAGATCAACATGAAGTTAAATCCACAAAACTATGCATTTCGAGTGGCTTTAGGAAAGTTCCTAGGTTTCATGGTAAATCAGCATGGTATTGAAGTAAATCCCAAAAAGATCAAGGCACTTATTGACATGGAGTCCCTAAAGAAGCCAAAGGATGTATAAAAGATCACTGGATGTGTGGCCACTTTGAATAGCTTCATATCTTGAGCAACAAATAAGTGTGTTCTTTTCTTTAATACACTTAGAGAGCAAAGCCTTTCAAATAGACTATAGAGTGTTAAGAAACATGTTAGCAATTAAAGATCCATCTCGGGCAAGCACCAATCCTTTCCAAGGTGTTACCTAGAGAATAATAATATCTTTACCTAGCCGTGTCAGAACACGCATTTAGTTTAGTCATCATTAGAGAAGAAAATTGAGTCCAATTACGTGCTCATAAGGATTTTGTTAAACCATTCTTTTCAAAGTACTTATCGATCTAGCTGTATAATGCTCTTGGTGCTTGTTTCAATCTATAGAGAGCCTTTTTCAACTTCAGAACCTTGTCTTCTTGCCCTTAACTTTATAGCCTAATGGTTGTTGAAGTAGACTTCTTCTTCACAGACATTCAAGAATGAAGACATTACATCCAAATGATAGACCTTCCTTTTGTTTCAAGCAGCTAAAGAGATTATTAGTCATATGGTTTCTAATCTGGCAACAAGAGTGAATACTTCATCATAGTCTATTCTAGCTTTGTGTCTATAGCCTTTGGTAACAAGACTTGCTTTGTATCATTCGATTGCCCTTGATTTCATCATCTATTGCATTTATCCATTTCTCTTCGTGAACAGTTCTTGGAAGTTTATAGGTTCACAATCCAAAAAAGGCAAAAGAGAGTGAGATTATTAGGTTTCTTAGCTACTTCATGGAGATCTTACAAGCTCCTTATGTATGTCACATCCCATTCATTCAAAAAGGATGGTGGTGAATTGCCATCATTAGTTGTTGGTGAATTCAGTGGCGTACTAGGTTCTTCTTTTGGTTGCTCCATTGTCTCTTATTCATCTATTTCAAAGTAAAAGCCAAAATTGAAGTCATCTATATGAGAGCCAAAATCCAATTCTCCTTCTTCATCAAAAATCACATCTCGACTAATTATAATCTTCCCATTGTTAAGATTGTACGAATTATAGCATTTTAAATTCGAATCATAACTGGTGAGGATAATACTCTCACTTTTGTCCTCTAGCTTGCTTCTTTATTTGCTAGGTATATGCATGTTTCCTATGCTTCTAGAAACTCGTAGATGAGAGATTGTAAACTCTTAGATGAGAGATTCTAGGCTTTCCACAGCTCCATGCTTCTTGTGGTGTCATTTTGTAGACACCTCTAGTTAGAGATTGATTGGACAAGTAGACTGCAGATGAAATAGCTGCTGCGCAAAATTCCTTTGGCAATCTTTTTCCTTTGAGCATGCTTTGCTCCATGTCAAGGATAGTTTGGTTCTTTATTGTCTACAATTCCATTTTGTTAAGGGGATCTAGGAACGGTTAAGAGTCATCAAATTCCATTTGCTTCACAAAACTCTTGAAACTCTTCGGAAGTGAATTCTCCTCCTCTATCAGACCTCATGGCTTTAATCTCGTATCAACTTTCTTTCTCAACTATAGCTTTAAATTTCTTAAAAATTCCAAAAACTTTTGATTTTTGCTTCAAAAAATATACCCACAGTTTTTCTAGAAAAATCATCTATGAAGAGAAGGAAGTAGTTGCTTTTACCGAGGGAGCTTGGCTTGATTGGATCAAACACATATGTGTATATAAGCTCAAATGGATTTTGGGCTCTCTAATTGGACTTTTTTGGAAAGCTTTCCTAGAATTGTTTTCCAAATCAACATCTCTTTCTTAGATAATAACTTCAGTCCTCCACAGTTAAGCAGTTCAAATTGAAGATGCCAAAGCCAAGATGCATCTTTGTAACAAGCCTTTAGACACTTTGCAACATCAGTGTAAATATTAGAGAAAACATTCAATTCTTTGACATTTTCACCTTGCACTACAACAAATTTAAGATTATACGACCTTTATTTAACTGATCGTTTCTCAAAAATTATCATGATAAGGGAAAAAAAAGCGGTAAGTTATGCCCATGAAGATGAAAACCATCGTGGTAAGGGCGCGAGCTACCACGATGGTTTTTTAAAAACTGTCGTGGTACGCTTGACCTACCATGATGATTTTTTAAAAAAAAAACTATCGTGGAAGGCTGTCTTTTTCTTTTTTCTTTTTACAACATTTAAAATGCTGCAAAATAGCTTCCACGATGGTTTATTTACAAACCGTTGTGGAAAGCTGTCTTTTTCTTTTTTATTTTTATAGCATTTAAAATGCTATAAATTAGCTTCCACGATGGTTTATTTATAAATCGTCGGGGAAGGTTGTCTTTTTCTTTTTTCTTTTTACAGCATTTAAAATGCTGTAAAATAGCTTCCACGACGGTTTATTCATAAACCATGTGGAAGGCTATCTTTTTCTTTTTTATTTTTATAGCATTTAAAATGCTTGTAAATAGATTCCACGATGATTTAAATAAACCGTAGTAGAAGGTTGTCTTTTTGTTTTTTCTTTTTACAATATTTAAAATGCTGTAAAATAGATTCCACTACGGTCTATCGTGAAAGGCTTCTTTTTCATTTTTCTTTTTACAGCATTTAAAATGATGTAATAGCTTCTACAACGATTTATAAATAATCATCGTGAAAGCTTCATTTTCCCCTTTAAAAATTTTGAAATGTGCACCCACCTCCCTCTCTTTCTAAAACCGCTCCCTCTCTCTCTCTCTTAAGATCTCTCTCCACCGTCGGTGCCTCCTCGTCGCTGGTAAGCTTCCCCTCCCTCTCTCTCTCCTCTTCCCCCTCCCCCCTGCTTTTATCTCCCCTCTTCCCCCTCCCCATTGCCCCACTCTTCCCCCACCTGCCCCCCCTCGCCCCTTGCCCCACCCATCCTTCTTCTACCCCACCCTCCCCTCACCCCCAAGCCCCACCTGCCCCCCACATCGCCCCACCCTCGCCCCCCTCTCCCCCTTGCCCCACCCACCCCCCCACTCCACCCCACCCTCGTCCCCTTGCCACACCCACCCTTCACCCTACCCCCACAAATTTTATTTCTTTTGCGAATATGTGAAATTGTGTATATGTGAATATGTGTAATATGTGAAATTATGTAATTGAAATTGTAAATTTTTGAATATGTGTAATATGTGAAATTATGTGAATATGTGTAATATGTGCAATTATGTGAATATGTAAAATTGTGTAATTGAAATTGGAAACTTATGAATATGTGAATATGTGAAATCGCCGATTGAAATTGTAAATTTGTGAATATGTGAAATTGTGTTCATGAAATTGTAAACTTGTGACTATTGTGAACTATTGTGAGTATTGTAAATATGTGAACTTGTGTAATTGAAATTGTAAACTTGTGAATATGTGAAGATGTGAAGAGGTGAATATGTGAAATCATGTGAATATGTGAAATTGTGTAATTGAAATTGTAGACTTGTGAAGATGTGAATATGTGTAATATGTGAATATGTGAAAGTATGTGAATATGTGTAATATGTCAACTTCTAATATGTGATTTTTAATATGTAATTGTGTAATATATCAATTTAGAATATGTCAAATTTTGACTATAAGATAGTAATTTAATATTACTATATGTGTGTTAATTTTTGCTTACTTTACACAGGTACAATGTCTCGCGAGGTCGACAGTGATCCGATGAGAGGACCAGTACGAAGAGTGTACACTCCATCTTCATTGCAATATAGCAAGGGAAACCAACGCAGTATTCCAAACCTAAGTGTCCCAAGACAATAAAAAACGTAGAATGTGGTTTTTTTATTCTACGTTTCATGTGAGATGTAATTACAAGTGGTATACATGCCCTAGGAAGAAAAGAGTTTTATATACATACAAATATACATGAAGTTAGATTAGAGTGGATACAATTTGTAAGTAGGTATGTAATTGTTAGATAGATAGATAGAGATATTAGATAAACAATTACTCAACATAGGTCAAAAGTAAATGATCTTATAAACACCTTGTAATTTCAATATACTTCAATTTTTGTACGCAATCAAGGCCTTGTTTTAATGGGATAACACACAGGATGGCCATCCCGTGGAAAATAAAAAAATTTTGGAAATTTTTTTTGGACAATACCAATTTTCCACGATGGTTTTTAAAAAAACCATCATGGAATCTCGAGATTCCACAACGTTTTTTGAAAAACTATCGTGGAATCTCGAGATTCCACGATACCATGATGGTTTTTCAAAAAATCGTTGTGAAAGAGGTACACCCACGACCCCCTTTTCGCACCAATTTTGTTGTTCTATGATGGTAAAAAATCGTTGTAAAAACTTGATTTTGTACCTTAAAACTGTCGTGAAATTTTTCTAGGACGGTTTAAACTGTCGTGAAATTTGTAATCTGTAGTAGTGTTGGTAATTAAGTTTTCTTTGTCATCTCTCACAAAAGACTATAATCTTTCATATCAATGTCATATTCTTTTTCTAAGAGTTGACCTAGGCTTAAGATGTAGCTTTTTATATTGGGCACATAATAGACATTTGAAATGAACTATGACTTCCATCTTTTGTGCGAATAAGGAACCTCCAAAAGATATATTACCACTTATTGATTCACTAAGCTCCATGAACATGCTTTTATTTCCATACATGTGGTAGCTCGCACCGGTGTCAAAGTACCATATATTTTCTTGACCTCCATTGTTGTTGTTGTATGCTAATAGTGGTGTCATTTACTTCTCTTTTCTTTTCTATGTAATTGACTCTCTCATCAATTATGTTGTTGGGTGTTTACATTTTGAAGCATAGTGCCCAAATCTATCACAATTATTGCATATAACCTCCTGTTTGAACACCCTCTACCATGACCTCTTATAGAGTTTTCTCCTCTATTGTTAGGTGAATTTATTCTTGGGAACCCATCCTTGTCCACGTCCTCATCCACATCTACGACCTTGACCTTGGCCATGTCCTTGTCTGTATTGACTTCTATCATTATTAAAACTTTCTTCTTTCTTTGATGGTTGTGCTTCTATCTCAAGGAGTTGTTCAACAATCCCTTGTTTCTTCCTTTTCTTTTCTTCATGGTCTTGCAAAGAACCCAAGAGTTGCTCAATTTTCATGGTTCTTAAATCTTTAGTTTCTTCAATGATAGTGACAATACTCTCAAATTTTTGATTTAAAGATCGAAGAATTTTCTACACAATTGGTGCCTCTTCTAACTTTTTGCCATTTCTTTTTAGTTGATTGGAAATGGTCAAAACTCTTGAAATGTTGTCAGAAACCTACTTATCAGAAACCTACTTAGCTTCATTTGTGTGCAACGAATCAAACTTTCTTTATAGTGTTTGAAGGTTAACCTTTTTAACTCTTTCTTTTCCCTTGTAGGAGATTTGAAGCTTTTCCCATGCTTGCTTCGTGGAGGTGGCACTTGTGATTTTCTCAAACCTATCCTCATCTAAAGCTTGATAGATGAGGAAGAGAGCCTTCTTATCTCTCTTTTTTGAGTCCTTTAAGCTATCCTTCTGTGTTAAGGATAGTGTTGATCGATTTTTCATTTGGTTCATCATAGCCTTTCTCCATAACCTCCCAAACATCATATGCTCCAAGGAGTTTGTTCATCTTGATAGTCTAATTGTCGAAGTTGCTGCCCTTGAATGGTGGAATTTAGAAAGACACTATGCTGCCAAAAGCCATGACTCTTAATAAAGTAAGAATTTTTGCAATTTTGACTATATGGATGGATCTGAAATGTTGAAAAACCATAGGAGGAACTCCGATCAAAATGACAATTTTTGGTCAACGCCAGTCAATGGTCAACACCAGTCAACAATCAACATCGGTCAACTGTCAACGCCAGTCAACGAATGGTCAATGATGGACAATAGCCTAAAAATGACACATCATTTATAGAGAAATGACACATTTTTTTTAGAGAAATGACGTCTGTTTTGCTGAGAAAAATGACACATCATATTCTAAGTGAGTTGAAACTTCTAACGGCTCGTACAGGTGCGCCCAAACTCTAATTTGGCTGATTTTTATAGCTATAAGCATGTATTGTCGAGCTCTTCACATTGATATGCAGTAATGCCAATTTGGCTATAAATTTTCTTTCGCTTTGATACCACTTTATTGAAAATTTGTATTCAGAACCAAACTATATAGACCCACAAAATGCTATTGAAATTTATTTTATTGAGATATTATTACACAAGAGAGAGCACACTCTTATACAAAATACAACTCTCAATTTTTTTACTCTCAATAAAGACTCACACATAAGACAAAGCTTTGCTTTGCTTTGCTTATCACTCTGGAAGCCTTTTCTTTCTTTTCTTTCTTTCTTTCTCGACAAATGCTCTTACTCATTTAGAAGCTTTGCTTCTTTTTTTCCTTCTTTGTTTGCCAATGCTCTACGATGTAGGGGATATGGTTGTTTAGAGATGAACCAAGCTAACAACCATTCAATAAATAAACAAAATGACTTAATGACCACAGACATAAAAGCTTACTTGCTGACCATACATTAAGAACTTCCTTGATGACCACACAAATGTATCAACTTGCTCACCGTAAAAACTATTAGCTGAAAGCTTCTTTTAGGCTTAGCTTCATTGGGCATTGCATGGGATTAATAAACAAGTTTATACTCTATTATTTTAGTTGGACATGGCTATAATAGTTTTTCAAGTCAATAGACAACCTTTTAGTATAAGTTTTTTGCACCTAAAGTTTCTAAACATTACGTGTTTTCTAGATTGATTTCTTAAACTATAAATTTTTGTAATTGACTCCTCAAAGTTTAAAATATGTTGCATGACTAATACAATCAAATACGATGTTAAATTTTTTACTGAAATTTGTCACAAGGCTTGTACGTGATGTTTTGAGAAAGATAAATTATGTCTATTTGATCAAATCGAGAATCAATAAAAAAAATTAAAAAGTAATAAATAAAACAATAAGAAAAAGAAAGAAAAAGAAAACCCTCCACTCTTCTTCTCCATCATCTGTTATCGCCACTTTCGTAGCCTCTTTGCCCTAGCCAACCCACCCCATTGACCTCCCACCTTGATTGCCCCCTTACCCCCCTCAACCTCATTAGCCCCTCCCACCAACACACCACTCTTTGTTAGTGTGTTTGTTTGTTTCAGATTTTTTGGTTCCAATTAAATCGAATCCTTTTGGTTCTAATTGAATCCAATCCATTAAAAAAACCTTATCCTTCATGTCATGCCTGAGAGACATCTTTGGGCAAGCCAACTCCCTCATGATGTCGAATCCGTCACTAAAGGTCTTAAAGTCCATGTCGAACTTGATGTTGAATCTCTCACCCTTAGAGAGATTAACGCCAACAAGAAGATCCAAAGTTTTTAGCCTGGAGTGAGGTCCTACCAAGGTGGATGAATTGCGGGATCCCAAAAGGAGATTCAGGCTCTGACAGAGGGTTTGGGCCTAGGGGTGTTGAGAAGGCGAGTAAATTGTTTAGGGAACTCAATTTGTCCTCTCGCTCTCTCTCAATGCAATTTGTGTTCCCTATTTGGTTCCGATTCCAAATTCTGATTATATAATTGGTGAATGATGACATATGTTGTTGTGTTTGTGATTTTAGGATTTGGGTTTGGCTTTGAGACATGTGTTTTGGACATCTGCTGCAACATCGACATTAGGCAGGGTGTGGGCATGATGTTCAGTAGAAAGGGGGGTGCGATGGAGGGTAGATTGGTTTTGTTTTCATATATTTTTATTTTGCTTTTGTTAGTTAATAATTTTGTGAAAAGATCTATAATGTCCTTTTTTAAAAATCACGTGTCTATCACATGATAAATTTTCATCAAATATTAAAACCATTATTGATTGGACCTACCAGTGAATTACATTTTAAAGTTTGGAGAGTCAACTGCTAAATTTTTAGTTCAAAGACCAATCTGCCAAACATGTAAAGTTCTAAAGGATCTAGTCCAAAAAAAAAAAAAAGCCCTTAATAGAGAACATAGATATGTAAATTCATTTTAAACATAAGTTAAATTTTCAAAAAATATTCATGTATATATTGTTGTAACAATGTTTAGATGGAATATGTGGGTCTTACCAAGAAAATTGTCTTAGCAGTGGCCAAAACCACAACAACAAATTAAAAAGCAAAAAACTTGGGCAATGCCTCTTCCAAATACTAATCGTCACCACATGCGAGAGGATTAAATGAAACAAATATTAGTATAGAACCTCTCAAAGCATATGGTGTTTTGTAAAGAACATATTTGTAAATAAATAAATAAAGTGAATTTTTCATTATATTTATGTGCATGTATTAGGAATATTTTATAACTATCATTAATATTTTATAATTATCTATATGACCTTAAATATTATATATAAGTATTATATATAAGAGGATAGTATTTAAGGCTAATAATTAAAAAGGTCAGTAATATATAATTAATTATTTAATTAAAGTATAAAATCTTTAATTCAGCATTAGTAGTGCAAGTCATTTCTATTAAGAATATAAGAGTCTTACATGTTCATTAATATAGTGAGTCATTAAATGAGTATACTGTACATAATCAACAAGACTATGTAGGACCAAGACATGACTTGGTATGAATAACTAATAATTTTTGTTAAATATATTTAGTTATAATCACGTTGACCGATGGTCATATATAAGATGATATTAATCCTTAGTTATTAGCAAACCTCTATTTATAGATTTATGTATTTTGGAGACATAATGAAGTAAGTAGCCAGAATGCTAATATTACAAGATAAAATCCTCCTTAAATGAGAAGTAGATAAATAATTATCTTGAGTATTGATTCGGGTCTCGAATTATATGAGCACTTAATTCATGATTAAGTGTTCATGAATTTATTGTTCATTAGAGAATAAATGACACTTAAGGATAAAGAAGTAATTAGAGAAGTTGACAGATTTTACTTAATTCTGAATATGAATTATCTATGGAGGATAAATTTATACCCTATAACTCTATCAAATAGACAACTCCAAGAAATGAGTAATTATATGTATAATTTTAAGAGTGCAATTCTAAATATTTAGTAGAGTTACATTTGGAATTAATAAATGAGCAACATATTAATTAAAGAATTTAATTAATCTATTGATTTTATTGGATTTTAAAATTATGAGTCCATTACTCTCTCCCATTTTTGTATACATTGTTTGGGCTAGTACAATTATTGGTTTAATTAATTAATTTGAAATTATAGAATTCTAAATTAAATATCACTTAAAGTAAATTAATTATGAATTAATTTGTAATTATTAAATAATATGATTATTTAATAATAATAATATTTAATATTTAATTTTTCAAGACACACAGTGGGGCGTATATTGTAGCGGGGAAGAGTTTCTTATGTAGTTAATGCTTGTTCACCAAGTTTCCATATTTAGAATTTTTATATTTTAATAAATGTCATTCAATTAAAATTTAGAGACAAACGAGATTAGGAAGCAAGAGAATTTTTCTCTCCTTTCTCCTTTGATTGGTGCCATAAGTACAGAGAATCTCTCTTTGTGGGCACCACATGCAGTGTAAGGAAAAAGAATATTTTCTCTTTTATTTTAGTTAGATATTTGATATTTGAAAATTAAAATAAAGGAAGCTTCTCCAATTAATTGGGTCTCCTATTCTTTATAAATAAAGGACTTCTTTATTCATTTTACACACGACAAGAGTTTTGATAAGAATATAAAAATTCTGCCAGAGTGTCTAGCAGCAAGCATGTAGAGAGAGAAAGAGAGAAGAATAAGTTTTCTTCATTTTAAGATTTGTTTTACTCATGTACATAGACGTTAAAAGGTTTCCACATCGGTTAAACGCACTGACTGATGTGGATTCTCTATTTTGTTGTTCTAGCGAACAAAGACCTTTCACTTAGTTCAATTGTAGATCTAACTATAATCGATCTTCATCCAGACATGTGAGTCAAGATTCTTTTCTTATCAAGCTTCAATGTGCTCATAACCACAAACAGGTTGCCTCAATAATTAGTTCTTCTATGTTCTTGTATTTGCATTAAGCACCAATGACCTTTATCAGCGTCCTCAAATTGGTGTTTTTCACTTCTCGAGCACTAATTATTCCCAATTACGTCACTCGGGTAAAAACATAGTCTTCCTTTAATGGTACGTATACAACCGCTTTAAAATTCATTAATTTATTCATAGCACCAAGAAACATTAGCTCATGGATAACAGTATAATAGGTATCAACTACACGTTGATTATATAGAATAAGAAGATAGTTAGATAAAGAAAAAAAGTAAATATATAATCCAATTTCATTCATAACAATTCCACGTCCTTGCGTGTTGCGGGGGATAACGTACAAGTTATAATCTAAACTGTCACAAACGTAATCAGAAAACAACATTGATTTGAAAAACTATGAAATTATGGAAAAACTACATATGATCCAAAGAATAAATTTGACTTTTTGTTGATCATATTATTACAAAATAGATTTTATAAAATTGTTATATCAGTAATCTAATTAATTCCTTGAATTTTTAAATCAGATATATGTGTGTGTATATATTCTAATAAGTCCTTTCAAGTTAAACATCATAACATATGATTCACATATAATTTGTTTCTCAAAATGACCTGGATCACCCAGGAAACAGTAATTTGATTCCGAAATTTGTCCACGTTTCTTATGACCAAGAATTGCAAGTTTAAAAGCTTCCCTTATATTAGTGATCTGCATTGGGTAACTTCAGACAATTAAAGTCGTTCAAAAAAACAACCGCTCTCATAAATACATAAACTACAATGCTTTCTCAAAGACTACAAAGATGCCAAAATCCAAAAGTCTCGCCTACGTGTGTTTTCTTTATATTTAACATTAGCTTTTTGAAAAATTAATGTCAAATATAAATGGATCACGGCTTTTAAAATAATTTTTATAGTAGTGAGTGCGCAGTATTATAGTTAGAAAATGATAAAATAAGCATAATATAAAAATGTGGCGTGGGGAATAGGCATCGTAAAAAGAATAATGTGTCATCAATTCGATAGTGACTTTGTACTAACCGGATGAAATCGTACGCAAACCAATAATTTCAGTAGGAATTTTTTTTCCTCCTATAAAAGGAACATAGGTGGGAAGAGAAATATAGCCCCGTCAATTACTAGAGTGAAAAGTGGGTGTACATCACTTTCATGGAGAGAAATATTTTATTTTTCTCTAGTAAGTAGAACAATCATTTCTACCAAAAAAATAATAATAAAAGTTTGGCATTGTATTGATGCTTCCCCCACAATAGCTTTGTCCCGCTACATTTGCCCGTTTCCAGAATAGTTACATTGAATATTTTCTTCTAATACCAATCAGCTGGTTCAAAAAGAGTTTTATCTGAAGATCAACTGTTGAAGTTATCTACATGATATACCTGTCTTGACTCAGATAATTACTAAATAATTGTTGGAATTAGTGTAGGATAATTATGAGGCTTTTTTGCACCAGATTATTTAAACTTTACGAGTTTAGCGTATTGATTTTTAAACTAAAAATTTTTGCAATCAATCAATTCCTTCAACTTCAAAATTTGTTGCAGTGCTAGTCAAATATATAACAAGGTTAGGGTTTTGGACAAAATAGCCTACGTGCAATTCATGCGACCTTCTAATAGGGACATTTTAGGTCCATGCAATAAAGTATAATTAATAAAAGAAAAAAGTTTAAAAAGCGAATTACTAATGGAACAAACAAGGAAAAAAGAAAAAAATAAAAGAAAATTGTACATCTTCTCCACACTCATGATCTACACCCTCATTGTCTAACGCTGGCATAGCAATGCCCTATGGCGACCAGATTCTAGATTTTTGTTGTCGAAGAAGGAGTTTGAGCTACGAGTATCTGACATCTGGAGATGATCAGCGATGGATTTGAGAGAGATTTCTTCGTTGGCGATTGCGGATCTGAAAATATCCCAACAGATCAATGGTGGATTTCGTCAGCAAACGCTATTCATTCAGGAATTCGGAGGTCTTGATTATTTGCTGGTAAGAATAGTAGAGAAAATCCCTACCCTTCACATAGTTGCAACCCCATCTTCCTCTCCCCTCAACATCAATGCCTAACCCCATAGCCATTCTGGTATTGGAGCTTCCAATGTCATCAATCGCTTGGTGGACAGACTCGAGCGACTCCTGAGCAATGGTAGGTTTGGATAAGAAACTCAGATATCGTCGCTGAGATTTTGTGGGCAAATTAAAGATGGTGGTGGTGTTGTAAAGGGTCTAGGGTTTTGATTGGGACTCAATGTGGTTAGGGTTATTGGCAGAGATGACGAAGAAGAAATCATTGGGGTTCCCTCTTTTTTTTTTTTTTCCCTTTTTCGTTATTTCTTTAATATTTTTATAAAAAAGAAAAATTTCATATAAAATTGATTTTATTATTTCTTTAATATTTTTATAAAAAGAAAATTTTCATCTAAAATTGATATTAACTTTGCCTTTTAGTTTTTAAAATGTTATTAAAGTTAATTTTTGAGATAAGTACATTTTAGATACTTTTTTAATGATATAGGAATTTTGAAGTGAATTTGTTTTAATTTTTGGGATAAATAACTAAATTTGATTTAGAAATAAAAAAGGCAAAATTGCTCTTTTTTGTTATCTATGTGCTACTCACCTGTAGAAATCCGTCCACACTTTAACGTACATTATCAATTGGACCTCTCATGCAACAAATTTTAAAGTTCATGCAGTCAATTGTAAAAATTTTTAGTTTAGAGAGTGATCTTTCAAAGACGTAATTGTTAGTTTAGAGAGTGATCTTTTAAAGACGTAAAGTTTAGGGATCTAGTGTAGAAGACCTAAATATTATTGTTGGTGTGATCTAATTTAATTAGTTGGGATTTATTTGTGCTGGAGCAAAATTTCATCAATTTCAGCAAATCATGCTTTGTGCATTGCGGTAGTATGTTCCGGTTGTCTCGTGGTTTGGGGCTCGGTGTATGGGATGGCATGTTGCGTCGTGCATTGACTCGATCTCTTAAGTCGATGGTGGCGTTCTTTCACCCAACACCTTGAGTGAATCGATGCGAGATGGCTAACTATCCAAATTATTCAATTTAAGTTCAAGTCTACCTTATTAATTTGACGTATGCAAAACTAAACCCTAAAAATGTTAATATTATTTTCAGAGATAAAAGTGCGGCATGTAATATTAATGCCACAAGTGTTATTATTATTTTTAAGAATAATAATGAAAGTATCTCGTGTTTTATACACGTGTTTCTACAATGCGTTTTTATGAAGACAAGTATATCTCGATTTTACAAATTGCATTGAAAAACCTATTGCAATTTCTTTTATTAAAGTACTCAACTCAGAGAATAGGGTCATTCTACTATTTGAACCCTTCGCTTTAAGCTTATTAAAAATATATATATATCATGTGTTTTGGATATTCTCAATATTTTATCCTTAGATTTGAATTTTGACGTCAAGTTTATACCTTTTTTTTAGTCAAATGTTGATTTTAACTACTTAAATAGTGACTTTACTCCTTTCAAAAAATAAAAAAATAAAAAGAAAAAGAAAAAAAAAAGGTGACTTTACTAAATGTAAAGTACATAGAGTAAACAAATTGTTGGACAAGTTTGTGATAATTTTTAGGATATCGCATCATTTTTACTGGTCAAAAATAGTAGCTGATTAAGTGAAGTATAGATTTGACAAGAAATTAATTAAAAAGGGGTGGTAAAATAGTGAGAACAACCAACATACACCAGCACGGTTTACTTTTTTTTTTTTTTTTTATAAACTTGAAGCACTGGAGTATCAAAAGCACGGTTACCAATTTGATAGAAAACTGGTAATTATAACTTGTCTAAACAAAAGTAAATAACTATAAAGGAGAAAATGACACAATTACCTTAAGATTGTAGTGTTTAAATAGTTTTTTCCCTAACAAATAAAAACAAAACAACATAAAACATATTAATCAAATTAAAACGTCAGTCATCCCGGAAAAAAATTTCTCAGTGAAAAGTTGGCCTTGACTTGGAGATATATATATATATATATATATATATTTTGCCAAAAATATTTTTTTTTAATTTTTTGTAAAAAAATAATAATTTCACGCATCAAATACACGATTAGATCCTAACTAAATCGACACTTAACTTGGACATCTACTTTTTACAAAACTGATCAACTTTGTTAAAAAATAAAAAGAAATTCAAATTTTAAATTAAACAAAAAAAAGAAGGCCAGTACAGGCATACAAATTATGAAAATTTAAGGTACAAATGCTTCTAAAAAAGTATACAAATTTAAAAAATATAAATGAAACTAAGAAATATATTTAGACAAGATTTATCGAGTTCAAACTTTGAAACTCAATGAAAAAAAAAAAACAAAACAAAACAAAAGACGGCATGATCCAAAACTACAGCTTCTCGTAGACAAGAGACTCTGCAGTTACTGAATTCCGCATTACAGAAAGAAATGCGCGAGTAAATTCATATTATAACGAAACGTAAAGAAAGGCCTTCCATACATGTCTTGGAATAAGAGAAAAGAACAGAAATCAGGGGCCAAATCACTTGATGTGAAACTGGGAAGATATAAGCACAAAATCAGCAGTCCTGTCTGTTTGCTTAAACTTATAGAGAAAAAAAAAAGTTAAAAATGATTTTATGATATAATTATTTTGCAGCAGTGTGGTGACAAAGTCTCTGATTTTATTATGTCACGCACTTAAAGTCAAGTGATGATGTGATGATTTAATTAAAATAAATAAACTATGTTAATTAAACATGCTGGTTACTTTATTAAATTATTAAAACATTTTCAGTAAATTATAAAATTGAGGTAATTTTAAACCTTTTTCAAATGTTACCAATATTAAAATTTAGCAAGGAAAATTACTAAAATAACCTCAAAACAAACTTAAAATGCAAAATCCATCAAGGAAGTCTAGACCTCATCGGACCTCACCTAGTGCACACATAGTACAGACATAAAGGAAATATAACAAAACCACAATCCAACGGAATATAACCAAAGTTCATGACTAATGTCTTATTATTACATGCCTTAATAAGGAAAATAGGTAATTAAATAGCTCACGGACCACGTGAGTAACTAACCTGTGCTCTATTCGACGGCTTACTGCGCACCACCTACCTGAAGGGGGAAAATTTAAAACAAAAATGTAGAATCATGGGTGAAAGGTTTAGTAGGATTTGAGTTCTAAAATCATCATTTATAAAACAAAATAGATGAACTTAAATGCGATTTGAAGGAATAATAAATAATTAAGTAAATTCATACTTACTATTCATATCCCATGATTATCTCAATTCATATATTAATATTCATTATGTACAAAGCCTACTATAATCAGTACTATAGTGGCCTAGTTGGGTTTCGAGACTAGCTCTCAAGGTTGCTCTCCACACGACCCAATCTTTGTATGTGGCATCATACACTTAAGATTCATTCCAAAAGGGGATTCTTAGTCAATTTGATGTTTAATATCATTTAATCATATCATTCACTTGGTATAATTTTACCGATTTATCATTTTACATTTATTATCATTCATTCATTATGATCATATCCAATATCTCTTGAAAATAAATAAATACATACAATTCAATTCTTAAAAACTTGTTTAAAAATCATGGCTATCGAAAAAAGAGGTCTAGAATCCAACCTCGTTTTCCAGCACGATCACACCTACACTACAATCTCATCTCATTATACGTTAGCTCCAAAAAACAACGAGCAACCTTAGGTGTGAACTAAATACATTAATATTTAAACTTGAACATTCTATATTAGTATGCTACTTCATAGTTTCTTAATGTGCCTTTTGACTCGAAATAATCATGTATGCAATCTATATATTCTCAGTATTTTTGAACATAAAACATAATCTTTAAAGCATTTCTTAGTTGCAAAACGATAAAAAAAAAAAAAAAAACCAACAAGTAAAAACTGACAAATTGGACTACATGGTCGGCTTGCCAACCGGCTGAGTTTTGCTTGCCAAACTTGTTGAGTTCGGCCTAGTTGGTTAGATGAGTTTGGCTTGCCGAATCTATTATGTTTAGGCTGCTGGTTGGATGAGTTCGGCCTATCGACCAGTCGTAATTTGGAAAATTTTTCAGATTTTAGTTTCGACAATTTTGAGCTTTAAAGCTTAACCCAACCTGTTTTAGCAAGTCCTAGAGCAAAGATAACGTACATAAATCATAGAACATCATTCTCTAACACTTATAAATACTTTTCGTTAAATTTTTTTATACATTTTCAAATAAATTTAAAGATTGAACAAAAATGAAAAAACTACTCTCAATCCGGTTTTAGTTCAAACAAAGCTTGAATTTGTGTTTGTAACACTCTACAAACTGAGATAAAACATGAATTAAGTTCATTCAAGCTGGGATCATCACATGTATGCTTTGATTTTCCCAAAATATGCTCAAAATGAAATGCTCTAATGAAGACATTTTTTACACTTTCAAGCACGAACTTGATCATGAAATCAGAGGTAAGCGCTTCAATGCATGAGTTTAAATCACTAGAAACACTTCTAATCTCGAATTAAAGGACTTGGCTTGAGATGGTAGCTACAAAACTGGGTTTCGTTGGCTCAACTTTGGCTGGAAATGGAGCTCCTTGAAGCAGCAAATGGAAGAGAGAAAGAGAGAGTGAGGGAGACGTGGAGAGAGGAAGGAATAGAGAGTAAGGATATGAGGGAATCTTTGGATGATTTTGGCACACTCTAATGATGAGTTCAGACAAGGTGTTGTAATAAAACCATGTCCAGTACATAGTTTTGGTAAGACGTTTCAAAATCTGAGTGTTGTTTCACGTGGGAAGGTGATTGAATGTTTGAGGACCTGTTGGTAATTTAGCCATACGTTGTAGAAATCTTTTTTTTTTAATGCTACTTCCTCAAGTATTCATAATTTTTTCTTTGTCAAAAAACAACAAGAACAGGAGGAAAGCGTCATGTTTCAAGATGCTCGTGACGATGCACTAACCATGTCCTAAAATTCCCATCTCTACGTTAGCACCAAGCGAAGACAGCTATCATAAACATACATTATCAGCTGTTATAATTATTACATATAAATATATGTATATAAATACAAAAAAAAAGAAAGAAATTTGAATATAGACAAATCCATGAGAGAGGAAAAAAAAACACCAAAGCTGGAGATGACATCAAGCCAAGCAAGGAAGAAAATAAATCACTGTGCATGGTTATGACAAGTTCTATTGTTTAACACAAGACAAAGACTAGAAGGTCATTTCAATCCCTTTGTCCACTGTCATTTTTTTCCGCCGTTCTTCTGTTATATTATTGCACGCGTTACCAAATTCATGCAATATTCTTATTAGCAAAAAAAGAACATGTGCGCTATACATTGTTCAATGTCTTGTTTTCCATTTCTTATATGCAAATGATAGGTTACGAGAATACACAGATACATAACGCTATAAAATTTATACGAAAGTTCTTACGAAATTTCGTATCCACAATGATTGTGGAAAATAATTAGGTGAAAAAAGAAAAAAAAATAGAATTTTATTGTAGGATATGAAAAATAGCCTATTGATAGGGTTTTGTTTTAAACAGTTATATCTTCTTAAAGGGAGTTTTTTTTGCTTTTCTAGAGATCTCTTTTGTTTTTGAAGCTGAACTCATGGGTTTATGTTTGTTTTGGACATTTCTTGAAAGATTTATATTGGCAGAATTTGTGGGTGTTGTTGAGTTTGATTCCAACTATGTGGTGGTTATCATTAGTTAAAATTATGACAAAGTTACTTGGAGGTTGAGAAGTAGAGGGATGATCAGTTCTTTGCATTATGCAAGGATAATTAATGTGAGGGTTTCAACCGTTCTTAGAGAAGAATTATGTTGCGGGCAAGCTAGCCTCTTCTGCTGCTGCTAGATCTCAGTTTTACTAGTGATCTTCTTTCCCAGACATTATCTCCTCCTTGGTTGCAAGATATACGGCGCCTCTTCCTTTTTATCATTTCATGTTGCTCTTAGATGATTGTCTCCGTTTGGTTGGGGACTCGATGTAGAAATTTTTTCATGCAGGCTAATGCTTTAGTTCTTTGCCATTTTGGGATTGTACGTAGCATGGCAACCGTAGGTCCCAATTGTTTTTTATTAGTTTTTGCCTACTGGAGTCTAGTGAGAAGGTTTTTAAAGAGGCCTGTCGTGGTGACTAATTTTGAAAGTTGTAAAAAGGGTTGCTCCTTCTAATATCAGTCTGCTTTTTTTATTTTTTGTCCCCCTCCAAATTACGATCTAGTCCTATAGGGTTATTTCTTCTTGTCTCGTTTTATTTTGCCAGTTCGCCGTTTGGGGTTGATTAATTTCTATCCTCGACTTTCTGTAATTTGTTTTTGTTTAATATGTTGAATATCAGCACTAGGAAAAACTTGAACCAACGGATTCTTGAATCTCTGAACAACTTCTAGAATAATAGGAACTGAGAATTATAGATGAACAAATCACTGAATTGAAACAAGAACCTGTAACTGAAACAAAACTTCAACAGAAGTTTGTATTGCACTTTTTGACCAACGAGAAAATTTACAACCTCTAATGGCATCTTGTCTTATTCCTCTCCAAGAATCACACCACTCCAGGTTTTCTTACTTTCTCTCTCTTGATTGCAATGGCAAGCATTTTCTCTCGCTCTAAAACATGGGCTCTCGAAAAAAATTCTCACTATTTACAAGTCTAACACGGGTATTAATACCTTGAGCCACCTTAAGGGAAATATGAGAAAATATTTCCTTAGCTGCGCCTATCCTAATTAACAATTAATCAATAACACCTTGCCATATGGACAATACATAAATCGACACCTATTTAACCTAAAACAACAATCAATACTTCAACATAATAATATTGATTGGGGAGCTTGTTGTGGGAGTGTCCTAGTAATGCCAACCAAGTTGGGATATACTACGTCCATTGATACTAGTTGTTTTCTCTTTTCATTAAAAAAAAATGTTATATTTGTATTAGGTCCTGCTATTTTTATTTTTATTATTTTAATTTAATTTTGATCAGACTCACTGTTTAGTAACACGCACTACAGTTGCCACTATGTCTACCTTAGAAAGCTAAAAAAGAAATAATTAACCACCATTTTTAGTTTAATTGTCATTTCTTTCCAAATACTGATTTAAGCATTAATTCATTCTTAGCTCCAACGGCGCCTATAAAAAGGGCTTGATACTTGGGAAAGGAGAAGCACACAATTACATATATACACTCTACCTGTTAAAAGAGAGAGAAAAAGATAAGAGAGAACGTTTAAGAGATGAATAAGAACAAGGCTAGCTTGGTGTTGGTGGTGGCTATAGTAACTATCGTCATAATTGCCACTGCCTATATTCCTTGTGCTTTTGCCGGCCGTTTTCCTATCGGTATTGTACTTCCTTCTGAAATGAATTATGGGATCATGAAGCATCAGCTGCAAAAAGATTCTTGCGGTTTCTCGTGTCTCTTAAGCGCAGACTGTGGCGATGGTTGCGTTTGCAACTATTTTGTCTGCCGTGAGCTCTAAATTATGTATCATGACTATCAACCAGTTCTGAATGGTAGATCGCTTGTTCTACGTACGCACCTTCTATGTAATCCACATAAATAAGTAATGCTGTGCGTGCATGTATGTATGTATGTATGTTCAGAAGTGTACGTATGTTTGTATGCATTATGTTCTGAAGCTTTTGGTGACTTGTATATAAAGTTACAAACTAGATGTAACTTCATGGATCCTGCTACGTAAGAAAGTTTGAATGTTTAATAATCACCAAAAAAAAAAAATCTACATATAAAACTTTTCAGCACCTGTGCTCCATAACTTTGTCGTGATTTGATAATTCGGCCTTTAAAAAAATATTGGCCAGTTAGTCGTATATTAATAAATCCATTGTATTATTTTAATAGCGATAAATTCCATTATTTTTATCCTTTTTTTTTTCCTTTTCTATAGATGTTAAAAAGAGTTTGAGGCTGTTAGCACAAATAGTCCTCAGACTGTTTAGTAAGTAACAAGTTTGAAGAAAACAGCCCCGAACTCTTGTGATTGTAAAGGGCATAGATTGCAACAACGTAATGGCAAAGAAAGATAAGGTACATATTGGTGAGAAGAAGCAACAACGTTCTTGTAAGGGTGGGTATGGAAGGGGGGACAGGGAGACAGGGAGGAAGGGACATTATCAAATCATCATCTTGTGGCGTTTCAATTATACACCCTCTAAAGAGCGCTCACATGCATACTCTAGTGACTAATTTTGATAGAAGAGGCGGGACATTGAGAGGAGATTGAGAGAAACAGCGATGAAGTTAGAAAATTAGTCACCACACTTAGAAGTGAAATTAAGAATGCAAATGAAACTTTTAATTATCTTATATAAAATTTAGAATTAGCACATTTTAGAGAGACAATTAATGAATTTTAGATCAAACTTGAGCTTTACAAATGAAAAGTTTTAAAACGTTTAGGTTAAACTTTAAAAAGAATAAAAATTGAGATATTTATGTTTTATGCCATACTTTTTTTAGTGTGGATTGATTTATACCACATCCAAAAAAACTATCTAATTAAATGCTACAAATAAAGATGGCAATTAAATTAAAAAACTAATATACTCTTAGTGGCAATCAAAAACCATTTTATTTCTATATAATCTAATTTGAACTTTAAAGATATATTTGGCATTATAAATTATAACATGATGATGTAAGGTAATATTTTTTGCAATTATTTTTTTAGTGACATAAATCAATCCATGTTTTTTTTTTTTTTGTGGCATATGTATAAATTAGAGCCCAATAAAATTAGGAGAGGATGCCCTTGCTCGAAGAGGATAATTAGATGAAAGCCCAAGCTCAAAAGAGAATGTGACATGTCCAAATCAAATAATTGATGAGATAATCATCTGATTAGGGTAAGTCAAGTATACAAATGATATACATTTGGTAGGAGAGATATTTTTCCTTTCTTCTAAAATTTCTTACTAAAATTACTTTCCCCACAACTTCAAAAATCTCCATTGTTATTTGCCTAACTTCAGCGTCGGAGTATTTTCTATAATATAACCCCCAGCACCCCCCAAGTGAGAGCAGTGATGAGCATGATAGAGGTTAACAAAGCAGGTAGAAAAAATTTAATGTTTGGAAATATACTCACAAACAATAAGAACTAAAAAGTTGCCGGCAACATCATCTTTTGTTGTGAAAATTATTGCAAGTGTATAATATTGTCCTAACAAGTAATATATAGTGAATGATTTATCCTTCCCACATAGATTGTTTGCGTCCTATGTACCGAAATTATTTTAATTCTAGTTTTATTTGAACGATTGAATAAAAGAGATAATGATATTGATAAATAATATAATGAGCAAATTAAATTAAAACTAAACGAGATACAAAATTAAATGGAGATGAATTCAATTGATTAAAGATATTGGGTTTCCGATTTTACCATACTAATTTGCTTTAAATTATCCATCTTATCAATCTCAAACTTATTGTCTTAGTTGATGGTCGAAAATATCTAATTATTCAATTCTCTCTCTTGAGTTACATGAAAAATACCCTCAATTGTTAACCCACTATATTCATATACGAATCAAACAATTAGGAATTCATTAAGTTCTGTAGATTTCTGTATACGACCACATAAATCATGCAAGTATATTCCTATCTTACATGTAATTTATGGCAATCAAGACAATGATCATAAAATATAAATCTCCTTCAAGTTATGAATTACCAAATTGTCTAATTAGTGGCCAGTTAAATTAGATGCATGAAGAACAATATAGAATACTCAATGAAGAAAAAATATTTCACTGATTGTATTGATAGAAAAATTTATAACATCACAGTTAGGCTACATTGAAATCCTAAAAATAAATGGCATTCTAAAAAAATTCTTAAATATGAGAAAAAAAGAAGAAAACTAGTTCACGGAATTTAAGCCGAATTCCTATTTTAAATAAGTCGTCTTCTCCTTTGCCATACCTAGCTTTTCTCACTTTCTTTTCTATGTCTCAGAGTCTTCTAAAAATTCTAAAGAAGTCCTATTTATAGGTTTGTAACAAAAAGAGAAATTTACAAAAAAAAAAAGGTTCAAAATTAAAATTTTAAAAGTCTCATCACAACGCCATAGCTTCAGGTTTCCAGTGCCATGGGGCATCACTAATCAGGGTCGTGATGCTGCCTTCTTTATTTTTCCTTATATTAGACTTTTCTGAGCTCTTTTTTCTATCTAATTCATGATCGACCAAAAATACAATATTTTTTTCCTAATATCAAAAATGAAAGTAAAAAGAAATAAAAAGATAACAAAAACTCTCAAAAACCATCAAAATTTCAAGCTAAAGTTTTCCAATTATGCATATAAAATCTACTCATCATCTTTCACCAACAGTCAGAGTTGGGTTTTCAGTATTCTTATTTACTTCTCGGAATAGAGTTTAATGGAATATGTATGAAAAGATACGTGGCTATCTTATTGAGTGGGTCAGAGAATGAGCCAGGACAGCAGATCTCATCTCTTGTAAAGGTAGTTTGTTAATGAATGAAACCTAAATTTGCTTAATTAGATTTTGGGTATATACCAAAAAGTGTCAAACCACAACAAGTTCAAGGGTTATAGCTATAAAAACTCAAATTCAATACTTTAGTGCAAATGTAGAACATGGAAGTCTTTCTACTTCCACAAGCATTTATACATTTTTTTTGCAAATAAAAAAAAAATCATGTTTCAAGGTAACTATATTCTAACTCTAAGTTAGCACCTAGCTAGGACATCTGTTATAAGCACACAAGACGATCACCTGTTATAAGTAAATTATCATATAAATACTAGCTGAAATTCCGTGCGTTGCTACATGGAATATTTTTGTTATATGAAAACTTGGAAATGCTTATAGTATAATACGAGTTTTTATGTACAGACATACATATAATTATATTGATATAATATTATATTGAAAAGTTTCTTATAGTGCTTTACAACTTTTGTTTTCCTTTTTTCTTTGGTTCTTCATCAATGTAAGATGGGAATGGACCCTTGAAATTTGGTGGAGCTTTGCATTGAATTATAGAACTAACTTGTTCAGTAGGAAAAGCTTTCTTGTGCACACGCAACTGTCTCTTTTTAGTACATAAATCTCTCAAAAACTTGGCATAGGTAGGAACTTGCTTAATAGCATTAAGTAAAGGGAAGTTAATACTTACCTGCTTGAAGATTTCCATGATCTTATTTATTGCAGCCCTCTGCATTAGTTTTGCTAACCTTTGAGGAAAAGGAGCCTTAGGAATATACACTGGAGGGGCCACTATCTTTAGGATCCTTTGATAATGAGTCCTGAGAGGTGTAACGACTGCAGTTTTCTTTTATGGATACTTAGGTTAAATTAATGTTAGAAACTGATATCTTAAGTGCTATTATTATTGATGTTAAGTGAATTAAGTTTTTGTTAGTAATATTACAAGTGACGACCACAAGGAATCGATGTGCTTGGAATATTCATGTCAAAAATGATGATAAGCATAAAGTTTTTTTTTAAGAGTTTCAACTTACTCTAAATTTATACTTTATGATGCTCTAAAGTTATATTCTTAATGATGATATGAATTTTGTTGCATATATTCTTGTTTTTATAATATTAATGATGTCATGATAATTATTTGTGTAAATTAATATTTTTGGGGTTATAGGAGTAAATATCATTATTGTACATAAATAATTATGTATTATAATTAAATTACATTACATTATATTATGTTATAATATATTTTATTTTTTTAAGATGAACGTATAGTACGCAAAAGAAAGAAAAAAAAGAAAAAGAAAAAGAAAAAAAAAAGAGAAAACCTAACCAGATTAGGATTACACTCATTAAAAAAAAGGAACCTAATTAGACTAGGACTAGGGTCACTTATGCCTGTAAATATGTGGCTTCAAGCACATATATTATTTCTATCCCTTTTTCTTGCTCCATCTTTCCTCATATTCCTCTATGCTTTTATGCTCTCTTTTCTTCCCTAAACCTCACATGCCATTAGTTTGGAATTTTGTTTTCTTCAAGATTTCTCTCTCAAAGAATTCAGTACTCTTATTTTCTTTCAAGCCAAAGTAGAAGGAATTCTTTTTGGACATTTTATATATAAGTCTTTGTATTTGTTGAAGAAAATATAAGAATTTAAGGTATGGTTTAAAGGTTTTCATGGTTTTGAATTTTTATGATTGATATTTGTTGTTTTATGACAAACTTTGTTAGAAAATTATTCCTTTATATTGTGAATGTGTATGTATGCATGTTTGTTTGAAAAATAAATAATTTTGTTTATTACTTTTCTAATAACAATGTTAATTTATGGTTGAAAATATTTATGTTCATATGATATCATTAAATTTCATGAAAATAAGGTTTTGTTATTGGAGTGTGATAAGAGAATTTTAGGGTTTTTGGTTTATCACCAAGGTTGCTAGTAATGTTTTGAAATCAAATGTAAAAAATTATAAGTCATTTTTAATATGTTAACTAAATGTCTCTAAATTTTTAGCTTCATATCCTTATTACGTTTTAAGATAAAATTCGTTGATTGCCAAGTACTCAAGGTTATAAGTGTCTGCCTGATTTTCTCTATATAATTCATGAGATAATAAATCATATTTTTAAATATGTGTTGCATGATTTATTATTTTTCTAACTTATATTATATACTTTAAACATGTTATATAAAAATTTCAAAAAGCATATCCTACATATTTGATTTTATAAAAATGTTTAAATGAAATATGTTTGTTGTTTAGCATGTTGGTGTTAATATTAACTCTGAATTTGAAACATATGTTTTGAATTGCTTCGAATTTATTTAAAGCTGAATTATCAATATTTTATGATTTTATGTGTCTATTATATTTCAAATTTTTTATAAATTATTTTATGGCATAACTAATTTAACATATAATTTTTAATTAGGATTGTTCACTTCCCAGGCTTTGCTGACAAATTTAGCATTGATTTTATGATTTATTTTAATTACCAAATAAAATTTTTATGGTGAAAGAAAAATCTGATCATTATATATATATGTTAACTTTATTTCTGCAAATTTTCATTCTCTAATTGAATGTGAATTGAAAGATATCGGATTATAAATCCTTGAAGTTAGGTCAGTTTAATTGTATGATTGGTAGATTTACTTGAATGTTTTCAAAATTGGAAAAAGGTATTTTGGATTAATATTTTCAAGAGAAGAAAATTTGAGGGATGTTTAGATATGTTAGCTATGTTATGGAATAATTCATATACTTTATTCTTGCTTATAAGTTGAGATTAATTTCTCTAAATTTTTAAAGATCAAGTTTTTTGTCTTTATGTATCTTGACTTTAAGTGCATGTTTGTGACTCAAAGATGCTTTGTTTCATTAATAATGATGTTTGATAATGCAATATGGTATTCAATGATATTATGAACATGAATATTAATTTTATGTACTATATGAATGATTGACATAAACACTTTAAAATGCGAGCACACTGAGAACCACGGTAACGTCATCCGATTTAAGGTTTAGTAATCAAGCAAGTCAAGTAAGTATATTCTCACCTGTAACATGATAAAAGTTTACAAAGAAGTTTTGAGCATATGTTTTATGATAATTTTTAAGTTTGTTTTTACATATTGTCTTCTCATGAAAACTCTCGTTGCAACAAGAAGAATGTTCAATGGATGTTTCAATGATGAGGTATGTTAAATGTATATCTATATATATGTTTCAGTTAATTAAGCTTTGCATACCCCATGTTTATGTTTGTCCTGCTAGGTGGACTGTCCCAAAGGTGGACTTGTACGTTTAGTTTGAGATTAGCTACCTCACTCCTCTCATACAACTATGTTTATGTTTATGGTGCAACTCTTGGGCCCCTAAAGATAAATGAATGATGTTTTAATATGGAAGTTTAAATGAAAAGATATGTTCTATATCAAATTGTGCCTTGTGCACTACTATGATTATGATTACGATGTTATATAATGATTTTTATAAAAGTTCATATTTTATTTGTGAGATAGGAATGTGTACTTACTAAGCTTATGCTTACTTAGTTTATATCATGTTGCAGATAAGGATAAGATGCAAGTTGACTAGAATGGATGACAAGGACGACGTATAGGCAAGAATTATTGGATTGGAAATAGAGTCATGTGATGAAAAGTATTTAAACTCAAATGAAATGTTCCGCATTTTTATTTGTTTGAGACTCAGTTCTATTTGTGATAATTTTTTTTGACCTTATGTTTATTGAATGTAATTTGTGTTGGAAACAATAGTGCGCAGCGGAATTTTTTAAAAATTTTAAATTTCATCAGAGTATTTTCCAAAATACAAGTATGACATGTTATATGTATAAATTAAACAGATCTTACTAACCTCAGTGTGCCGAAGAACCTCCGCGACCTGTGTAGAGAAGTAACGTTCCAGAAGAGCCTCAACCAACTGGTCTTCTTTGCTATTCTCTATCCACAACCGGAGTGAGTGTGGGCTCACACGTACAGCTCTTCCACCGGTGACTCTCCTTCCAACCAATAGAGAGAACCCAAAGCTAGTGTTCGTGATTTGTGAACAAAAGCTCTCAGGGAGTTTTTAGATGCTCACTAGAAGAGTATCACTCTTAATCTCTCAAATTGATCTGAGTAAATCATTAGACTCACTCCCTTTTTATACCTATTGGTCCTTGGGGTCAGTCAATATCAGATTAGGTCTCAAAAATCGAAACAGAATCAAGTTCGGATCAATATCTGATAAGATACGCGTGAAAAACGCGTAATCTTAGCTGTCGCGGTCGGCATGCCGAACTGTGAGATAGGCAGGCCGAACTGGCCAGTTCGGCAGGCCGAACTTTCTGATCGGCAGGCCGAACTGCCGAGAAAAAATCTCCGCGAATCTTTTATTTTCCACCCGAGATTCTAAAGGATAAAGTCTCAGTTTTGATTCAAATAGCCCAATAGAAAAGATATCTGATCAAAACAAACTCTATCAAGATAATCTCTAAGAAAATAAATCAATTCAAATAATTCTACAAGTTTATCTTGTTCTAATTGTCCAAAATTAAAACAACCGATAAACAGACAAGAATTATCCGAACGCCATAATTCAACAAGTTCATCTTGAACTAATTTCTTACATAATTAATTCAACCGATAAACAGACATGAATTATTTGATTCTTATAAATTTTAAACCAATCTGATAAATCCGACATAAGTCACCAATTATTAGAAAAGCACGCCGTGTCGTTACAGGATTTTGTGAGCTAGCAAAGGGGACCAAAATGGACCTATAAAGTTCAAGCTCATGATAACTATGAAACCCAATATCCCAGATATACATTTCACAATTATCAACTCCAACGCTACTCCACTAAAAGCTTGGAGCTGCACTCTCGAACTTTATAGAATTACGAAGCTCGTGTAGCTAAGTCTCCATGACATATCGTAGTGTATCGCATCCCCATATGATCATCCATAATCGGCTTAAGGACAAGTTCTGTCTTACCTTCCCGATTATTTTTATCTTACGTTCCATTGTCTCACCATTAGAAAACTTACCATCCAAAGATAGTATACCATTCGGTTACACCTATGTATCCAAATGGTTGAGCGCTCCAGTTTTCCAATTACAGGACAACGCATATAAGAGGATATCATTACTCCTAAAGAGGAGCTATGGATTCCATATCTATGAATAACAAGTCTACGCTATCAAGAGTCATGCCTCCAACGTACCGGCATGCATGCCACTATAGAGATGTGGGAGTCACCCATTGGTACATCAAAAGACACAAGTCGAGACAACGGGCCCATTATTCATCTCAGGATTAAGATACAATACAAACGACTGTCTAAAGTGAATCGATTTGCCAAGACAGAATTATTAATCCAAATCAATTCACTTTACGTCCCGATCCAACACATCGTCACCTATGACAACGCGCCAATGTTTCTATTCACGGAGTCCAACTCCGATGGCCAAGACAAACCATCTCCCAAAAGGGATATAGACAACATAACAATCTTTACATGAATAAAGCGCCCAACTTTATTCCCTCGATTGCGGATCATATATTTTAGACCATCACCTTAAGAGTCGTGTCTACCGCATAATCATCCCATCATATGCCCAACTCTTAAGGTTTAGACTGACAGTCTCAGACTACTGTTTGCTTATCATACATTCAACGAATATGAACGTAAAGAGGACAATATTTGGTATATATAAATGAATAAATTCTTTATTGATAAAAATGTCTCCAAAAACGTATTACATTTTTACTCCTTAGAGCATACATGTCTAACAATTTGTATTTTAGACTTTTAGTTTCTTAGGTTAATTATTAAAGAACACACTATATAGTTCATTTCTTCGTAATAAGTATTAATTAGTTGTTGATTAGAAGTTAAGAGTGCTTGTATCATATGTATGAGTTTGTATTTGTTAAATATTTGTTTCTATAAACTACGTTTTCTATAGGTGGTCGGTTAGCCAAATGCCTCATGTGTTCCATCAAGCTAATTGAAGAGGAAAAGTTAAATCCGATAAGTAGTTTTTTTTTTTAATTTATGCAAGTGTTCCTGGGATATTTCTCTGAGTGTTGTTGATTGTTTTGAATTTCTTATTAGTAATTATTAATTTTAATGGTAAAAATAGAGTTCTCTGTGGCACCTGTAAGGGGGCAATCAGTTATGGCATCAGACCGGTTTTCATTTCCAATATGCATCCCCACACATTAGTTTCAAGTCCTCCAAGTAAGTATAGAAATTATTAACCTTCTAATATATAGATGTTAAGTTGCATTTCATATGACTACATTATAATTACCTTACTAGTTGATGAAATATTGACTTATGTTATATGGAGAAAGAAACGATCTTGTCTTATTATTTATATATAACAGAATAGTTGATATTCAAGAAGTTTTGTGACAAGATGTCAATTACGTGATTATATCATTTTTCTTGGAGAAAAAGTTTATGGAGGAGTTGATGAATGATATGTAGCTCAAGAGAGGTGAGATGATAGTAATGGATTCTTAATGAACAAGTTTGAGAATTATACAAGATTAAAAAAAAATTATAAGGTCATATGTGAGATCTCTATAGTAACTTTTTTAAGTGAAGGATATTTTGAAAATGTGCATGTTATCAACAGGATTGACTATATGAGCATTTGAGGCTTAGTAAGGATTAATTTTGGGAGAAAATTATTTATGATAACGTTCTAGCAAATTAAATGGTCCATGAGATGATTGATAGAGATCACACACAGTAGTTCTTTTTATGGATAACCTTTGAATTAGTAGAGACTTCAATGGAGTATTCTGGAATTATTATTTCAAAAGGCTAGAGATTAAATGTGATATTTTTATTTTCGTTTAGAGGATATTGGTTGGGGAAATTATAGAACAAGGTGATAGAGTAAGCCTAAAATTTTTATGGTGATACATGATATTTCAAAAGCAATATTTAATAGTTTGTTGTGAAATTTGTAGAAAGAAAATCAACCTTCAAGTATGGCGTATTTTCATAGTTATAAATGGGATTGGTTATTTCATGAATGAGGGGATGCTCTAGTAGATTTATTAGAGTCATAATGTTTTTCTGTATCTTAAAGCTAAATCTGAATATTTTAGAATCATTTGTGTCTTTTGGAGTAAAGAGTTCCTAGAGTACAATTTTCTTTTGGCATGTGATTAAAGAAAAGTTTACATACATGAAATGTAAGCAATAAAGAAAAGAGAGAAAGAATTAATGTTACACTTAGCTTTATACTTTTATAAAGGATGATAGACATAGAGACAAGAAGAGAATTCAAAAATTGCGTATGATATTGTGAGTTGGATGTATGATGACTCTAATTAGACATGATTGTTAAGGAAATCTTCATATGAAAAGAAAGAATGTTAAGAAAAAGAATTAGAAATTTCTTGACATATTCATTACTACATATATTTCAAGGACGAAACCCTTAGAAAGAGGGAAGGATGTAAAACCATGAATTTTTATACAACATTTTTTATGTTAATATGTTAAGGAAGAACATACTGGGTCCATGATCTTTTGCCCAAAAAGAAAGAATAAGAAGTTTGTGGGAATATAATTTACAGGAACAAGCCGACTATGTCTTTGGTTGAAAAGAAAGATACTAAGGAACAAAGATATTTCTTTAGTCAAAGAGTTATTGGGAAATCAACAGATTAAAGAAGCTACATGGAAAAGAGATATGAGATTAGGACCAAGACTTTGAGAAATAAGGAAATCACATTAGTTAATGTCTTATGGCATAACTACAAAGAGGAGGAGGCTGTGTGAAGCCCACTATCTGAAGTTATTTTAAGTTTCGAGGATGAAAATCTTACAAGGTGGGGAGAGTTGTAATGCCTGCCATTTTCTTTTATAGATATTTAGATTAATTTAATGTTAGAATGTGATATCTTAGGTACTATTATGATTTATGTTAAGTAAATTAACTTTTTGTTAGTAATGTTAGAGGTGACGGCCGCGAGGGATTGATGTGCTTGAGATATTCATGTCAAAAATGATGATAAGCATAAAATATTTATTTTTTTAAGAGTTTCAACTTACTCTAAATTTATACTTTATGATGCTCTAGAGTTATATTCTAGATGATGACATGAATTTTGTTGCATATGTTCTTATTTTTATAATATCAATTATATGATAATTATATGTGTAAATTAATATTTTTGGTGCCATAGGAGTAAATATTATTGTTTATATAAATAATTATGTATTATAATTATATATATTACATTATATTATATTAAGATAAAGGTATAGTAAGGAAAAGGAAAAAAAGGAGGAAACCTAATTAGATTAGGATTATGTACACTCATTTAAAAAAAAGGAAACTAATTAGATTAGGATTATACTTGTCTGAAAAAAGGGGAACCTAATTAGACTAGGACTAGCGTTACTTATACCTATAAATATGTGGCTTCAAGCACACATATTATTCCTATCCCTTTTTTTGGCTCCATCTTTTCTCATATTCCTCCAGGCTTTTGTGCTCTTTTTTCTTCCCTAAACCTCACATGCCATTAGTTTGGAATTTTGTTTTCTTCAAGATTTTCTCTCTCAAATAATTCATTACTCTTATTTTCTTTCAAGACAAAGTAGAAGGAATTCTTTTTGGAGATTTTATGTACAAGTTTTTGTATTTATTAAAGAAAATATGAGAATTTAAGGTATGGTTTAAAGGTTTTAATGGTTTTGAATTTTATAATTGATAAATGTTGTTTCATGACAAACTTTGTTAGAAAATTATTCTTTTATGTTGTGAATGTGTATGCATGTATGTTTCTATGAAAAATAAATTATTTTGTTTATTACTTTGATTATAACAATGTTATTTTATGAACATAATATCATGAAATTTTATGAAAATAAGGTTTTGTCATTGGAGTGTGATAAGAGAGAATTTTAGGTATTTGGTTTATTGTTAAGGTTGCTGGTAATGTTTTGAAATCAAATGATTTTATTTTGCTACGATTTTTGACTATGATGTGTGTATATATATATGTTATGAATTTCTATGATTTGCTTTTATAAATTTGCATTCAAAATAATTTTAGGATCATGAACTTTCAATCAAACACTGCTCACAAAATTTTATTTGCTAACATATTTGTATTTGTGTCTTGGAGAGTCCGTTTTATGGGACAAAAAGCGTATTTTGATTTTGTAAAAAATTATAAGTCATTGTTGATATGCTACTAAACGTTTGTAAATTTTTAGCTTCCTATTCTTATCATGTTTTAAGATAAAATTCGTTGATTGCCAAGTACTTTATGGTTAAAAGTGTCTACCTTATATGCTCTATATAATTCATGAGATGATAAGTCATACTTTTAAACGTGTTTTGAATGATTTATTATTTTTCCAACTTATATTTATATGTTAAACATGTTACATAAAAATTTCAGAAGCATATCATATATATTTGATTTTATAAAAATGTTTGAATGAAACATATTTGTTGTTTAGCATGTCTAGTGTTAATATTAACTTTGAATTCAAACGTATATTTTAAATTAATTTGAATTTATTTGACGTTGAATTTGGATATGTTATGATTTAATGTGTCTACTCTATTTAGTAATTTTCATAAATTATAGCATGAAAAATTTAATACATAATTTTTAATTAGGACTGCTCCCTGCCTAGGCTTTGTTGTCAGATTTTATAGTATTGACTTTGTGATTTATTGTAATTCTCAAATAAAATTTTTATGGCGAAAGAAAAATTTAAGCATGATATATATGTGTTAACTTTACTTCTTTAGATTTTTATTCTCTAATTGAATGTGACTTGAAAGATATAGGATTATAAATACTTGAAGTTCAATCAGCTTTTATAATTGGCAAATTTACTTAAATGTTTTGAAAATTAGAAAAAAGATATTTTGGATTAATATTTTCAAGAGAAGAAAATTTGAGTGATGTTTATATATGTTACCTATGTAATGAAATAATTCTTATACTTTATTTATGCTTATAAGTTAAGATTAATTTCTCTAAGTGATTAATGATCAAGTTTTTTGTCTTTATGTTTTTTGACTTTAAGTGCATGTTTGTGAGTCAAAGATGCTTTGTTTTGTTAATAATGTGTTTGATGATGTAATATGGTATTAAATGATATTATGAACATGAATATTAATTTTATGTATTATATGAATGATTGATATGAACACTCTGAAAAGCGAGCACACCAAGAACAGTGGCAACATCACCTGATTTATGGTTTAGTAAGCAAACAAGTCAAGTAAGTACATTCTTACATGTAACATGATGAAAGTTTACAATAAAGTTTTAAAAATATGTTTTATGATAATTTTTAAGTTGGGTTTTATATATTGTCTTCTCATGAAACTCTTGTTGCGACTAGAAGAAAGTTCTATATAGACTTATGCCTCGTGTACTACTATGATTATGATTACGATGTTATATAATGATTTTTATGAAAGTTTATATTTTATGTTGTGAGATAGGAATGTGTACTTACTAAGCTTATGTTTATTCAATTTATATCATGTTGCAAATAATGATAAGATATAAGTTGACTAGGATGGAGGACAAGGACGAGTGTATGTACAAGGAGTGTTGGATTGGAAATAGTATGTCATTTAAAGAATTTAAACTCAAACAAAATTTAAAATATTATGTTTCCTATTTTTATTTGTTTGAGACTCAGTTCTATTTGTGATATATTTTTTTGACCTTATACTTTATCGAATGTAATTTGTATTTTAGACTTTTTAGTTTCTTAGGTTAATTGTTAAAGAATACACCATATAGTTTATTTCTTTGTAATTAGTCTTAATTAGTTATTTGATTAGAAGTTAAGAGTGCTTGCATCATATGTGTGAGTTTGTATTAGTTAAATATTTGTTTCTATAAACTAAGTTTTCTATAGGTAGTCGGTTAGTCAAATGCCTTAGGTGTTCCATCAAGTTAATCGAAGAGGAAAAGTTAAATATGGTAAGTAGTCTTTTTAAAAAAAAAAAAAAAAACTCATGCAAGTGTTCCTGGGATATTTCTCTGAGTGTTGTTGATTGTTTCAAGCTCCTTATCAGTAATTAGTAAGTTTAACAGTAAAAGCAAAGTTCCCTGTGGTGCTTGTAGCGCCCTCTTACGGACGTTACAGATGTCGTTACATTCGTATATTACATACTTTTATTTAAGTATAAGCTATTTTATAAAAGACAATCTGAAAACATAAAACTTATTTGAAAACATGATTAAGAAATCACACCAGCATCCATGCATACTCTTTTTTTTTCATTCAATAACTTAATTCATAATAATAATAGTACTATTTAATTGATCATAAACATTCTTTAATTAGTTAAACATTCCAAGTAATAAAGTCATAATTTTAAAATGAAACATCACAACATTTTTTAAACAATCAGCTCTTACTGTTCGACAGGCCAGACTTGAGAGTTTGGCAAGCTGAACTCAATCGACAGGCTGGAGTTCTACACCGGTAGGCAGTCCGAGGCACTGCAAAAATAGGGTTTTAAAATTTTGCAAAGTTCGGCAGGCCGATCCCCCGTATTCGGCAAGCCGAACCGATTTAAAAACATTAGAAAATCTAATTTAAAGACAAGTTTCAATACTTTAATATGCGAAAGACCATATTCTTAATAAGAATAAGGTAAAATAATAAAACATAGTTCGTGCTTTCTTTAAAAAAAACTTAACAAATAAACATGTTCAAATTTTAAATCATAGTCTATATCATAAAACTTGCTTCTTTGGCTTTCTTCCGATTACAATTCATCTTGCTTAGTCACACGCCTTTCCACACCCTCTGCCTGGTCCATAACCTTTTTACCCTTATCTGCAACATGATATAAACTGAATAAGCTAAAGTTTAGTAAGTACATTTCATATCTCACAGCTTAAACTATTTTATGAACATCATCATCATCATCATCATAATAGTGCACTAGGCACAAATTTCATAAGGAACATATTTTTCATTACTTTGACCATATTAAAACTTATTTCATTTTATCTTAAGGTCCCAAGTGTTTCACTATAATCATCATCGTAGGCACGCCGTCATGAGAGGAGAAGGGTAGCTAATCCTAAACTAAAATGACATCATAACATATCATAACATAACATTGCCGTGCAACACTTATTAAGGTGATACAAATGCATACATATATAAACTTTCATGCTTTGAAATACGTCATCATCATACATGCATAACTTTTGAACATAAAAATCTTTCATAAGTAATATTTAAATGAAACCATCATAAAAGTCATCATAGAATAAATATCATTACGAACATGATTTCAAACCTTATAAAACATATTATGTTGCAGGTGAGACTGTACTTACCTTTTTAGCTAGCTTACTTAACCTTAATTATGTCGGTGACGACGCCAGCGGTCTCGATGTGCTCGTTCCTTAGGGTGTTTATGCCATTCATTCATTTAAAGATACAAAATAATAAATAAAAATTAATATTTATTTTTATAGAATAAATCATCCATTCCATATAACATCACACATACATTTACCTCTTGCAAACATAATTCATAACATGCATCCATAACCATAATCATCAAAACTATCAACATAAATATATTTCTAACCTCCATGAATTAAAAACTTAATAACTCAACATTCACACATAATTTAGGCCCCAAACTTGACAGGGACAAAGTTATTACATAAACATATTACCATGATTTTTCTATGGTCATAAAAATTACATTTAGTATCTAAAAACAAGTCATACTTATCAAAACATGAAATCTGCCAGCAATAGTTAGGCAGTGAACAACTTTAAACACAGGTCCATTATCACATTATCAAGACGGTAGAAAAATCCATGAAAATTAACATATACAATAGACACATAAAACTATAACATATCCAAAAATTGGCTTCAATAAAAAAAATCAGATTAGGTCAAAATACACATTTGAAATCAGTAGTAAAACTAACTTCCATCATATTAAGCAGTGAGTTACAAGAGTTCATCATTTTCAAACAATCAAAACAAATTTATTTAGACTCTAAAATTCTTACTAACAGCTTATTAACATACATTATAGCACCACAAAAATATCCTAATGCCAAATAAAATCATTTAATCATACAAAAACATCACACAACAAGAATTCCAATAATTCACTGATAGAGCAGTTTCAAAACCTAGTCTTAATGAAAATCCAATAACACATAAAATTTTCATCAAATCATCACCAAACTTTCCAGTTCATAACTTAACATATACATGAACATATTTGCCAAATTTCGTAAATATCAAAGTACATTGGTCCCTTGAACTAAAACCACATTTTTATGCAACATAATCAAACAGCAACGTTTTAGTATAAGTGGCAGAGAGTAGAAAATTCATATCTTAATGTAGAAATATCAAAATAGCGTGAAACTTGGGGGAACATTACATAACACATATATGAACATCATACTAAAATTTAAGAGAAAAATAAAATTCCTAGACAAAGTTATGGTAGTCGGATTAAGGAGGAGAAATGCATTTTAGAAATATCAAAAAAAAAGTTCTTACCTTAAACAAATTTCTTCTCAAACTCCTTCGAATTCAACCAAAGCAACTTCAATATTTCTTAGAAATAATTAGCAGGGAAATTTGAGAGGGAGACAAAGAAGAAAACATGAAGAGGAGAGAGAGTGAGAGAGAGAGGAAACGTCTAAGAAAAAAATAAAGAGAGAGAACAAAATTATCGTGAAAAGGCAAAATGAGAGTAACGTATATGAGGATGCTTGTCTTTTCCATTATTATCAGAAATTTTTTGATTAAAAGTTTACTATTTGGCGTGGAGAAAGGAGAGGATTAGGGGAAAGTCAAATTGATTGGCTTCACTTACCATATTTTGCCCTCTAAAAATAGGAAACCATTTAAAACAATTGCAATCAATCAAAAATCAATTATTTTATTTCCTTAAATGAAGAAATTAATCCATAAATATGCTAATCAATCAATAATCATTATCCAATCACATCCAATCATCATCGTCACAATTTTTGAAGATTTTTGCTGACTGCTCGTCAGCTGTCATCGGCCTACTGATTCCTCACTTCGGCCTGCCGATTCCACTAAGTCTAGCCTACTAATGATTTTCATCAGCCTGTCGATGTTTGAGGGATAATTCGGCCTGCCGAACTTGAATGTTCAGCCTGCCAAACTGTCTTTACATACTAGAACACAACATAGCATTCAAATCATTAATGAATCATAAATAAACATACAATGTAAATAACATGAACACTTGAGCACATCAATTCCATGTGATCGCCACCTGTCATAATACTTAGAATAAAATGGTTAGTAGCATTATATCATAAATCCATATGGAATAAAATGCTTAACGTCGTCACTAATATAACATTATCCGTTACATAAAATAGGCAGGTGTTACAGCGCCTGTAAGGGGGCGTTACAAGAGGCATCTTGTAAAGCCCATACTTTTAATTGAAAAAGAATACAATATTTTATGCCAACTTGAAATTTTCAATAACTTTGGGGTCGACAAAATTTTTTTAGAAGTTTTTTCTTTCAATTCAAAAAAAATTCTGATCTTAAAGATCAGGTACCCCACGTCACCTCCTGATTCCTTCTTCCTCTTTTGTTTTCTTTGCTTCTTTCTTTTTCCTTCTTTTCTTTCCTTTTCTTATCTTCTTCAATGCACAAAGAGCACACCCTTTGCCTCCTTCTGCCCGTCCACCTTAAGCCACTATTGCCTGCCGCCGGTAGACTTGAACCACTGCAGCGTAAAGTTCCAACTGCCAGACTACCACCCCTTCACTCGCCGTAGGCAGCCAAGAGCCCACACAAAACAGCCGCCCATTTTGAGCTTCCAAGGCTGATTTTGGCATCGTCCACCCTCCTTTCTTCTAGCCAGTTACACCTTTAGATTCCTCTCATTGAGGAGAACAAGATCCATCTATTTTTTTTTTCTGATTGTCACTGGAAAATCCAACCACCTATCACCCCTTCTTGTTGGTTTTTTTTTTCATTTTCTGCCGACGTAAGCTTCGTTTTTGAAAACCAACTTTAGAATGGTGATCCCCACATTGAGAGCTTCATTTCGGTACTGATCTTTATCGTCGCCTCATCGGTCAACCTTGATCAACGCCAGTCAACTCTTCGTCAACGGTTGGCCCCTGACCTCCAAGTTAGGAAAGATGTCATTCCGGGTTGCTTCCAATGTTCCAGACGTGTTCGTGGTGTTGGATTTGAAGACAGAATTCTAAAGGCAAAGTTGGCAATTCAAAGTTTCAGCTGTAACTGCGTTTTAGATCTTTTTGCCGCCAAATGTCATCTACTAAGTCCGTAGGAACTTTATAACTCATCTTTCATGGTATTTTTATTTAATTAGTCAATAAATTTGAAATTCAAATTTAAATATATGAATTTAATCTACTTTTTATACTAAACCACATGTTACTATTATTGTTGTCATTATTGTTTTTTTTATTGTTGTTTGATCATTGTTGTTGTTCTTGATGCTATTATTGTTGATGTCTTTTTTTATATATATTTATTGTTGTTGAGGTAGTTATTAGTATTGTATGGTGGTTGAGGTTGTTATTCTTATTATTATCATTGCTATCATTATTGTTGTTGTTGTTGTTGTTATCATTATTTCTTATTATTGTTGTTGTTGTTGTTGTTAATATTGTTGTTATTATCATTATTATTATTTATACTCTAAAAATTTGTTATTGAGACGGTTCCGTGCCTATTTGATCTTGAGTTGGTTTTATACACAAATTGGATAACTTGATGTTTATTTTTGATTTAGGATTATGAATAGTTAAATGATGTATGAGCTTAGTCATGAAAGTGGAGTTTCTATGATATGATTAGAGTGGATGGAATGGCAAGTGATATTGGGAGTTTTATTGTGTGACATAATATAACTGCTCTAGGTAAAGCATCTTGAAGTTATGGTACACCACAATATATATGTAAATCACTTTCTTGCTGGTATAAAATTTTGGTTTTAAGAAAAATTAGTCGTCATGCATCCGAAATTTCATTAAAGAACTGACTAACAAGGGTAGAATGATTTACAATGGGTTTTTAGCAGTCACATGGGTTATAACTAGATCCAATAAATGACGAGACCTTACGCGGCACCGTCAAACAAATCTTAAGGCCATCCAATGTGTATTTCACAATTATATCCTAGGGGTGCTCATTTATTCAGCACAATAACATGCATAATTTGATACCGTCTATGCTTTATGGTCTATCCAAGCCAACAATGCTGTTATCTCTTCCTAATCTTAAGGTCTCCTCTCTCTGGCTCTCCGCTAATTAGTAGCCAAGAAATTTGTTAAAGATTGATGTAAAATTATTAGATTATGTTCAAATTTGTTTTAGTTTCCAATTTGCATCTTTTTTGAGAGTTTTTCTTGTGATGCCCACTGCATGCATGTTTGATGAAATTCCCCATCATAGCAATATTATTATGTCTTCTGTTGGTCAAAAGTCATTAGTTATTATTTATAGTTTTGTGAATTAATTTTAATTAATTTATTTAGGATTTTAGTTTTAATTCCAAAATTTATTTAAGTTATTTAGTTTTGTTCATTAGTTTTAATGTTAACTATGTTAATTTATTTTTTTCTTTTTGTTATTGTGTTTTTATTAATTATGCATGTTGGATTTAGTAATTAGTTTTAATAAGTATTATAACTTAGTTTTGTTACTTTTAGGATTTCGTTATTTTAGTGTTGTTTGGTTTATGTTTTAGTTTATAAATTAATTCTATCAATTTGTTTTGTTAATTGGTTTTTGTTATTCTTAGTAGATGTTGTTTATGTGTTTAGTTGATTACTTCTATCAATTTTCTTTGTTTGTGTTTTAATTTTATGTGATTGTTGTGGTGATATTGATTTTGTGTTTTATTGTTTTGGATGAGGATTTGGTTACAATTAGGTAAAAATGTCCCAAGAAAGCGATGAAGAGTCTGTTGAAGAGTATGTTCAAGACTATTTAGCATCTTCTTCCTAACATGGAAATGGAAAAAAAGTTTACAGAGCACGAAGAAAAACTAAGTTCGATCCTAAAGTTAATCATGAGTGTAGAGCCACTTTGATTAAAAAGAGTCCATAGGATAAGGCCAAAAGGACAAAGAATAAAAGTTACACATTTGGCGAAAAAGGCCAACTAGAGGGTGATGCCAAAGATCTATTGCACAGTTGGATTGGAGTTCTTAGTCTAGAGTACGTTCCAATATGGATATAAGATTAGAGAACTAAAAGCTTGTGACCAAAAAAAGATCTTATTTAGATAGAGATCTATATAGCTTTCATCGTTGAGTAATGGTACAGAAAGAAAAAAAACCTTGAAGTATTTGTAGAGAACTAGCAAAAAGGTTTAGGTCCGACCTCCATGTCACTTTTGTAGATCCTTACTATGATGTTCTAGATTCGGATCCAAGTGTATTTCATCGGCCTTATACGGTAGTGCACTACTATCTCAATATATCCGACGATGATTGGGGTAAATTTGTTAAGTATCGACGTTCCGAAGAATTCAAGTGAACATTGGAAAATGAAAAAAACATGAGAAGAAGAAATGAATATGGCTTAAGAATAGGATGAGACAGATGGAAAATTTGAGCAAAAATTAGTAATTTAATATCCTACTCCTATTAATATATCAATGATTTCATTATTAATGTTTTAGTTTTTATAGACCTAGAAAAATTAATGCAGGTAGTAGAAACTGGTGAGTGACCAATAAGAGAGGAGATGTGGGTGAAACCCATCGAGGCCTTGATGGCCAATTCAAAGATCCATCATGTGCAAAAATTGGGCAATTGATAGTAAGTTTATTAAGCTCAAATCCTTGAATCGTACTTTTATAACTCTTGAAACATATTAATTAAAAACAACTTGATTTGTTATTATTTAATCTACAAGATGAGTACAAGGAGTAGCAAACTCAAGGAACCTTCATGTTCATCAGGATGTGTTTGTAGTCAATCAAAGTATGTCAAGCAATCTTAACACTACAACCTGCAACCAACTTCGAAACTAAGAGTCGAAGTAGTGGGTCTTAAACTAGAAATTGAAGAATTGCAAGGCCTCATGAACATTTATTATTACAAGGAGATATTAGACTGACAAATGTAAACGTTGAACAACACAATAGCTTCAAGGCTAGTGCACTGCTCACGAAGCTCTAGTGCCGCCTCTAGATGGAGAGTCCAAAGACCATAAAGAATGCAGACTCTTTCACAATGATCCAATTAATGGTGGGCTTTTGCTTGTTGCCATTGGAACGGTGTGGATGAATAGCCTTCCAACTGATATAGTCCATGAAAGAATGTTAGGTGATGAAAACATACGCGTTAATATTATTACCCTTAAAAACAAAGTAGTGCATTGCCTTTTCTAACAATCGAGGCATAAATTATCGCTAAAGCCACCAGAAGCTTTGTTGCATGACAAAAAGCTTAATTGAAGTTGTTGAAATGCCAAAGACGAGTAGAGCGCCTAGCCATATACCTAAAGACGTTGAGGAAGATAAGTGTCAAAAAAAGAAAGGTGTTACAAAATTTAGAGAGTCACAACCTCCCACATAGAAATAGCTCGTTGAGGATTCTCAACCTATTGTGAATGAGCCACTACCTACATTTGACTTCACCTCACTTCTAGAAGAATTTAATTCTATAGCTGTGTATGCATAAGGTATCTTGCACAGTGGAGAGATGTTTCAGTACCCGATACTGAGATCAATCACCAGCAATGACATGCCTATCTATTTGATGTATGATGACATTTATTATATGCTCACCCTTGACAATATTACAGCTAGCTATATAATGGAATACTCAAGTAATAGATCTATCATTATTTCTTACTCTTTTAAATCAAGTAGACTTATATTGTTAGTGAAAATAAGTTTGTGCATTGATTTTAATTGTAGTCTTTTAGCGGAACAATGTGAACATGCAAACATAAATAATTGATTTGGCTTCATATCTCCAGTACCTATCTTAAGTGTTGCAAGGGTAGAGATGATGATCATGTTAGAGAGCGTGCCACGACTGTTTTTGCCCTTTTAGAACAAGCATAAAAAAGAAAAACATTCTTTGTGCCATACAATGTTGCAAAACATTGAATGTTGGTACTTATTAAACTATTGAAGGACCAAGTTTTTGGGTTTGATCCCCTTGGAAATAGATCACTCTAAGATTTCAAGAAAGTTGTTAGTCAGTAACTGCGATACTTTGTTGCAAACTAAGTTTTGATGCATGTCACATTATTGTGTTTAATTTTTCTTTACTTTGACAAATCTTTGAGGCCCTCAAAGATTGAAAAGTTGCAACAGGAGAAGGTGTAGCATGTCAACAATGGGATAATATCATTTATAAATACCGTAAGTGCCCAAGATAATCTGGCAACATTTAATGTGCTTATTTTACTTTACGTTATTTGCGAAATAATTTTTACGAATAATGATATGGTCAAGCATGCAAGAAAAGAACTTTGCACCCGTGATGATTTACTTAATGTTAAAATTGAGTTGGTAAACTATTTAAATAGGTTTATGTGTTTTTAGGCACTAGTAGAAATTTTTGTATATTTGAATATGTGTTGTAAACTTTGTGCTTGTAAAAATTTTTAAGTTAAATGTAAATTTATGATTGCGTAATTAGGGCCAGGGATTAATGGATAAGAAATGGGACTGACCATCCTATAGGAAATCAGAAATTTGGTTTCTTTTTTTTTTTCATTTTGATCAATTTTTCACGACGGTTTTCGGTAGTTACTGTCATGTAAAATTATACCTTACACGAAAGCTTTATTGAAAAACCGTTATGTAAGATTTTCAAAAAAAAACCGTCATTTAAGATTATGCGTTATACAATGGTTTTTCCAAAAAAACAATCACGTAAGATGCGCTCCAAACCTGCCTAAAAAGGACCTAAACCTACTTTACATGATGGTAAAAAACCATCATGTAAGCTTGTTTTTTTGCCACGATGAACGATTACATGATGTTTTTTTTACCATCTTGTAAACTTTTCACGATGATTTTAAATCTCATGAAACAAACAATTTCTACTAGTGAAAAGGTTTCTTAGGTCATCGAAAAGAGCTATCTTTAACTTGAGGAAAGTCCAAAGCTCCCGCTCCCAAGAACAATTAAGTTAAGTGAAATCCAAGAAGAAGAAAGTAAAATTGAAGAAGAAGAGGGCACTTGGGTCCAAGAAAGAAAAATCCTGGCCAAAAAACCCAAAAAAAGCTAGTACTAAAACAAAATAAATGATTCCTAGTGGCGATGATGAGGCTGAACTAAAAGAGATGGTCAAAGACCCAGTAACGGAATAGCCAAGCCCTACCAAGTCTAAGGTAAATGAAGAAATCAACAAGGCAATTTTCACTCTTGGTAATGCCTCAGTTGACCCATACTCTTTCAAGTCAATATTTGAGGATGCAAAGTCTTGGTATAACGGCAAGATAAATTTAAGGGCTGTAGTCACTGAAATTAAAGTTAAGATTGAGTACTATGATGATCTGAGTCTAAGAGAACTAGTTGAAAAATTAGGCTGGATGAAAAATGTCCCTTACAATGTGAATCCATTACACAGTTTGGTTAGAGAGTTTTATTCAAACGGTCCTCACGAGTGGCCGATAAATTCATTTACTTTCAATATTTTGTTCATTTGAGGAGGGAGCTTACTTGATATATCTTGTTTCTGTTTGAGAACAGAGCTTACTTGACATATTGAGTGAGAGGTTTAATTATTGGGAATTAGTAATGTTGGTACATTTGAGGAGATAAATAAAAGTGTAAATGTTGTGACCATAGCTTTTGAGTTGATGGGTAAGAAGACCAATTGGAGCATAAAGTTGTCAAAGTCCTAATTCAATGAAAAGTACAAACTCATCCATCGAATCAACATGAACAACTAGTTCGCAGCCAAATATGCTACCATAATCTACATGGAAAGGGCTAGGTTTATGTACCATGTGGGCATAGGTGGCCATCTGAACATTGGGTAAATAATCAGGGACTGGATGATTGCTAAAGATATATTCAAGGGTTCCTGACAAGAAGATTCTGCCATCCCCATACCTCATCCACAACCTAACCATCGATGACGACTTTTTCAACTGCAAGCATAAGGATCAAATTCCTTTGCCAGTCACGCTAACTTTAGCAAGCTTCCAAACATCTGTGTCCTCTAAGACAACAGCTGCATCTGAGCATGAATTGTCCACATGGCCTGCATCTGAGCGCCTATATTCTTCAAGACTCGGATCAATACTCATTAACAAAAGATTGGATTCAATCTTCTAAAATTAACATTCTCAGTTACTTAATTTTGTCTCCAACATACAAGGGATTTGATTAGATACCATATCAAGTAAATCAAAAGACATGATTCAACGAATTGGAATTTCCAAATAATACAAGATCAAGATCTTCTTATATATGACCATCAATCAATGTGATTGAGACTTGCTATAATATTCTAATAGAAATTATTTAGCCGTTCATATCACATTATGTCTTAGTCCTACATAATCTCACTATGCACTACACTAACAGTTTGAATAAGACCATTTCATTCTTAATGAAAATCACTTGCACTAGTAATGCTCAATTAAAGATTTCATACTTTAATTGAATAATTAATTATAATAATTAAATATTTATCTGACCATTTTAATTATTATTCTTAAATAAAACCTTCTTGCATGTACACTGATATATATATATATATAATATTTAAGGTCATATGAATAATCTTCTTATATGTAATACTTATATACAATAACACAAAAATTAGTCGCGCCCTAATTCTATAAAATTACCGAGAACGATAAATTGCCAATGAAGATTAAATAGGAAACATGAAGATTTTATACAAGTTCGTCTAAGTTAGACTACGTCATGTTTTTACCACTGTATATTCTATTATGATGAAGATGATTAATACAGATTACAAGAGAATTCTCACACATTCAAATTTTGTTTTCTTCTCACTCTCATAATGTCTCTTAAAGTGTTATTAGCCTTCACAATTATCTAAAACACCACACAAGAAAGAGAACCCTAAACTTCCTATTTATAAATTTTCAAGGAAAAGGGAAACAAAAAACCACAAAACAACATTTACATGTCTTCAACATGCTTGCCAAACCAACACATGTAGTCGCACCCTAGTCTTAGCATTGCTGCATGAAATTATGTTTTCTTCGTATTTTTGCCTTACCTCATACGAGGCCAGACCACTTTTGGGGGCCCAGCATGCACGCAATACATTTTCTTAGCGTTGGAGCGCGTATCCACTACCTCCAAAACATTTTTTTCCTCCTTTTCATTTTCTCCATTGATTTGGCTCCATACATATACTTAACAATCTCCCACTTGGAGACTAATCAATCATCATATCTCCATTACAGCAACAATGACTCCTCACTCCTTAATAGAAGTCCAACTAAAGTTGTGTACAACTTTAGTTTTTCTACCGGAATAGTTCTAGTGAACATGTTTGTTGGATTCTGACTTTCAAGAATTTTCTCAAGCTCCAACATCCCATCTTTTAGGGCCGATCTAATACAGTGATGGCGCACCTGTATATACTTCATCCTAACATGATAGATAGGATTTTTTGCAAAAATTATGGCGCTTTAACAATCACAATACAATACACTCTTCTTTCGCATATGACCAAGCTCTTCCAAGAATGACTACAACAAAACCATTTCTTTACTGACTTCAATCACAACAACAAACTTGGCTTCAGTAGAAGAAAGAGCAACAATTTTCTATAGCTTCAAAACCCAACTAACTATCGTATGACCTAAAGTGTAGACATACCCAGTCGTACTCTTTCTGCCATCAACATCTCCAACCATGACAGTATCCACAAAACCCTGCAATCCCAAAGTCTAACTTCTTGAAACATAGAGCTAAATTGGTAGTTCCTCTCAAGTACTCGTACTTGAGAATCCATTTTACTGCTTCTCAATGCTACTTATCAGGATTGCTCTTGTACCTATCAGACCTCCCATTACATGTTCAATGTCTAGTTTGGTAAAAACCATGGCATACATAAGACCACCTATAGTAGAAGCATAAAACACTTTGACCATATGGGATGAATCATACTCAGTAGTAGATGATTGCTCCTTTGACTGGTTAGAATGATTAGCTAAAAGAGTACTCATAGAATTTACATCTTCAATGTTGGACCTACAAAGCACCTTCTTCATGTACTCTTCCTATGACAATTCTAAATCATTACCATCCCTAGTAATTTTCATACCGAGGATTTATTTTGTAGTACCCAAATCCTTGATTGCAATCTCCTTAGATAACCCCATTTTTCAACTTGTCAATTTCTTTTTAGCATCCATTTGCTATCAAATATAAGACTTACCAAAGTTCTTCACATAATCGTAATGATTTTCTTGACACCTCAAGAAGCCATTTCTACCCATGAAACTATCAAATTTCTTATACCATTGTCTAGGAGCTTGCTTGAGACCATAAAATCTCTTCTAATGTTTATACATTATTTTTTTCTTACCCTATACTTCAAAACATTGTGGTCGTAACATATAAATTTCTTCCTCTAAGTCACCATGGAGAAAGTCATCTTCACATCCAACTGTTCTAGAAACAAGTCTTCCTTTGGCACCAATGCAAGTGTTGTTCTAATCTTGTTTAGTTTCGTCATGAAAGAGAAAATCTTGGTATACTTAATGTGTTCTTTTTGTTGAAAACCCTTCAGAACTAACCTTGCTTTCTACTTTTGCTGCCATCGTGTTATTTTTTGACCCGATATACCCATTTAGCATGTAATGCTTTCTTACCTTTTGGTAACTCTACCAGTTGCCATGTCTATTTGAACATTAAGAATCCATCTCATCCTTCATGGCTAAGTTCCAGTTGACCGAATCCTTAACCTACTTGGCTTCATCATAATTTTCTAGTTCTCCTTTATCGCTCAACAAGATATAGTACAACTTTCTGGTTCTCTTTTATCGCTCAACAAGATATAGTACAATGAGGGATAATATTTCTATGGTGAACTAATAATTCTGCTAGATCTTTTGACTATGGTAGCAAAAGTGTTTTGGTTTTTATTATGGAGCTATATTTCCTTGATATTCAATATCATGTTTCTCCACCTTGATCTCAGGAAGATTCTTCAACGGAATCACTTCAAGTTTATTGGTTTCAGAAACTATGCTCTAGATTCGTTACTGGTCTTGTCTTTATATAGAATGCCTTCATTGAAGATCACATCATTGCTCCCAATAATTTTTTTATTTTGGTTGTCCTACAGATGATAACGAACTAGGTGTCATAATAAACAATTAAAAAAAAACACTTCTTTACATTTGGAATCAAGTTTACTTCTGGCATTGGAATCAATATGCACATAGGAAACATAACCAAACACTTTCAAATAAGAAAGATTTACCTCTTTTCTGCTTCAAACTTCTTCTGATAGCTTAAAGTCTAATGTTGTAGAGTTCTATTAATTAAATGAATTGCTTTAGCCTAGAACATCTTTGGCAACCTTGTATGCAACCTCATACTCCTGGCATACTCATTTAAAGTCATGTTTCATCCTCTCAGCTCACCATCCTGTTATGGTTTCCTTGAAATGGTATTCTTCATCTTGATTCCATTTTCTACATAATACTGCTTGAAATCTTCATCTATGTATTCTTTCCTATTTACTGGACTACAAGCACTTACTTTCAAATCTGTCTCGTTTTCAAAAGTTGCTCTCCATCTCTTGAAAGCATCAAAGATTTTAGATTTATTCTTCAAAAAGTAAACCCATACCTTTATGCTTAAGTCATGAATAAATGTTGCATAATAGCTAGAGCCTCTAAGGAAAGTAACAGTCAAAGGCCCTCATACATCAATATGAACCAATTCTACCTTCTTAGTTTTCGGCTCCCTATTTAATTTGGAGAAACTTGCCTTAATCTGTTTACTAAAAATATAATCTTCACGTAAGTTACAATCAACTGCCTCAATCCTGGTAGTTTCATCTAGAGTGAAGCACCTTCATTTTCTTCTCACTCATATACCCGGGCCTCTTATGCCATAGCCTATAATTGATAGTGGCATTAGCGACTGCTACGGTGTCCTTGCCATTGGAGTTAATATAGAGGGTTCCATTCTTATTTCCTAAAACTACAACCATGACACTCTTTGTAACTTTCCACCCACTACTATTAAAGGTCACATTGTGTCCTTCATCATCAAGTTTACTAATTGAAATTAAAATGCAAATTATTTTAGGCACATGTCTTATCTTTTGTATCCTCCACACCAACCCATTTGGCATCTTGAAACTAACATTGCTAATGCCAACAATGTCCATCCATTCATCATCGGCAAGATAGGCCTTTTTATGGTTTCTGACAACATAATTCTCTAAAACATCACGGTGTATGTTAGTGTGGATCCTTCTTATCTTAATGTGTGTAGCACTTATGGTTTTTTCCTACAAGGGTTTTTGGCCACGCTAAAGAACCATATCATTATGTTCATGTTTTTAATTTCCACATTTCTTGTTCACACAATGTTTATATTTAGTTATTGTTTAAACAAGGCACCATTAATGTGTTTTATGTATACAGATACTGTTTGTTTTGTTTGTCGGGTCCTAACAAGCGATGTAAGAGTGACACACTGTATCAACAATGAAATTTCAACACCAAGACAACATGGATGGACACAGAGAAGGAGGTTTAACTATGAGGCCACCTCTACTAGATGGTGACCTTTCTATCGATGCCGTTGCACAGATTACATAAAACTTTCAAAAGTTTCTAGAAGATAATTTTTGCAGTAGAAATAGTAAGAGATTCTCTAGTCTGAGGGGACAGAACCAGGGAAATAGGAACCATATGAACAACAACAAAGATAAGAGCATTGATAAGAAGAAACGCATACAATGCAACAAATCTAAAGGCAACGGCCACTTGCTGTAGATTGTACCAACACTCGAGCAAAGAAGATGAATAGCAACCAAGGCATGGCTGTTACTTAGAGCAATGAAGAGGAAGAATTTCATAATGATTTCGTTAGTAATTTCTTTGTTTTCACTAGTACCACTAACTTTACTGTTAGTCATGACGATGATTCGAAAAATAAAGATTACCATAATGTTGATGAACTCTAAGAAGCTATATGTCTCATCGGCAAAGATGCTAAATAAGAATGGAATTTTAGAAGAGAAGATCGCAAGTCTCCAATTGGAAAAGAAGTTGTTGGGAATAGGAAACAACTCTTTGACGCAACAACTGGCTGACACCATAAAGACTTTTCAAGCTGGCTCAATCTAGGGAGGTTGTTCTGAAGTTCAACATCAGCACTGTGAAACTTGATAAAGTGCTCAGCCTTAAAAACCTTATAAGAAAAAGCATAGTCTGGGTTACCCTAAAAAAGCTTCAACTGCAAACAAAAGAAACGCAGAACAAGCTAAACCCTTCAAAGTCAAAGAAGAGCTAATGCCTGATCTAAAGCACAAGTAGAGACATTGTAGTCTTTTCATGAACTATGAACATAGACCATACCTAAATAGAACTATGCCCATGTTTGACAAACTCCTCACTTTATGTCTCAATCATCCAACAAGCTAAATACACAAAGGATGACTCATTGTTGTTGTGCAAACATACATGTACCAAAACCACTAAAGCGACATGTAAGAAATTTAGGTATGTCTCAAAAAACTATTCCTATATGTCATCATTGTGATGTAAAGGGACACATCAGCCTAATTGCCTTGAACTTTTGAAATTCATTCACTCAAATAAGAAAGAAGAAAATGTTCAAAAGAAGAAGCTTGTCAAACCTAGAATTGAAAAGAAAAATGCAGTAGGGAAAAGTTAAAAAGGTTTGCATTAGGAAAGATAAATTAAAATGTTTTGATTCACATGTCACTAATAGAGGTTCTTCATTTTGGAATTGCTGCGATAGTTGTTGCATTGAGTGCACATTGACATTAAGAAAGGGCACAAAGGTTAACACTACATAGTTTGGACACCTAATAAGTCACTTGGTATCTACACACTCAATTGATTGAGTGATGGAAAGAGAAAAAATTGTTTTGCACTTTTCATGTACTAAGTTGTGTTTTTCCTTATTTTGTCTGAGCATGTTGACAGTATAAATTTTTAATCTGTTCACACAACATGTGTTTGTTACAATTTTCTTATGCTTCTTTCTATACACCTTGAGATAATCTGTATGACATTAACATGTGCAAACAAACAAAAGGTATTTTATCTTTACTGGGGACATGAACACATTGTGATAACCTATAGCAACTATCTAGATGGTAGGATGATTCTTAAACCAAAGCCACAGGATACATATCATAAAAGAAGGGCTGCCAAATTTTGTACTATAGCATCCTATGATGTATACATAGCCACAATCACCAGTTAGAAAGTGAAATCAAAGAGATAAAAAGATAAAGAGAGAGTTGAGAAAGTGCAAAAAGCATGACATGCACAACAATGTCAAACTATTCCCACACAATGTAGAAAGAGCAATATGTGCTAATAGTAAGATAAATATGATACATAGGAAAAGGGGCATGAGAAAGAGCAAATTAAATGGGGGGAACATGAATTCCTATGAGAAAAGATAAGTGTTGCTATTCAGGTTTAAAAGAAAGAGGTGTGAGAAAAGGTAAGGAAAACATTAATCATGCTAACACTTTGCACACGTTTTGCTGGATTTCACTTAGGGATCATTTTTTTCTGACTAGATAACCATGCTAATTTGAAATATTAAGATGTGTTTTTGTTCTTGAAAAATCTTTCAAATGCCTTCAATTGTGAGTCATGTCAATGATGTCATTTTATTCTCGGACACACACACCTAGAAAGTGCATAAGCTGAATTGTTTCAAACATAGGTTAAATGATAAAGTGGAGTGTTTTTGTGCAAGTTAAATTTGAAATACCCTTGCTTCATGACTATACAATTTAGGGGTTTTACTTTGAAATCATTCATCAGTTGTATGTACAGTCCATGCTTGACTTTTCTTGTATATACACAACACTCACTATTACACTGCTTTTTCTTTTGATCAACAATACTCTATTCTAAAATGATAGTTCTGTTCCCACACTACACTTACCCTTGCTTGTTATGTCATCACAGTAGTTCACTAAGTAGCTTGTTCCCATAATGAATATATTTTCTTATTTGTTGACACATTGTTCTGTATGATATATATTCATATATATTTGATGATGTCTTTTTCATTTCACAAATACATGCTTTTGACTCATCAAACCAGTTTTATAAGCTCAGCATGCAAGTACATGAGATCGCAAGAGACAAAAGACTCAAAATGTCAATTGGTGTTTTTTTCATTGTGAAATGGAGGATCACATTGACTTGATCTAATTTTTCTCTAACCATATGTCTTCTTGTGCTCTTGCTTCTTTTGTGTTTGTTTCCTTATACATCTATGATATATAGGACAAGTCTCATTGAGTTCAACTCTCACTTTTTGGACATTCAAGAAGATCAAACATATTGAGAGCACAACACCTACTAAGGGGGAATTGTCTAGACAAACGCCCAAACTTGTTGGTAGTCCTGTAGTTGTGCACATATTGGGACACTAATTAAAACTATGCAAATGGATGTTAAGAAAATCAATAGCAACTGATTAATCCCAAGTACTAACTAAAAGAGAAATCTTCAAGTGAAGGGGAGGCTTTAAAGGAATACATAAGCCCCTATTTAGATAGCCTTAGCAGCCCAATCTATGAAAACGGCCATTGCACCATAATATACTATGCTGACACAACCAATAAGACAGCTGTAGTTCCTCAAGCCACCAAAAGATCCAAGTGTTTCAAATGATCTTTTTTTAGTTTTTCCTATTAAGACAATATTTTTGCATGTTATTTGCCTATCGCCTTTCTTAAGCTATTTTATTTTCTACTTCTTATTTGCTTAGGTAATTCTTACTTCAACCTCCTTGTGTCAAAAGGAGAACTAACCTACAGTCTTAGGGGGAGTTTTTTTTAGGGTTAATGGTTTTATTTGTTAATAGTTTAATTCTTGTTAAGGGAGAGACTACACCCTTTCTATGTAAGAGTAGATTTTGTTCGCAATTACTCATTGCTCTGATCATGATTAATTTATTTGTCTTGTGCATGAGCTAACTGTGTCTTTGTAGGAATTGTATTTTGATCCCAAGGAAGTCAAAGGAAGAGATTGTTGGTGTTTTTGGAACCCTATACATGTTGACTTTACACATGATTTTTGTATTGCCGTCCTAGGATCAACAAGCTTTGAATTTTGAATTTCTTTCTTATAGGTTTTGCCATTTTACTGGGCATTTTAATCGAATTTCAAAGTGGTATTAATCCGGTTAGTTGGTGGCATGATGAGTGGATTATTCTAGATTTTGTGGTTTAAATTTCAACTGCCTTATCTGAATATATGGTTGATAATGTGGCTGGGTTTATACCGGAGCTAGAGATTTGATTTTCAAATAAAATATATCCACTCTTGTTGTTTGCTTGTATAGCTAGTCTCTTTGAAGTTTAAATTAGATTATGTGGTGCATTTAAAAAAGGAATATTCTGAGTTTATCCAATAAGTTGAGTGGAAGTTTTGTGGCATTTAAATTTGACTTTGAGTTTGAGATTTTCTGTCTTTGAATTTGAATTTATTGGTTAACCTAATTTGTACTTAAATGTGTCTAGGTTCATTTATGATTTGGCTTAACTTAATCTATAAGTTTCTACAAGGATTTTCTCTAATAAGATCAAATTATATTTGAGATTGAAATGGAAGAATTAACATATTTTGTCAACAGATTTAAATTTTTTAAATTGCAATTATTCAACAGTGCATGTCACCTGTAAAGATTACTGACATAGCGACACCTGTAAAGATCGCTGACCCTAGGGTTAAGAGAATGTACCTAGACATTTTCCATACCTAGGCCTTGCTTATTTAAGGAGGCCAAGTTGTGACTTCTGAGTGAGAGCTTCCAAGTGAAAGAAAACTTAAGTGAACCCTAAGTGTTCTATACTTCTATTAAATATGTAACACCCGTCGATTTTCATGTAATGGATTATGTTAAGTTAGTGACTGACATTAAGTATTTTTCCTTGTTGATTTATGATATTATTGTCACTGACTATTTTATTTTAAGTGTTATGACAGGTGACGATTGCAGTGAAATTTATGTGCTCAAGTGTTCACGTTATTTATGATGTATGTTAATTTTAATGTTTTTATTAAAATTTTGTGCGTAAGGCAGTTCGGTAGGCTGAACCTTCAAGTTCGGCATGCCGAAATGGTCCTCAAGGATTGACAGGCCAAAGTGTGACATCGGCAGGCCGATGACAGCTGATGAGCAGTCAGCAAAAGTCTCCTAAAATTGTGACGATGATGATTGGATATGATTGGATAATGATTGTTGATTGATTGGCATATTTTTGGATTTATTTCCTCATTTAAGGAAATAAAACATTTGACTTTTGATTGATTGGATTTAATTGATAAGGCTTCCCACTTTTGTGAGTTAAAATATGGAAGGTATGAACTAAATGGTTAATTTTCCCTAATTTCCCTCCATTCCCACATGATGATTGCCTCTAATTAGTCAAAAAAGAGAAGAGAAGGATAAGCATCCTATTGAACGACCAATCTACTTTCACGTAACATTCTTCTCTGAAACACTCTCACACTCTCTCTCTTATTCTCTCCTCTTCACGTTTTCTTCTGTCTCCTTTTCGAATTTCTTTGTATGAAATATTGAAATTTCTTTGGCGTTAATTCAAGGACGTTGAGAAGGAATTTGTTAAAGGTAAGAATTCATTTTTTCAGTATTTCTAAAATTGTAGTTTACTTGTGTACTGACCCCCATATCTTTGTCTACGAATTTCTATGGTTCTGAAATTTTAATATGTTATTCATGTATGTGTCATGTGATGCTCCTCCAAATTTCAAGTTAATTGGATATTTCTATGATAAGTTATGAATCTTCTTCTCTCTATCACTCACAGTAAATTATTGTTGTTTGGTTGTGTTGTACAAAAATGTGGGTTTTGTTCATAATGCAAATGAATGTTGTTTTGTACAAAATTTGGCAAATATGTTTATGTATATGTCAATTTATGAATTGGAAAGTCTCATGATAATATGACAAATATTTTATGAATTATTGAATTTTCAATAAGACTTGGTTATGAGCCTGCTTTGCAGTAAAACTGTTGGACTTTTTGTTGTGTGAAGTTTTGTATGATTAAATGATTTTATTGGTGTTAAGATATTTTTGTGGTACTGTAATATATGTTAATAAGTTGTTAGTATGAATTTTAGAGTTTATATTAATTTGTTTTGATTGTTTGAAAATGATGAACTCATGTAACTCACTACTTTATATGATGGAAATTGTTTTGCTACTATTTTCATGCACGTTTTGGACTGTTTAGAAGCTATTTAAAGGTGATTTTTAGATATGTTAAGAGTTCTATATGTTTATTATATGTATTATTTTTTTTAGATTTTTCTGTGGCATCAAAATGTGAGTACGAACCTAAGTTTTGAGTTATTCACTGCCTAATTATTGCTGACAGATTTTGTGTCATGAGATATGTGAATTCTTTTAATACTAAATGGAATTTTTATGATCAATGAAAAAAAAATTATGGAAATATGTTTATGTATGATCTTTGTCCCTGCCAAGTGTGGTGCTCAAATTGTGTGTGAATGTTAGGTTATTAAGCTATGAATTCATGGAGGTCAGAAAATAATTGTGTTGATGGTTTGTTCTAATGATTTATGGTTAAGGAAGCATATTATGAATTTTATATGCAAGAGATGAATGTATGTATTTTATACAATGGATGACGTTATGTGGTGTTAATTAATTTTATGAATCTTTGAATAAATGTATGGCATGAACACACTAAGGAACGAGCACATCGAGACTGCAGAGAACGTCACCTACTATTCATTTAAGGTTAAGTAAGCTATACAAGTAAGTACATTATCACCTGCAACATGATATGTTATAAAGGTTTCGAATTATGTTTCATACAAATAGTTTAATTTATACAATGATAATAAGAATGAATGTAACGACGTCTGTGGCATCCGTAAGGGGGCGTTACAGGCTTTGGTATCAGAGCAAATTTCTGTTTATAATTCATATCATCACACGTCAGTCCAAGTCCTCCAAGTAAGTATGTTTTAAAGTTAAATGTTAAGATGCAAGTATGATGATAAGAATAAGGTTTAGATGTTTAACGATTAATGCTCTAGTAGTAAAAACTTGTCTCGTAAATTCAAAGAATATTCTTAAGGTCCTAATTCTTTTAGGAAATCGACAATGGATGGCCACAGAAGAATGCAAACCCGTACATAGACCAACGAAAGACTCATGACAATGATCATCGAGCCATAATGGCAACTAGAGGATCAAAAAAGAGATATTACTGAATTAAGGGCCAATGGCCAGAACGGCGAGCGACAAGGTAATAATGTGCCCCCTCCTCCTCCTCCTTAGCCACAAGTTAATGAAGTCCCAAATCTTGCTGCTGAACCTAAAGTGGCCTATCAAGAACTGCTCTTAGTCAGATGAAAGAGGGTTAAACCAGCAGACTTTAAGGGTTCTAAGGATCCACTGGTCACATAAGGATGGTTAAAGACAATTGAGGCCACTCTGAGACTCATGGGCTTCACTGACAATGAGAAGGTTCTCTGTGCATCGTACTATCTCACCATGGAAGCTAGGATTTGGTGGGATGGCATAGAATTGAGCAGGAATGTTGACGAGATGACATGGGCTGACTTCGTTCACGAGTTCAACACAAAGTTTTTCCATATGAACATTACAAGGAAGCATTATGAGGAGTTCGAGAACCTACGCCAGGGAGATATGTCAGTTATAGATGTGGTGACAAAGTTTTATCAGTTAGCTCGCCTTTGCCCAGGGATGATTAATGACGAGAGTGAAAGGGTCAAAAGATTGATCAAAGTTTCAGGCCTAAGATTGCTACAATAGTTGATGGGGCAAGTCCACCCAGAAGTCAAGAGTGGGTTGTTATGAGGGCCCAACGTGTTGAGTTTCACTTGTCTAAGCTAAAAAGAAATCAGCCTCAGTCTAGTCAGCCAGCCAATAATGCAAACAACCAAAACCGCCTTCCTCAAAGAAACAACAACAACAACAACAACCAAAACTGGAGGAACAACAAAAGGAAGGGCAATCCTCAGAACCAGCAAAACTAGGGCAACAAGAAGCATCATGGTGGCCAGCCCAGCAACAACAATAATTTTAGGCAGTTTCAACCATGCTCCAAGTATGAAAGGAAACATCCAGGAGAATGCCGCATGGGAACAAGCCAATGTTTTATCTATGGACGGGAAGATCATTTTACCAAGAATTGCCCCAACCAAACGAATGCTAATGCCCAATAGAAAGCCCCTCTAACCCAACTCCATCAGATGTAAGCTTCCTTAGAAGGGCCACTGATTAGTCAAGGAAGACTTGAAGCCCCACCTACGAATGCCCGCATATATGCTATGACGAAAGAACAGGTGGCTGCTGAAGCCTCAAATGTGGTCATAGGTCAGATATCAAGCCTTTCTATTAATGCATATGTCCTCTTTGATACGGGTGCCACACATTCTTTTGTATCATCATCTTTTGCTATGAATTTAGGGGTTCATTTAGAGCCTATGAGATAGGGATTCACTACGACACTACGCTCTAGGAAAGTGATACTATCTGCGTATAGTACCTCTATGGATTTCTGATAAGGAACTCTTCGTCAACTTTATCGTGATCGACATGTATGATTGTGACATGATTCTTGGGATGGATTTTCTAAGCAAGTACAATGCTTCCATTGACTACCGGAAACGAAAAGTGATCTTCTATCCAGAAGGTGATCAAAAGTTCGTATATGTGGGCGAGTCCAGAAAGAAACCAAGTATGTTTTTTTCAGCTATGAAAGCAAGGAAATTGTTAACCAGTGGCTACATGGGCTATCTAGCCAACATCGTAGATAGAAGTCAAGAAGAGAAGACAAGGATTGAAGATGTGCTAGTAGTATGTGAGTATTCAAAAGTATTCCCTGATGACCTGTCAAGCTCTCCTCTAGATAGAGAAGTCGAATTCGAGATCGAGCTCGCTCCAGACACCGACCTGATTTCGAAGGCACCGTATAGAATGGCCCCAGTAGAGTTAAAGGAGCTTCACAAGCAATTAAAGGAATTGCTCGACAAAGGCTTCATCAGGCCGAGTCACTCACCATGGGGAGCTCCAGTTCTTTTTGTTAAAAAGAAGGATGGCTCTATAAGACTCTACATCGACTATAGAAAGCTGAACAAGGCAACGATCAAGAATAAGTACCTGTTGCCTCGAATTGATGACTTGTTTGATCAGCTTAAGGGTGCATCTATGTTTTCAAAGATTAATCTGCGGTCAAGATACCACTAGCTAAAGATTAAAGAAGGAGACATGCCTAAAACAGCCTTTAGATCGAGGTATGGTCACTATGAATTTGTGGTTATGCCTTTCGATCTAACGAATGCACCTACTGCCTTCATGGACTTGATGAATCAGGTATTCAAGGATTTCCTTGATAAATTTGTCATTGTGTTTATCAACAATATTCTTGTTTATTCAAAGAATCGGGAAGAACATGTGGAGCATCTAAGA